>SJYX01021435.1:284153-301399 GCA_006410675.1 Oreotragus oreotragus | reverse complement strand
GTAGTGATGCTTCCTAAGGCCCACTTGACTTCGCATTCCAGGATGTCTGGCTCTAGGTTGGTGATCATACCATCATGATTATCTAGGTCGTGAAGATCTTTTTTGTATAGTTTTTCTCTGTATTCTTGCCACCTCTTTTTATTATCTTCTGCCTCTGTTAGGCAGAAGAAGGGATTAGATCATAAAATATTAGGCTTTGCTTATTAATTTTAGTTATTATTTTGAATGGATACATCTTCCTTCTCAGTGTAGTTCCAAATAAATTTGGAAAGTTAGGCCTATTTGGAAGTTAGGCCTCTGTTAGGTCCATACCATTCTGTCCTTTATTGTGCCCATCTTTGCATGAAATGTTCCCTTGTTATCTCTGATTTTCTTGAAGAAATCTCTAGACTTTCCCATTCTGTTGTTTTCCTCTGTTTCTTTGCATTGATCACTGAGGAAGGCTTTCTTATCTCTCCTTGCTATTCTTTGGAATTCTGCATTCAAATGGGTTTATCTTTCCTTTTCTCATTTGCCTTTTGCTTCTCTTCTATTCACAGCTATTTGTAAGGTCTCCTCAGACAACCGTTTTGCCTTTTTGCATTTCTTTTCCTTGGGAATGGTCTTGATCCCTGCCTCCTGTACAGTGTCACAAACCTCCATCCATAGTTCTTCAGGCCCTCTGTCTATCAGATTTAATCCCTTGAAATTTGTTTTTTATTGTATCTGAGCAGTTAGACTAGCGTGAGAACTATTTGAAAGTGAGAAAACAGTGTATAAAATTTTAAGGCATTAGTGATATGGTATTCTGGAACATCAATAAAGTATTGATCAGGAATAGCTGACTTAAAGCAAGAGTATTTTATAACTGTGAGTTTAATCTCATTTTTAGAGGTTTTCTTAACACATTTCAAATATTACATCCTGGGAATTCTCTGGCAGTCTACTGGTTAGAACTCTGTGCACTCACTGCTAAGGGCACAGAATTTGATCCCTACTCAGAGAGCTAAAAATCTGTAAGCTGGGTGGCTCTGCAAAAAAAAAGTAAAAATAAAAACATACACACACAAAGTGACCTTTTTGTCTTTCCCTTGACCTTTCCCCGCCCCTAAGACAGAATTATCTGAGTTTCTGCAGGCCTTTGATACAGAACTGTCACAATACAGTGTAGAAAACAGGAGCCATCTTTTTTTGCAATACCAGCACTTAATACAGTATTGGATTGTTTATTTAAATTTAATGGTGTACAGATTTAATTTGAAGAGGAGTTTGAGCAAAATTCTTTTTGGACTGCCTTCTTTGTGTTAATTCCTATATTACATATAAATTAGAACTAAGATATATAAATTGATACATTATTGCTATAAATAATTTGCAAATAAAAATTCCAGCAATGTGAATTAATTTTGAATAATAATTGGATTTTCTTTGTTTAGTGATATTGAAAAAAGCAATTCCTAATGATGTTTTATTTCCTAGTGTGACTGTGAAGTACTACGGTAAAGCGTCTCATGCTGCTGCTTATCCCTGGGAAGGGCTGAATGCGTTGGATGCTGCTGTCCTCGCTTACAACAATCTATCTGTGTTAAGACAGCAATTGAAACCAACCTGGAGAGTTCATGGTACAAATGTCAGATACTTTGGGTAATAGATGGTGCTTAATATATTTGAGTGCAATACAATTCTTTAATAGACTATTTGATGAAAAAAATTGGGGTTTAAAATAAATATATAAATTTTTTTAAATATAAAAAAAATTGGGAACATTTTATGTACTCCATGAATATTCAAAACTTTTTTTTTTAACATTTTCAGAAATTCCTGGGGCAGGATAGTAGATGTTTGTTTACATGTGATTAAGATTATTTGTACATAAATAGAATGGTCATTTTGAGTGTTAGAACTGATGTTTTTATGTAAGGATATATGTTCTTTCTCTTGGTATTTGAAAGTTAGAACTTGATTTCCCAGTTATCCTGTTTCTTGATAACAAAATTTCATTGTTTTCTCATTTTAAAAAAATTAATGGTTACTGGTTTTATATATTCAAGTGCTGTTAATCCTAAGTAAAAGTATTATGCATCATTTAAAATTATGTGTAGCACCTTAATGTAAATACAGTAATAAAGTACTATCTTAAAGTTGCAGATTTATTTTTTAGTTTATTTCCTTATGCTCTGGGAAATTATTATACTTCAAATCTCTTCTTTACCCGATTTTGCTGTACTGTAAAATTAATTCATAACTGCACTTTTACCAATTTTCTACTTTAGTTTCTTTGAAAGGACCAAACATGAATGTGTAATAATACTTTTTTATAAAAGCAGGTCATAAAATATTAGGCTTTGGTTATTTATTTTAGTTATTATTTTGAATGGATACATCTTCCTTCTCAGTGTAGTTCCAAATAAATGCATTTGTTTTGACAGTTGAGAGTATACTTTGTGATCTTTGATCTTTGATTTGTATTGGTTTCTTATTGACATAAAAATATTCTCAAATATTTCCTCAGAGCCAAATCCCATTTAAAGCAGGATTCCTAAGATATGAGGGTAATTATAGAACCTCATACCATTGGGGTTTTTCCTTATGTCAAAGTTTAGCAAAATATACAACTGTAAGAAAGCCCACTGAAATAAAAGTCTCTTTCAGAAGGCTAACAATACTTGTAAAAATTTCTGACAGTTTCTTTTTAGTCAAGAATCATAATATATTAACATCATGTAAATTCCTCAGGCTAAAGTACATATAGACAGTTATTTTATTTTTCCTATTAGCCAGTAAGTATCACACTATGCATAGAAACTTGTATAACATTAAAATCTTGATTGGTGTATATGTGAAGGTAATAAGTTTAAACTATTTTTCTGTATATATGTTTTGGCTGAAAAACTTTATGGCTGTATTTAAACTAAAGGAATGGTCTCCAAGCTCCAAGTTCAATTCCAGTAATTTGGTTCTTTTTATAGGTATAATAAAAAATGGTGGTGTAAAACCCAATATCATTCCCTCTTATTCTGAGTTAATCTATTACTTCCGTGCACCCTCAATGAAAGAACTTCCAGTTTTGACCAAAAAGGCAGAAGATTGCTTCAGAGCTGCAGCTTTGGCTACTGGGTGCACAGTAAGAACATTTAAGAGTTAATCTAAGTTATAATCAGTATATATGTGGGCTGGGACTGCTTATATTAAGTTACATTAGAACCTAATTTTGCCTTTCTTTCATTTGGCAGTGTCTTGAATATGCTAAAATCAGTTGATTTGAAAGTCTCTCATTCTTATTTATTTTACTCAGTGTTTGCATAGGGAAGACCACAGTTATCTTATCACACAGGACTTAGAATAACTGGTATTGCTGAGCTAGAACCCCTGCCTTTCTGCAAGTTATATTTTCCTTATCGGCAGTTATGCTTTTAGAGTTGCTCTATATAGTTGCTATGATGGCAACTTTACAGCAAAATCAGCCAAACCTATCTTTTGTTTTTATTCCTCCTGTCACGGTTACTGGTTTTGATATCATATTTTACACTCTTCTCTTTTGTGTGTCCCTTAACTGCTTGTTATAGTTACAGATGATTTTGCTACTTTTGTCTTTTAACCTTTCTTCTAGCTTTAAAGTGGTTGATCTACTACTTTTACCATGTATTTACCTTTGGCAATGAGATTTTTCCTTTTGTACTTTTCATATTTTTAGTCATGGGCCTTTTTTTCTTTTTTTTTTTTTTTGCTTAAATAGTCCTTCAGACATTTCTTAGAAAGTTGGGGCTTTGTGATACTGAACTCTTAGCTTTTGCTTGTCTGTGAAACTTTTGATCTCTGCTTCAAATCTGAATGAAAGCTTGGTCAGGAGAGTATTCTTGGTTGTAGGTTTTCCCTTCCGTCACTTTAAGTATATTGTGCTACTCCCTCTGGCCTGCAGAGTTTCTGCTGAGAAGTCAGCTGATAGCCTTATGGGAATTCCCTTGTAGGTAACTTGTTGCTTTTCTCTTTTGCTTTTTAACATTGTGTCTTCATCTTTAATTTTTGCTGGTTAATGACAGCATGGTCCTTTTTGGGTTGATCCTGTTTGGTATTCTCTGTGTTTCCTGGACTAGATGTCTGTTTACTTTCCCAGATTAGGGAAGTTTTTAGCTATTATGTCTTCAAGTGTGTTCTCTGCTCCTTTCTCTCTCTCTTCTCCTTTTGGGATCCCTATAATACAAATGTTAATACTCTTGATGTTGTCCCAAAGGGTTCTTAAACTGTCTTCATTTTTAAAAATTCATTTTTCTTTTTTTCTTTTCGGCTTGAGTGATTAGCACTACTTTGTCTTCCACTTTGGTCATCTGTTACTCTATGTCCGACTCTTCGCGACCCCATGGACTGCAGCCTACCAGGCTCCTCTGCCCATGGGATTTTCCAGGCTGAAAATTAGTAAATCTTGACTTGTCTTTTAAGGGCTGTAGCCTAGGGCAGTGTTTCTTATATGGCTTTGGGACCCTTGCCTCAGAATTACTTGGGGGTGCTGGTTAAAGTGGAGATTCCTGGCTGCCCCCACTCCTGGTTTAGGGGACTGAAACTGAGGCTTACTGGTTGGTAGAACTAGGCGACCTTGTGTGCTTTGGTGCATGTAAAGCATAAAGGAGATAGGGTCCTAGGAACTCTCTTTATAGAAAAATGTATTTTTTAAAAGTAAAGATTTGAGAGAGTTTATACCCTGAAGGGGAGGCGCCTCCTTTTAAAACCTCTTTCTGTTAGAGAACCAGTGATGGTTTGAAAATTAGGTCGTGAATTCAAACATCTTAATTTAAAGTTTGTGCTATAATTTTTATTAGGTGGAAATTAACGGTGGAGCACATGATTATTACAATGTTCTTCCCAATAAGAGTCTGTGGAAAGCTTATGTTGAAAATGGAAAAAAGCTGGGAATAGACTTCATTTCAGAAGATGCTATGTTCAGTGGCCCTTCAGGTAATTAAGTTCTTTCAAACATACCATGCTGTTTCAGGAGGGAAGTACCAGCCAAGGTTAAGTGGTTTTCCTTAGCTTTGGAGGTTGGGGGATGTATTGCTTATGCTTTTTAACTTTTTTACAAACTTAATGGTTAGGAGAAAGACATTAAAGAACTCTTCGGTGAACAGATTTCCTTTTAGAAACAGCCGACCTACCCCTGGCTTTATATTCTAAGTGTTTCTAGTGTTTAAATTTGCGTAGTTCTAATTTTTAAGTAAGCTACTTAAAGGGGAAATCAAATTTTAACTAAGGACTTGGTTATATGGGGACATTTTCACTTTCTGAGAAATAACAACTATTAGAATTTAAACACACATAAGTATATCAGGTTGTTTTAGTTTTTTTTTTTTTTCCTTTAAAGAGCATTATTGTTAACATGTTTACATGTTAGAAATGTATCTCCTAAAATACAGTAGATGTTAATGATGTAGACTCAGGGGGACTTGGAGATAAAAATGGTGTTGATGTCATTCAGTGAGATAAGAGTTCAAGGGAAAGAGCAGGCTGAAGTAGGGTGGGTTGGTATAAATTATTCATTTGTTAAATCTGAGGTGTTCACAGGACCTCAGGAAAGCTGTGTAGTAGCTTATTCCAAAAGTTGTCTAGGTCGAGACTTAGGGGTTGTCAACACATGAGAGGTGATTGAAGACATAGGTTTCAATGCTGAGGAGGTTGCCTGAGGACACAGAGGAAGGAGTAACCCAGAGATGAAGCCCTGGGGATCACCAGTGCTCAGGAAACAGGCGACCGCAGTGACTAGAGAGGGAGTCACAGAGAAAGCCACACGGCCAGCAGATAGTGGAGTCATGGAAGCCGAAAGGGCGGAGAATTTCTGGAAGGGAAGGAGTTGTAAATCATGTCAGGTGTATAGAGATCGGGGTACATGTGCTCCATTGGACTAGCAATTAAAAATTCATGATTTGTCTTACCTTTCTAAGGATCTACCGATTTTGGAAATGTTTCTTTTGTGGTTCCCGGGATTCATCCGTATTTTTACATTGGGTCTAATGCCTTGAATCATACAGAACAATATACTGAAGCTGCAGGTAAGTGTTGCTGTTCTGGCATGAGCTCTTTTTGTAGTAGTTGCTGCCTTTCTAACTGCTTAGTTTAGCCCATTCTCACTTCTTCACTGAACACCTCAGAAATACTGTATTGTGGTGGTCAGCTGGAGAGGCAGTTTAGATACTGAGAGCTAACCTGAAAATGAATAAATTAGTCGTAATACGTATGCTGCTGCTTACCTTTATTTAACTTCTCTCCTCTTTAGGATCACAAGAAGCTCAGTTCTACACTTTGAGAACAGCCAAAGCTCTGGCAATGACTGCACTGGATGTTATTTTTAAACCGGAGTTGCTGGAAAGAATCAGAGAGGACTTCAAATTGAAACTTCAAGAAGAACAGTTTTAAATACGGTAGAATAAAAGGAGAATTTAGGAGCTACTTACAGATCATTCAGAAGAAGTGGTGATTTTTTTTCCTGTAATCTTTTTTAATGAGCGAGGAGGGCATGGCTTATTTTTCAGTCTTAAAGGAGTCAAATTCCTCTTACCTGAAAAGTGAGAACACGATGTGGAAAAAAACATATTACCTCATATCTACAGTGAAAATTTCGCAAATCTGTGTCTGAGGAAATTGTGACCTTTCAGAGCTGGCATTTCATAAACAACCTGGATGACACATGGTTTATCGGTGATAATATTTTATAAAGCCATATGTTGTGTGAGTGTATTTTAAAAGAGCCAAGAGATTTCAGGCCTTTTACGTTCATAATGGGCACATGAAAGATATTTTTGGTATTGGTTGGTAAGACTGTTCTATAAAGTTGTTTAAAAATTCCTGTTCTAAATTTAGGGAAGATTCATTTGGAATATCTGACTGTATCTGTTTTGGTCTAGAGACGCTTTTCATTGATAATAAAAGTAGGCTTTGAATCAGAAATGCTGTGGGAAACAAGAAACTCAGCTACAAAGACCGAGCCTAAGTTACCATTTGAAAGAAAATGAAAATGTTCTTTTTTGTCTATAACCTACTCTGAGAAGTGGCAATGAAGTGCTGTTTCTCATTCTATAGTATTGTAATAGGGAGAATGGTAGCTGGATAGGATTAGACTCTTCCGGTAAGGTTTTTGCTTGGTGGCCCCACGTGTCCTGGAGGAATATGGTGAGAGGAGTGATGTCTGCTTATCTTCAATGTTAATGTCATGGAACTGGTCCCCTCTACCTAGCAGCCCTATTCAGGCTTCTCCTCAGAAGCTAGCCTGTCCTGCCTGAGTAAACTCGGTAGTTTATTAAATTTAAGGGACAGAATTCTAAGCCCCCTTAAGCTCCATGTTAGCCCAGTATAAACTAAAAAGTATTATATTAGTTTTTCCTGGTGTGACTTTCTTTATCATGATAGAAGAATGTGAAAAGTATCCAGTAAAACAAATATATTAAGCTGTGAATATAGTAAAGGTCCAGGAGTCTTTATTTTAAAGGGAGTCCTCAAATTTGAGCCATCAGCATTCTAAAAATGGGAGGGGGAAAGAGAGCAAAGTGAGCATTTGGTCTCAGCTGTAAGCAAGTCAACCTGTATGCTTTGAGACTTTGGCTTCTCATTTGGAAAGTTAGATTTGATCCCTTATCCTTATAGTCTTTTAAACCTCTATTTCCTCTTCTATCTGAAGTTACTTAAAGTTGAGAGAGAGGGAAATTTGAGAGGAGAGTTAGTATTTGAGAATTGCTTTCCTTCCGTCTGCAGACTGGCCTGATTTGGCAAGCAGCCTGATTATTTGTGGCTAGCATGCTGAAAATGAGCTGTTCTTTTAAAGGGCTCAGGAAGAAACAGCATCAGAGAGCAAATTGTGTGACCCACAACACCTAAAATATTTACTGTCTGCCCCTTTGTAAAATAGTTTGCCAGTCCATCCTGTATAACATAAAAACTGGTTCTCTTTGCCTGACATCATATAATCAGATCTTCTCCTAGAAGAAGACTTCAAGCCTCTGAATTGAAAACACTGAGAAAGGGATTTAGACAGCAGTGCCCATAATGTGTCAGCAGCTTGTCCTCGCTGGGCGTTCTGGCTTTTTGGAAGTTTGCCTTCTTGTAGTATCCAGCCTTAAGGCCGTCTCTTAACTCTTTGTATCACCTTTTAGAACTTGATCCTCCTTGACACTCTTTGTCTGATTTTTAAAAATTAGAGTAGATCCCTGGATCCAGAAGATCTCCTGGAGAAGGGAATGGCTACCCACTCCAGTGTTCTTGCCTGGAGAATTCCATTTCCCCCTAGATCTCACTTTGACATTTTATGTTATTTAGTATAATTCAGACTTTATTCTTTATAATTCAGACTTTTAAAATCCCCTCTTCATTTTTATTTACTAGTGAGTTAACTGAGCCATATTACATTAAAGTGTGTAAATCGTAAATAAATACTGAGTCAAAATCTCCCATCCAGAGGAACAACTGTAGCTAATCTTCACTATGTAATTAGAACTGGGGAGACTACTTCCTTTGTGAAAGTATTAGTTGCTCAGTCGTGACAGACTCTTTGTGACACATGGACTGTAGCCCAACAGGCTCCTCTGTCCATGGGATTTCCCAGGCAAGAATGCTGGAGTGGGTTGCATTCCCTTCTCCAGGGGATCTTCCCAAGCCAGGGATCAAACCCAGGTCTCCTGCACTGCAGGCGGATTCTTTACCATTGGAGTCACCAGGGAAACTCACTTCTTTGTAACGGTAGTTTTTCCTTTTGAAACTAAGGTCTTTCTTTATCCTCATACTTCAGTGGCGTGTTTGTAATGTGCTAAATTTTCATAAATGTTTATACTTAGCTTAAATTGTCATTCTGTTGATTGGGCCTCACATTTTAGATTAAATCTCCAAAGATTATTTGGAAGATAAATGGAGAACCACTCAATTACAGGAGAACAGTGTCACTTCTAGGTAAAAAGGATTATATATGTATATACATATACTCTAGATATGTAAATGATGAGTATTTTTAGGAGGTTGACACATGAATAAGACTTTTTCAAAATATAATTTAGTGTCTTGTTTTTGAGAAAGGAGGCAACTAACTTTTTCTCCCGGAATTAGTTTGAATAATGACACTTGACTATCTCGTAGATTTAGTGATTTTATGTTATTTCTCTGCTCGATTATGTATTCCTTGAAGCTGTTGTCTTTTCAGTATGCTTAATTTCCTTTAAGTACACTAAAACCTGACTCATTTGAAAGAAAAAACAGGCCAAGCTAAGTTAGTATAAAGTTTAAAGTAATTTGACTTTTAAGACATAGGTAGACCTGCTTGAGATTTATGGAAAAGTGTTTTATTACATGGTTTTTTTTTTTTTTTAACTTTCACTGTTCACAGGCTAAACTGAAAGCCTTTTCCTCAAATACCAACTTTTGGCTATTTTTGTTAAATTAATAGACCTAAAATGTATAATCCAGATTAATGGTTTAAATTTAATAACAGATTGAACATGTGTTTTCTTTTGTGACATAATTTTAAAAGCAGGCCTGACTGAATATGGGACCTGTATAAAACAATTATGTGGTACTACTCACTACTAATTTGCTATATACTATATACTGATTGAGTGTAGCTAATATTTAGCTTGCCTCTTAAAATTCTCAGGTTCTATTAGTTTTAAAAACTCATATTTTATTAATTATTCAGGAATTTTTCCCTTTTAATTGTTTCTTTCTATAGCATTCATAAGGGCTGGGACATTTAGGTTGAACTAGAACATTTTCATGTGTTTGTGAATACTTGTATAAACTGGAACTGTTTTGGTTTCCCACAATCCTCCAAAGGACTGTTTATTTGTTAGTAAGTTGTCGTGATCTTTTCAACAGTTGAGTTTGGTGAGCATTTGTCGAGGAGAGCCTACTTCTAAGCACTGGGGGCAAGGTAAAGAGTAAGATATAGTTCATGCTCCCAAAACTTGTGGTTGGTGGTAAATTCTCATAAGATTTGCTTCATTTAAGCAACACTGAAGGCTGTCTTGGAAATTTTTGAGTAAGTGTTTCTTAAATATTTTAAAATACCTGAGTTATCTCAGTCTGTTTGAATAGAAGAAATTGATATGAAAAGTCTTCTTAAAGAATGATTGTCTGCAAAACTTTATAATATATTCTTTTTAGAAAACCTTTCAGATAGTTTTATTTTATACATTTCTTACTTTTTATCTGAAGTATCTCTGGTCTTCTGGAAAATGTCCTACGTAGTTCTAGCCTTCAAAAGATGAAAGTAAATTTTCATTGTAAAATAAGTCAATTGTCTTCCTGGTAGCTAGCAACTCTTTATAAGTGTGTAAAGTATGAAAAACTGCTTCTTTATTTTTGTTTATACTTCAGCAAGCCTTTTGCAAACAAATTACATAGTTAATATCTGAAGTATCTCTGGTCTTCTGGAAAATGTCCTACGTAGTTCTAGCCTTCAAAAGATGAAAGTAAATTTTCATTGTAAAATAAGTCAATTGTCTTCCTGGTAGCTAGCAACTCTTTATAAGTGTGTAAAGTATGAAAAACTGCTTCTTTATTTTTGTTTATACTTCAGCAAGCCTTTTGCAAACAAATTACATAGTTAAGGATGGTGCATTTGATATGTATGAAGTTAATATTTTCAAGTAAAATCAGTCTCTACTACCATCAGATCATAGTCATTTAAAAATATTTTAATGCATACATATATTAAAGTATGTATGAAACAATGTATAATGTTAATAAAAGTATTTATCAAATAGCAGTTGTGGTTTTTTTCAACCTATATAGGGAGTTTTGAAAATATATGACTATAAAGCACAATTACCCAAGTACACTGTGACATAATCTTCTTTAAAAATTTATTTTTTGGAGAGGATAATTTCTTTACAATGTTGTGTTGGTTTCTGCTGTGTGTATTATAGTCTCTTATTCAGTATCACAAATGTTGATTTGCTTTTAGACTATAATGTCATGTTATTTATATGAGAATTTAAAAAGAACAATTATTTTTGTTTAAAAACGAGTGTTTTACTAGTCTCAGATGCTGAGAAATGCCAGGACAAGTTTTACATGGTAAGACATAGGTACATAATTACAGTATTGAATTTTCTTAAAAAATGTTTTTCAACTTCAGTACAAAGTCATACCATGCAACAGAGCAGATTTTTAGATTCTTATCAACGGCTAGAGAATAAGTGCCTCATATGAAAAAAATTACAAGTGTCCGTGTTTTTTTTTTTGGTTTGGACTGGCTTTCAAAATAGAGTCCAAATCTGTTCTTTTTTTTTCCAATGATTAAAATGTAAAATGAGCATTGATTAGCATAATGGCTCATAGCATCCAGTCACTTGAAAAAATAAACCTTAGAAATACAAAGTAGAAAAGACTATCAAATCAAGGTCTTCAATAGACAAAATTCTTGTTTAGCTCAAAAGGCTAAGTAGACATTGCCCCACTGAGTAAACAATGAGTTGCCTTTGAGAGTTTGAACTTTTATCTATTAGTTGTGTTGCTAATACCTGACACCTTTTTATTTGACCCGAGAGAATGGAAAGCAATTCAAAAACTTCATGTTTTCCCACTTGAGCTTAATTTATTTAAGGAATAACCAAACCTAGATCCCAAGCATTGTTACTGCCTGTGAATGATATGGATTCAGGATTAACCATCCCTTCAAGCGTTGTCATCAGACCTGACTCATTCCTCACAGGAGGATCATGTGTTGTGTATGAGAAGCTTAAAAGAGTTTGATCCGAATCTAAGTACCCCTGAACTATAAGAATTCAAGTTTGCTTTTAGCTTGATAGAGGAGTAAGAGGCCACCTGTGAAGACATAGACTTAGGTGCAGTTGAAATCTTAGCAAAACTTTAAGCTGTTGTCTGTCCATTAATCTCTGAAAGTGGCGAGGGGCTACTCAGTTATTGGTCAGCCTAATGTTTCCTCAAAGATGGAGCGGTTACCCACAGCAACTGTTTGGTATACCTCCCATTGTCTTAGAAAGCTTTTAGCTTCTGCCCATCCATCCAAAATCACAAAACCCACTCAGGTGGGTTGTGTGTTTTTAAGAGAAGCTCTTTTGTTAAAAACGTAAGAAGAGCTTATAATAGAAAATCCCGGCCAGAAAGAGATCGCAGCCACAGCTGTTTCAGACGTTTATGATGGTGCTCAGTCATGTCCAACTCTTTGTGATCCTATGGACCGTAGCCCACCGTGCTCCTCTGTCCATGGGATTTCCCAGGCTAGAATACTGGAATGGGTTCCCATGCCCTCCTCCAGGGGATCTTTCCGACCTGGAGAATGAACCCACATCTCTTACGTTTCCTGCAGTGGCAGGCAGGTTCTCTACTACTGGGTCCACCTGGGAAGCCCCTTATCTCTAGGAGTCTCTCCAATCAGATTTTAGCCCATGTTTCCCAGCTTCTGATGTCGCTATTACCCTACCTACCCTCGGCCATTTTCTAAGTTCTGGCCTAAATATTACTTGTTTCATTGATCCAAGGTTGGAACAAAAGAATTTAGAAAATCAAGAGGAAATAATAATGAAACTTTAGAAATTAACTCACAAAGCATAGATTTCTTACTCTAAGATGATAAGAACAATTTGACTAATAAAATTTGTTTTCTGTCCTCACCCCAATATGTCATAACTATTTATTACCTATTAATATATGGCCTTGATTTATCCTTTCCCATTGCCAAAGAAATACATTTTTCTGCCTGTACAGAAGCATGTTCTTCATGTTGAACCAGTTTCTGACGTTTTGGTTATTTGCAAGGGTGGGTTGTTTGTTTTTAACACCATGAAATGTCCTTGTTCTGGCTTCATTTGCAGACAGCTATTATTGAGTGCAGGGTAGGCTGAGTAGGAATAAAGCTTATTCTGACTCTTGTTTCTAATTCCTTTCACATCTCCTGAAAGGCCAGCTCACCCTCTTTTAGCTCAGTAGAAGGCCTATACAAACTGAAATGGAATTTTGATAAGGGTGGAGAGACAGCTCTCCTGGGAATTAAGAGTTGAAGTCATTTAGAGGATGATGACCTCTGGGATTTTAAGGTCAATGAATCTGGAGATGAATGTTGTGTGTGAGCAGAGAAGGACAATCTTCATAGTGAATAAAGCGAAGGACAATCTTCATAGTGAATAAAGCAAATCGCACTGAACAAAAAGGAAAGGTAACTGCCGAGAAAGAGAAGCTGTCTGCAATCGTTACAGTACTCATCAGGCACAGCCATTTATTTACTTCACGTCTTTGTGATTCCTGTGGTCTTAAGCTAGTTTGAGTGGGATACTGTTCCATTGAATCACTAAGGTATAGTTTTGAGCTTCCCTGGTTGCCTCAGATGGTAAAGAATCTGCCTGCAATACAAGAGACCTGGGTTTAATCCCCGAATTGGGAAGATCCCCAGGAGAAGGGAATGGCTACCCCCACTCCAGTATTCTTGCCTGGAGAATTTCATGGACAGAGGACCCTGGCAGGCTATGGTGTCACATAGAGTCACAAAGAGTCAGACATAACTGAGTGATTAACATTAACAAGGTACAGTTTAATTCCATTTGTGATTTTTGAAGTTTTAAAAAGCTGAGAACTTGGAATTACACTATTTACTCAATATAATAATGACACTGATCTCAAATCAGCATCCATTCTATACATTCATTGTTAATAAGAGGAAATTAAGTCTAGAGTGTGACAAGAATATTTCCCTAAGAGTATTCATCACAGTATTATTTTTTATCCAGTGTTAAGGAAAAGATTGCCATGTACACTCATAGTATGGAATGATTTTAATGGCTGCAAAATATAGGGAGTTTTTAGTAGGAAAATGGTCATACTATGTCATGGAAAAAAACCTGTATTAATTTGTATATAAAATATGGTGGCAACTATACAAAACTATGTAGAAAAAAAGATGAGAACACTAGTTGCCCACGGCTAAGAGGATTATGAATGGGTTTTTTCTGCTTTTTATAACTAAAAATTACCATCCCCTCCAAAACAAGGTAGAAGGAAAGGAAATATTCCTCCCACATACAGTAAGCATGCAATACTGAGTTGCTTCGTGTATAAATGCAGCTCTTACATAACTTTTTGTGAATGATACTAAAGGTATATGGTTACACAAACCTAGTTCAGTGCTTTGCTCACTTGAATGTATGTAAAAATCACCTGGGGAACTTGTTAACATACAGATTCTAGTTGGGTGTGGGGTGAGGCTTGATGTTCTGCTTTCCTAACATGTTCCTAGGTAATGTCAGCGTTCTTCTGGGAATTACAAGTATTTGTCCCAATTATATATAGATAAAAGTTAAACAACATGAAATTGAAAAGTTAAAGCATCCAATTATNGGGGAACTTGTTAACATACAGATTCTAGTTGGGTGTGGGGTGAGGCTTGATGTTCTGCTTTCCTAACATGTTCCTAGGTAATGTCAGCGTTCTTCTGGGAATTACAAGTATTTGTCCCAATTATATATAGATAAAAGTTAAACAACATGAAATTGAAAAGTTAAAGCATCCAATTATTTTGAGAGTAGTGATAATACTTCAGTGAACTAAATCGTCTTATTCTAACATTATTAATGTGTTGGTTGGATAATGTGCTTTCTTATTACTGCAAATACTGGAATTTCCCATACAAAGACACTCAGTTGTAACAGTTTTTTTAATAACAATCAGAATGAAATGTTCTTTCTCTGTATGCTTTATTGTGATCATTATGACTTACGTTCACACAGTTTTGGGCTCCATGGTCAAACCCCACAAGTCCATGTTCCTACAGGGTGGAATGCAAGCTCAGACCTAGGTTTGTGAAGTTCTCCAGTGAATTGGAAATATAAAATAATTAAACAAACTGGTCCTTCACCACAGACGGTTTGAGAAGCACTGCTCTTGAACATTGCATGCTACATACTAGGTGCTTAGAATTACTTGCTGAATGAATGAATACATACAAAACGTGCCACTATTAAAAATGAATAAATAGAAAAGTGCAACTATTAAAAATTTTTTCCTCATATTAATGCTTATGTATTGTGAGTGACAGTTTGTTTATTTGTTCAGTATTCATGTGATACCTGCCTTTTTTTTTTTTTTTTTTTTTCTTTTTTTAGCTGTACTGCATGGCATGCAGGATCTTAGTCTTCCCACCAGGGACTGAATCTGCGCCCCTGCAGTGAGACGCAGACTTAACCACTGGACCGGCGGGGAAGTCCTCATACCTGCCTGTTAACTAGACAATATTATTAACTAACTCTCTACAATCCAGTCAAGCCAACAAGTTATTAAGTACTATAGATGTCCACATATAAAGGGTGGTTTTTTCCAAAATTATCAGAAAAGAGAGTTGCTTTGTATTTGGGTTTTTATGAAGTCAAATTACAGAGTTCTGTCTCAGTGACAGCTTTGAGAACAAAGTACTGTCACCTCAATCAATGCTGTTAGATGCTTGTAAAGGTCACCTGAGAATTGCTAGAAAAGGTAGCAAAGACATTGAACATGAATTCAATAACTTACTCTTCATACCACCATTATAGATATCCATGTAAACAAGCCTTTTAAAGATCACTCTAGAAAACAATACTGTGTGTGACTATGTTGTAAAGATCAAGGGTAAATACTTATATATGCACTGTTATTGTTGTTCAGCTGCTCAGTCGTGTCCGACTCNTCTTCATACCACCATTATAGATATCCATGTAAACAAGCCTTTTAAAGATCACTCTAGAAAACAATACTGTGTGTGACTATGTTGTAAAGATCAAGGGTAAATACTTATATATGCACTGTTATTGTTGTTCAGCTGCTCAGTCGTGTCCGACTCTTTGTGCCCCCACGGACTGCAGCACGCCAGGCTTCTCTGTCCTTCACCATCTCCTGGAGCTTGCTCAAACGTATGTCCATTGAGTCAGTGATGCCATCCAACCATCTCATCCTGCCACCCCCGTCTCCTCCTGCCCTCAGATGCACTAGATACACTGTTATGAAGCTGAATATTCCCATAGGCATATGGGCTGAATCGTGTCTTCCCAAAATTTATATTTTGAAGTTCTCACCCCTATGATTTCTTTGAAGATAGGGCCTTGAAAGAGGTAATTAAGGTTAAATGAGATTGCAAGGGCAAGTCTATAATCCAATATGACTTGTGTCACCTAAAAGAAGAGACACCAAAGATGCATGTACTCAGAGAAAGAGGCCAGATGAGGACAGCAAGTAGGCGGCCATCTGCCCGCAAGGAGACAGACCTCAGGAGAAAACAAACCTGCCAACCCCTTGACCTTGGACTTCCAGCCTCCAGAACTTAAAGAAAATAAATATCTATTGTTTAAGCTGCCCAGTTTATGGTACTCCGCTCTGGCAGCCTGAGCAGATTAATACAATACAGCATCCTATATGCTGGTTCAAATGGCAGAGCTCCCCAAATGCTGTGGATGGAAGTTCAGATTATGTGTCCTAGAGACCTGCCCAGACGGTTCAAAGTGGTCCTGCTCCAAGGAAGAATCAAGTGGCAAAGATGTTTTTGAAATTTGATTGGAATTGTTTCATAAAATAAGCATGAAAAAGGTAATGTTCTAAAAATATTTTTAGTATTAAAAGTTGACATTTAACTATTTCATCTATATTCCTTTACATTTTTCTACTAGAGTTTGCTATTTAAAAAAAGCTTTTTTTTTATTTCAAGAAAATGGGAGATTCCCCTGTAACTAGACTTTCTGAAATTTTGGTTGTTGTTGTTTTTTTTTTTTCCTTTTGTTTCTACAAATGCTGCCTAAGGGAACAGAAGGCTGATGCTATTTTACTTCAACAGATTTCCAAAAAAAGACACTAATTCCCTGAAGCACACATGCTCTTCCGCTCAAATCTAGATTCTGGGCTCAAAAGGAAATTGTATGTATATATTTTATTTGGCTTTCTACAAAAAAGGGGGTGTTTGGGGTAAAAAACGTGTGTTCACCAAGACCAGCCCCAACTATACAATCTTCTCTGCTTCATTCAACAAAGCCTAAGAGTCCTTCAAAAGGAAGGGTGGGGACGCCTGGGGAGCAGATCCTTTTCACAGATACAGGCAGGTGGTCGCTAATCGGAAGTGGTCTAACCCCCAAGGAAACAAACAAACGACAAACAAACGGAACCGAAAACCCGAAAGCAAAACCATTCCAGAACGAGATGGATTTTCACCTGAGTCCCACACAGGCAAAAAATTTCAAATCAGATGGGGGGAAGAGCCACTGTAAACAATTAAGATTTTATAAAGTTGTCCTGGGAGGATCCTACACCTCTAGGCAGTATTTGTAATT
>SJYX01021435.1:184424-272289 GCA_006410675.1 Oreotragus oreotragus | reverse complement strand
ATCATTCCTTCCAAAGAAATCCCAGGGCTGATCTCCTTCAGAATGGATTGGTTGGATCTCCTTGCAGTCCAAGGCGGCAACATTGCATATAGTTCAACTTTCTAAACCACAGGTAATTTAGCCCTTTCTTCTTTCAAAGGGTGCATCATTGATGGCAAATACCTTTAAACACTCTCAGGTAATAGGGGCTGCATTCTAGCAAGGAAAGACCCACAAGGAGATTTGCAGCCTAACAAGGTCTTTCTCTGCAGGCCTCTCGTTGCTCTGCCCAGGGTAGAATCAAGGGGATTTCCCTGAGGATCCCTCCCTCTGGCCCCATATTTCCCCACCCCACTTATTTTAGTGAGCACACCACTTACCCCAACCCGGCAGACCTACCTGCTGTTTGGGCAGAACTAGGGGTAAAACCTGAAGGAGCTGCTCCTGCGCCGACAGTTCTTTCTGGGGCTCCCCGAGGCTCTGTTTTATTCCTCTTTTATTCTACCTTTAACCTTTGACCTATGCGATGACCCCTTTCACGTGTCTACTTGGCCAGGCTATTGTAAGTATCCAGTGATTCAATCCAGCACTAATCTGGGTGCTGCTGGGGAGATGCTTATTGCTGTGTTATCTACACCCAGCTCACTTGAAATAAAGATGACCCAGGATAACCTGGGTGGCTCTGATCCCATCAGTTGAAAGGCCTTAAGAGCGGACCTGAGGTTCCCTGGAGGAAGATAAAATTCCACATGTGGACAGCAGGGTGGGCTCCTGCCCGAGAGGCCACAGCCTGCCTTTCCCACCACCTGCCCTGCAGATGCTCACATAAGCCAGTCCTCTGCACGAGCCCTCTCCCTGTGTATGTCCTATGGTCCCCAACATCTTTGGCACCAGGGGCCAGTTTTGTGGAAGACAGTTTTCTCCATGAACCGGGGTAGGGGCATGGTTTAAAGCACATTACATTTATTGTGTGCTTTATTTCTATTATTATTCCATCAGCTCTGCCTCAGATCATTAGGCATTAGATCCTGAAGGCTGGGGACCCCTGTCCTATGGTTCTGCTTCTCTGAAGCCTGACGGGTACCACTGCCTGGGTGTCGTGGGGAAAGCAAAATTCTGGAGCCAACAATTAGTCCGTCGCTGTTAAGCTCCATAAAGGAGATAACAGTAACCTTCTCACAGGGAGCCTGGGAGGATTAAAGGACAGAGCAGGCGGAAAGCCACGGCCCACGAGACAGCCACTCCCGTGGCCCTGGGATTTATTCTCCCTGACCCCACGTGGAGCAGGCGGAAAGCCACGGCCCACGAGACAGCCACTCCCGTGGCCCTGGGATTTATTCTCCCTGACCCCACGTGGAGCGGCCCCCAGAGCTGTCCCTCCTATGTGTGGAGTCCTCGGTCCTGGGAGATTGGAGCCAGGGGACGCCTAATCCACCTCCACGGCCATGGCAGGCTTACCGAGATGCCCTGGGCCGACGAAAGTCCTTACTGAGACTCTGACGCGGGCTGGGATGTGTCAGTGGGTGTGCGCTGGTTTGAGACGAGTGTAGAAGGAGTCATGGAGGGGGGTGAACCAGACTGTGACAGTCAGAGGAAACATTTTGGCAGAGATTGGAGCATGGGACAGGTGCATAGAGAGCTAGGGATGCCAGTCCTGGATGCGGATGCAGCCTTAGTCCTCCTATGGCTATTTAATTTTCCAGGGTTTCTGCATGTGTGTAAGTTTCCCAAGCCCCTAGGTTATGCCTGAGTGTCTCAGCCACCACCTGCACTCACAGTGGCTGTCCCCTGGGGCAATTGCTGCCCAACTTGTTTTTGCCAGGAAATTCTTTGTTCAGTGGAAATCTTACTCAGAAGAGCAATAACAGAGATCCACAAGGAGCTCTCCGGTGGACTGTGTGATGAGTGCCATGTGGGGGCTTGGAAGGAGACCCACGTTTGCTGAGCCCTCAGCTCCCCTTCTCCAGTCACTTGCCCTGGGGAACTGGGAAACCTTCAGTTTCCACAGGACCAAGTTTATAACCACTGCCATGAGTATTAAAAGGGTCAATTATGGGAATAGAAGGTTTTTAGTGCCAAATTTGTTCCTGATTTCCAAACTTACCTGAGACGTTGCTTCTATCTGAAAAGTCATCTCAAAAGCATAGGCACCTGTGATGACCTAGAGGGGTGGTGGGATGGGGTGGGAGGTGGGAGGAAGGTTCAAGATGGAGGGAACATACATATACCTATGGCTAATTCATGTTGATATTGTAAAACAGTTATCCTCCAATTAAAAATAAATAAATTAAAATTTATTAAGAGATTAAATTTCATGTAAAAAAAAGAAAGCAGAGTCACGAATAGGAACACATCCTGCTCCTACTCCTGAGAGTCAGAGGCTCTAGGGTAACTTAAGGTCTGCAGGGGCTGTCTGAGCATAGGCTACTCACAGCTCTCAATTTCAAGCGAGCACGTTTGTGTGTCCAGGGGAAACCGGCTGAAGTCCATATTGCACATGGCAGTCACTGTAACCCTAAAAACAAACAGATAAAATCCAAATATGCTGAGGCTACAAAGTATAAGCACAAAATGATAAAACAGAAAAGGCCTCTGCTTCCTCCCAATATAGAAGAATCTTATAGTTCATAAGCAGTGTGCCAGGACCTAGAGAACCAAGTAGTTCACAAGCAGTGTGACTTCCACACTGGAGAACTCTTGGGTGTTTATGTTTAACCCCAGGCTCACCATGAGGCCCACAATGACTCCATTAACCTCCACTGCATGCAAGCATTTTAGAGAAGCAATGGTCTCCATCAATAAAACAATGTGGGGACTACTTTTATGGTCCAATGATTAAGATTTCGCCTTCCAGTGGAGGGGGTGCAGGTTCAGTCTCTGATCAGGGAGCAAAGATCCCATATGCCTTGTGGCCAGAAAACCAAAACATAAAACAGAAGCAGTAGTGTAACAAATTCAATAAATATTTTTTTAAAAGAGCTACTTTTGAAATTAAAAACAATGTGAAACCCCAACTCCTATGGTTTCTTAAAAGAAACCATAAGAGTATATCGCCCTCCTGTTTTAGATTCATTAAAATTCTTCTTTTCTTGATTTTACTGACATTCACTATTTGTGTACAACGTTTTTACAATAATATTCATGAAGTATTTATGCCAGTTGCCAAATTAGGCACTTTATTATTTTTTTTACAATGTAGATATTTCTATATTGACAATAACATCTACTAGTGGGAGCAGGTGTTCTTAGTAGATAATTCCATGAAGAACATGAAAATGGAAAAACACTGGAAGATCTTATGCATCAACATGCAAGCACTTGCTGGCATCTAATGGTTTTGCTTCAGAGTTTACACAGGAAAATTGGCTTTTGCATCAAAGAATAAGCAAATACAGATTGTTCATAGAAAAAAGATCTCCCACCCAGTGTGGAATTCCATGGCAGGGTATGATCAACAGTCATTAGCTAGTGAACATACTATTTTTCCTTCAGCCACAGAAAATTGACTATGTATAAGTTATGAAAATTATCTGGATAATTCATGGCCAAAAAGAAAAAATCACTTTTAAATGGAAATTTCAAGGAAAATAGCTTTTTTGAAACTCAGTTATCCAGATATTTGCCTTATTTTCCTCATTCCATTTGAGTCTTGTGGTCTGGAAGGGATCTTGTATTGTTAGCAGCTGGATCATCTCATCTCTCCTGGGAATACTGATACACAGGATGTTTTTTGGGGGTGGTCAAGCCAGCCTCTGACTTGGACACCTGATGGGTGGGCTCCCGTTTCTATGGGTGCATCACCAGCACAACCACACCTGATGGCATTACCAGCAAGAAAGAATCTAGGAGCTACACTTGGAGACACTTGTGGCAAACTTTGGGGACATCAAATGTCAAATGCAGGTAGGTTTTGCTATGAAGGAAAAGTATTAAATAGCTCTTCTCTCTGTTGTCAGTTGATACTGGAACAGGTTGTTTAGAATCACAGACGTTATCAGACTTGTTCTTGGCACCCTGACTTGATGCCCTTCCACTTGCAACACAAGCATCGTACAAGCACAGCATGTGGTGTGATCTCACCCATGCTCGCTGTTGTTTCCCTCAAGTCCTTCTGAATTATTTCATCTAGAGCATCTTCCCTTGGAAGCTTGGCCAGTCCTGAGATTTTCCTGCTTAACCCTCTCATGTAACAGGCGGTCAAAACCCTCAGAAGTAAGCAAACATATCTCAGTTCAGAAACAAAGAATTTTGGTCCAAGGTATCGACACTTCAAACTTCATTCACATTGAGACTTCTGCTCCTCCTTCCCAGCTAAGGCACAGAGTTGGCATTTGAGTGGTCAGTGTCTGCCCATCTCTAATCACCTCCTACATGGGTAGAAGTGAGATAAGAAAGGGATGGTTCTCTGGTGAGGTGGTTTCAAGCTCTCTGGGACCACTACGTGGTTGAAGCTGAGACTTTTTCCCCAGGTCCTTCATTTTCCCCACTGGGCACCTCCATCCTCCAGCAGCATCTTCCACTCCATCTCTTGGCTCACCACTCTCCATGCCACACATGCTGAACTATTCCCAACAAGCCTGGGAGTGCAGACTGGCCCCATAAGAGCCAAAACTCCTCCTAGCTCTGCCCCTCGGCTGTTAAACAGCTCTTCTCTCACCCTCTAACTGCAGTGTCCCCCAACCATAAGCACATATGTGTCCTGTGCAGTCCAGCAAATGGCATGCCCACACCTCTCTCCCAAGGAAAATCTCTTCCTCCCAACAATCATTGACTCTCAAGTCTTGAAACTGACTGGGAATTCAAGAACCACGGAATTGATTTTTCAATCTACCTAGTATGATAGAGCATCTTATTTGTGAATTTCACTTGTTATTGTCTCTTGATGCCTAGGAAACTTCACCATCCTGTTACCTGTCGCTCCGCGCCCACACCTCCTTGGTGTCTGTGCCTCTCTCTGCATCTAATCCTTTGGTTCCTGCAGGTCTCCCCAACTAGGCTGCAATCATGCTAAGCTCAGTGACTTTATATTATTCATCTTTATGTACCCAGAGCTTACAACAAGACCTGACAGGGTTTTTATCTGTACAATTCTGGCGGCCAATCTTAGTAAAAACACATTCTGTTGAATGGATCAATGAGTATGGATGCAGTGGAGGGCAACGTATTAGTATTGATTTGGTGTTAACCTGCTGTTAACAGAGGTGACAGTACCCAGCTCCTCCATGTTTTCCCCCAAATAAATCTCAAAGTGATAGCTCTCACTAACTTGGACCTCTATTTCTCCCTTAAACAAACCCATGATTTCATTTGCAATGAAAAATCAAGTTCTATGTTTTTAGGCACCTGGAGGCTCACTAACGACTTTGATGCTGAATAAACAGAGGTTTTGCACTTCCTCTCTTCTCTCTTCTGCCTCTAGTGTCACGTCCAATAGTGCCAGACTGGACCTCCACCCTTTCATGAGACCTGACTGCTAGACTATCAGAAGTTTGAAAGCCTCTTGTTAAACATAACTTTTTTTTTTTTCTTTTGGCTATGCTGCTCAGCATGTGGGATCAGGGATAGAGTCCCCCAGAGTCTTAATCATTGGACCACCAAGAAAGTCCCAAACATAGCCATTATTAAAAATTAATGTTATGTTAAGAACAGAAGTAAAACTCTGAGTCTGGGACCTAGCCGCTTAGATTCTAAGTCAGGCTGAAGTAATAAAAGATTACTATAAATATTCTTTTAGGGCAGAAATTCAGCTTCAATATTGCCATCTCTGACTCTAAAAATACACTGCATCGGTATAGGCACTCCCTTCTTAGACACTGGTGTGTGGATTCAGCTTTACCAAAATAAAGTCTGTAAAACTGAAATGCACTCTCAGCACAGCACAGAAGGAGTAAATCTCAGCCAGTAGCTGAGGTGCTGCTCTGTAAAGGCCTGCAGCTCATCTCTACACGTCCTCCTGGGGGAGGTGGGCACCAAGATTTTCTCAAGGGGGCGTACAGGGAAAGCCCCACTGCAATGTCTGTGGCTAAGGGAAGGTTATCCAGGCCAGTGCTTAATGAGTAGTTAAACATTTCTAAGGTTACTGTTCAGCACAGGGAATATAGCCAATATTTTACAATAACTTAATGGAGTATAGTCTATACATATATTGAATCACTATGTCATACACCTGAAACTAATGTAATATTGTAAATCAACTGTACAGAAAGGATGAATGAATGAAAGAAAGGAAGGAAGGAATAAAGAAAAAGAAAAAAACATTTCTACATCAGCTACGCTCACTGATTTTATTCTTTCTGTTTTCAAAGTGATGCTCAAAATACCATTTAAAATCCTCAAGTGGCCCGGGGTCCCCATAGTCTCTCAAGGAGGACACTCTGGTGAGAAGGGATTTTTTAAAAAAGAAACATGACTAAACTGACCAGGTGAGGTAAATGACTTTTTTTAAAGCAAAATTCCAAATGGGAACCAGAGAGGTCAAAGGAGGCAGGTCTTTGAGAAGAATTACATTATCTACTTTTCTGACTGCTACTAGAGAAATAAAACCTTCATTAAACATTTGAAATTGAACTTGTGCAGGGCCTAAATCATAAGCATCAGTATGAGAATTTTCCCCAAATGTATTTTCAAGGAGAAATAATTCTTTAAATGTGTAGAGTTACGTTTTCCTGATGTTGAAAAGTCAGAGCCCCTGGAAAGTTAGAAGTTCACTGTTCAAAGCCAAAAGCAAAAGTGCTGTGGTGGGAGCAATGATACCCTTGGTTGACAAATGAGTTGTACTTCTTCCCAGCTTTGGGGTTAAGAGGATGCTGAGGGGAAGGGGCCCAGAAGGAGGTCAGGAAGAGCTCACCTGAGGCTGTAGAGCACTTTGCCGTCGGGCTGGACCCGAAGCATCACGTTGTCTGTGGTGGTGTCATGGATGAAGGAGCGCTTGGAGTGCACAAAAAACATGTCAGGGACCCAGATCTTCTTCACCAGCCGGCCATCAAATGTCATGCTGAGGTTGTTGGTGCTCGGGAAGGACAGCCTCTCATCCTTCCAGTAGTGCCTCAGGTAGAGGGTCATCGTGAAGTCCTGGGACCAAGGGTAGGGAGGAGGAGCCCACACACTGAACGGCCGGGTGATAGCAGGGCATCCTGCACCCTGACCACCAGGCTGAGGAGTGAACTGACCCCAGGGAGGCCTTGCTTCTAGTCTCTGCTGCTTCAGGAGGGAGGGAACCCTGCATGGGGGACTCAGCAGGAGGTTGTGCAGAGGGGGCCTTGAATCCACCCCACCCCACCCCTGCGCACTTGCAGAAGGCTGCTCCTGCCAGTGCTGAGACCCCAGTCTGAGGGCAGCCTGCCCATACACAGGGCCAACTGCCAGCCTAAGAGTTCATGCCTCTGGAAGCAGCCCTCAGCCAGGGAGTGGGGCTGGGGATGGGTAAGGGGGATGGATAACCCAGCTCTCTGGCCCCTCACTGGGGACAACCCTGAGGTGAGCTCTTTGCTGACTCCCAGAGAAGCCCAGAGGGACTGATTCTCACATAGATCTGATCTGATGACATGACCGTTTTTGTTTCCTTCCTTTTCACTGTCTCACCTCTCCACCCTCTTATATAGGTAATTTTTTTGACACCACCATATATATATATGTTCGATTCCTAGAGTCAGGAAGATTCCCTGAAGGCGGGCACAGCAACCCACTCCAGTATTCTTTCCTGGAGAATCCCATGGACAGAGGAGCCTGGCAGGTTGCAGTCCATAGGGTCACACAGAGCTGGACATGACTGAAATGACCTAGTGAGCACATGCGCGCATGCACACACACACACACACACACACACACAAAGGCTGTGCCACGCAGCTTGCAGGATCTTTATTCCCTGACCAGGAATTGAACTCAGGCCCTCAGTAGTTAAAGCGTGGAGTCCTAAGCCCGGGACCATCAGAGAATTCCCCCCACCCTTTTCTTGTATTTCCTTGGTGTCTGTGTGTGTGCCCAGTCGCGTTTGACTCTTTGCAACCCCATTAACTATAGCCCACCAGGCTCCTCTGTCCATGGAATTTTCTAGGGTAGAATACGGGAATGGGCTGCCATTAAACTACTTGTGCCAGAATGCTAGTCTCAGGTCTGCTCCCCAGCTAAGGCAAGTTTCTAAAAAGTCCTGTACATCAAGGAGTTGCAGAATGTTCTATTTGTTAATCAAAGCCCATTTAATAAAGAAAAACAGAGGAAGCTTGAGCTTTTTCTGCATTTTCACAGCCAGACACAGAGTCCACAGGAGTAGCCTGTGTCTGGCTCCTTGGATCCTGCTGTTTATGCTGGACAGCATTTGCCCAGAGAACACATCCAGGTGGCAAGAGCCTGGACACTGGGGTGGGGGCGGTCATGTCTGTCATGCGGCTCTGCTTCCTGCCAACGGGGCAGCTTTGAGCAAGTGTCTCGACCTCGCTGAGCCACCTGTAAACCGANCAGCCTGTGTCTGGCTCCTTGGATCCTGCTGTTTATGCTGGACAGCATTTGCCCAGAGAACACATCCAGGTGGCAAGAGCCTGGACACTGGGGTGGGGGCGGTCATGTCTGTCATGTGGCTCTGCTTCCTGCCAACGGGGCAGCTTTGAGCAAGTGTCTCGACCTCGCTGAGCCACCTGTAAACCGAGTGTGGGAATTCCCACTGACCGGGGGTTGTGAGCCCGGGGATTGTGAGCCTGGGGAATTGTGGTGTGTGGTGCTCCTGGCCCAGCGCAAGGCCCGAGGGGATCCCCCACCCGCAGCCTTGGCCGGAGAAGCGCTTACCATATCCACCTCTGAGATGCTGTCCAAGCTCTCCACCTGCACGTCCACGCCAACAGGAATGGCCGGCCCTGGGGATGGGGCATGGCAAGAGCATTTACTCTTTTTATTTGAACTTTGACTACGAATGAGACAGGCATAAGGAGTATTTCTCCTAGCACATTCAGATTTGAAGGTTTGGTGTCCCACATGCCAGGCTCAACTCAAACCAGAGATAAAAGGGTGGCATTATGGGCTCACTCCCTAGAATATTCCAGCGAAGGTAAAAAAAAAAAAAAAATTCTGTTTTGGTCTGAATCAGTCAGGTGATTCTGAAATGAGGAAATTAATACAAAGCATTTGTCTTTGGTTATATATGCTCATCTAAAGGAACAATGAGACGGGTCAAAGTTGGGTCCCATCTAAAGAGTTACTCCTTAACATGAAGTCACACATTTTTTTTTTTTCACACATTTTTTAATTTTTGTATTTACCTCCTGATTTTGCACCCTCTTTCATCTTGGAAGCCAGTGTTTCTGGCCAGGAGAAAGACCCTGCTTGGTGAATTAGAACCAAGGTCATATTCAAAACATTTGCCAAGGTACTGATCTGCATCTTTGCTAGATGACGGAGTCGCCTCCATGGGAGATGTGATACACTGGGTGGATATGAAAATATATTTGGGGGGCATTTCTAGGCCATAAAAACTTAATATTTATAAAAAGAATTATCAGGGAAGCAGATTGCTGCCTCTTTTCCTCCCTGCTTTCAGGTGTATAGGACAGGCATGGAACATCATCACAGAATATCATCATGGAACATCATCACGGAGTGAAAAGGTGAATTTGGGTCCAACAGCAGCAGATTAGGGACTGAATAAAGACTCCCTTCTAGAACCTGTTTAATCCTTTAGGCAAAAGTGACTGGAAGAAATAAAAGGCATGAGAATGATTTCTGAAATAAATATTTTTTTCCCAGGGGAAAAAAAAAACTTATAAGAATGAAAACCCTATTTGACACTAAGAAACCTGAAATGTGGCAGCTGCAGGCTAAGCTTCAAAGGGCTCTGGCACTAAATCATTATTTTCTAAACAATTTTCATTTAATTAAACTCAGCAGACCACACTCTACCCTAGGATATGGGCCCAGAGTTCTGTCTGCCAGCTCCAGGATAAGAACAAATTTAGCCCAAGATTCATATTTCATGTTAAATTGATAATACAGTCATGATTTTAGGGGTATGATTATTGTGCATTTTTAAATGTATATTGCAGACAGAAATTTTACATCTTATTTTTAAAATTATGCATTTCTAGGAGCTATGAAAGTGAGCATCATTTAAGAAAATTTCAAAAACTGCTTCCACAAATAAATAAATTTAAAAGATCCAATTTAAAAAAATTGTTATTTCAAAGCATTTTCAGGAGGCAACTTTGGACTGCAACTGTCCCCACAGCCAGCTACTAGCCATGTGCATTTTTAAATATATATTGCAGACAGAAATTTTACATCTTATTTTTAAAATTATGCGTTTCTAGGAGCTATGAAAGTGAGCATCACTTAAGAAAATTTCAAAAACTGCTTCCACAAATAAATAAATTTAAAAGATCCAATTTAAAAAAATTGTTATTTCAAAGCATTTTCAGGAGGCAACTTTGGACTGCAACTGTCCCCACAGCCAGCTACTAGCCTCCTTAATACTGAGACATCCTTGTTGGGAGCCATGACCTGAGGATAGCTTGGCTGGTCTGACCGCAAACCAGCAGCTGCCTCCCAAGAATGCATTCAGCAGAGCCCAAGGCAGGCTGGCCAGGGCAGGTGCTCAGATGATGCTGAGGGCTCAGGCCTTGTTCACAACCTAGGCAGACCTGATTGGGGTCGGGAGAAGTGTTGAATGGTTCCCTNGCAAACCAGCAGCTGCCTCCCAAGAATGCATTCAGCAGAGCCCAAGGCAGGCTGGCCAGGGCAGGTGCTCAGATGATGCTGAGGGCTCAGGCCTTGTTCACAACCTAGGCAGACCTGATTGGGGTCGGGAGAAATGTTGAATGGTTCCCTGGTCTGATGCTGCCCACAGACAGACAGAAGGACCTGGAAAGAAGACAAGCCCCAAGAGTACATGCCTCATACCTCCAAAGCCAGGCCTCATGCTGAAATCGTGGTCGTCTATCCTCAGAAGCTGCTCTGATTTTGTTAGTGGCGATTTCGTAATATCAGGGCTTCGTTTAAGAATTGGGCTGCAGAGCGGGAGAAAACAGGTTGATCACATACCCTAATTAAGTCAGATGAAAACTATTTGCATTCAGACCTGATCTTGACAAGTTTGATGGACTGTGGTATTTCTTCTTTAAAGCTACTGGAAATCCTCTCTTTCATTCTCCGGCTTTCTGGATCAATGAACCAACCCAGAAGATCCAAGACAGGAGTTTAGGAATGTGAATGAGGAGCTTGCAAAACACCAGCATCTAGGGGACTTCCCTGGTGGTTCAATGGTTGAGACTTCACCTTCCAGTGTAGGGGGTGCATGTTCGCTCCCTGTTCAGGGAGCTAAGATCTTACATGCCTCTTGGCCAAAACCCAAAAAACATAAAACAGAAGCAATATTGTAACAAATTCAACAAAGACTTTAAAATAAAGAAAATATTTAAAAATCCAACATCCAGGCCCCATCTCAGAGGTGCCAATCTGGGCAGAATGGAACCTGGACATTAATGTTTTTAAAAGCCTCCCAGATTATTTTAATGTGAAACCAAGGCTGAAAACTGCTGGTCCTGGGCTTACTAATAAGTCTAAACTCACCCAAAGCTCCTCAGCCATTTGGGGCAGGTTGCAGCTGGAGGGGAGAGGCAGTGGGTGTGGATTGAGCCTGACTCCCTCAGACCCCTCTGGTCCATCCTGCAGAGAGAGCATGGACTTGCCCTTGGTTCAAATGCCAACCATTCTGGCTCCCTGGGAGGCAGCTTCCTGTGCTTCTGCTTCTGAATTGAATCTAGGGCCATTTTAATTCATATTCACTTTTTCTAAGTAGGTAATATATTTGCAGGGTTTGACAATTAAAAAGAGAAAGGAAATGCAGTGAAAAGTTGGCTTCCTACCTGTGCCTCCGTTCATCCCATTCCCCCAGCCACTGTTACTGCTCTCTCTGTGTTCTTCATTTGGCCGTGGGGCTTGTAGGATCTTAGTTCCCTGACCAGGGATCAACCCAGAGCCCCTGCTTTGCAGGCATGAGTCTTAACCACTGGACCGCCAAGGAAGTCCCCCTTCCCCCTGGTACCCCTCTTATTGGTTTCTGGTCTATCTGTTCAGAGTATCTTGTAGGTACAAGTAAATCCAAACACACATTCCTATATCCTGTATTTTTCCAGTTTCGTTGAGATATAATCAATACTTAACATTGTATTAGTTTTAGCTGTACAACATGATGATCTGATACATGTATATTTTGTGGTAAAATTATTACCACAATGCATCTAGTTAACATCTATGCTCACCTCACATAGTCACACTTTTTTTTTTCTTGTGATGAGAAACTTTAAGAGCTACTCTTAACAGTTTTCAAATATACAATATAGTAGTGTTAACTGTAGTCACCATGCTGTACATTAACATCCTCAGGACTTATTTATGATATAACTGGAGGCTTGTACCTCTTGATCCCTTTCATCCATTTCGCCCACCCCACACCCCACACCTAGGGCAACCACCTCTCTGTTCTCCGTATCTACTAGTTTGTTTTTTTTTTTAATTCCATGTAGAAGTGAAATCATACAGTATCTGTCATGTGTGCTGTGGCAAACGGTCTTTTATTTTTACACATCAAGTAACACATAAACTTATACTTTTTATTTCTTTCTTTATATATATGTATAACTTGGATTTTTTTCCATATCAAAGCATCCCAAGCCTCATATTCTTTTTCACACTACATAGTGCTGCATTGCACAGTTATGCCATCACTCACGCGCTCAGTCCTCTATTGGTGGACACATGAGCTGCTTCTTGTCTTTTGCTGTTACAATCAGTGCCACAGGGGCCTTGCACAGTCTTCACTTACCCCTCAGCAGCATCTCTGGAACTCACAGAAACAATGAACTGCCCTCCCAGCTCCTCGTCCCAACAGCAGTGTGTGTGTTTGTGTCCTCCCGTGTACCATGCACACTTAAACACACACTCACACTTCTTTCAATGCACATGTCCCAAACTTTGGCCTACATCAGCATCTCTTGGAGGCCTGTTTCAAACCTAGGCTCCTGAACCTCGTCTTGCCCCAAAGTTTCTGATTTGGCAGGTCTGGGCTAAGGTCTAAGAATTTGTATTTGTCACAAGTTTCCAGATGCTGCTGCTGCTGCTGGTGGTGGTCAGGAGATGGCACTTTATTTTAATGTTTTGGCCATGCCACCCAGCATGTGAGATATTAGCTCCCTGACCAAGGATGGAACCTGTGCCCTCTGCATTGGAAGCACGGAGTCTTAACCACTGGGCAACCAGAGAAGTCCCTGAAGATGGCACTTTGAGAACCAGAGCTCTGGTGCATTCATCCTCAGTACACAGTTTCCTCCCTTGTAACTGGCTCCAGCCATCGTTAAGTGCTTGGCTATCTTCTTTCCTGAAGAAACTAGCATTCTGGGCAGGGCGGCGGGGAGGAGGGGTTGCGGAAAATGTGTCTGGGAGACAGGAAAACAGAGCACCACTCTCCAGTGACCTTCCTGCTCCGTGCCTTTGGGCACCTTTCCCTGGGATTCAGTTTCCTCATCTTACTGAAGGTGAAGCTCTGTGACAGGACCAGGGCTGCGTGGAGCCAATGGGATCATGTATGTGTGTGGGCTGCGTGGAGCCAACGGGGTCATGTGTGTGTGTGTACTTTCTAAACTTGAAGGTGGACTGCACATGGAAGGAGCCACTGTTGTTTCTCAGCCAACAGGAAGTTTCCTCCTAAAGGAAGGAAATCGCTGAGCTGGCAGCAAAGGCTGCGCCCCGCGGAAGAATCTTAACTAATGGATGAGGCTGGAGGTACGCTGCTGCTGGAAGGGAGAGAGGAAGCCGTTGCTGCCCACCTGCGCTCTCTCTCCTAATGGAGCCAGGAGCCCTCCTTCTGCTCCCTGCCCCTTGCCAGGAGTAGAGGCGTTGCTGCAAATCACTGCGGCTTAGGTGTGGGGAAGAGGCCCCTAACAGGTGTGCGTGCGCCTGTGGTCCCTGTCTGCCTTACTTGAGCCCATCTGTGTGCACTCCGTCTTCGAGGCTTACTATGAAATTAAAACTAAAGTTGTTTTAGAGAGTCCAGGTACTCAAATCAACAAAGTATCCTTCACCCTATAGATTTGCTTCAAATCTAACTGGAATAAAATGTGAAAAAAAAAAAAAAAAGACTACAAAATTGCAGTGCATTATTTTAGTTTTTCAACGAGCAATTCCATGACCCACAGAAGCAGGAACTGGCTGATTAATTATTCAAAAGACCTGATAGAACGTCTAGTCAAGGCTATGGTTTTTCCCGTGGCCGTATATGGATGTGAGAGTTGGACTGTGAAGAAGGCTGAGCGCCGAAGAATTGATGCTTTTGAACTGTGGTGTTGGAGAAGACTCTTGAGAGTCCCTTGGACTGCAAGGAGATCCAACCAGTCCATTCTAAAGGAGATCAGCCCTGGGATTTCTTTGGAAGGAATGATGCTAAAGCTGAAACTCCAGTACTTTGGCCACCTGATGTGAAGTGTTGACTCATTGGAAAAAACTCTGATGCTGGGAGGGATTGGGGGCCGGAGGAGAAGGGGATGACAGAGGATGAGATGGCTGGATGGCATCACTGACTCGATGGATGTGTGAGTGAACTCCGGGAGTTGGTGATGGACAGGGAGGCCTGGCGTGCTGCAATTCATGGGGGTCACAAAGAGTCGGACACGACTGAGTGACTGAACTGACTGACTGACCTAAACTATCTCCCCAACTGAAACTGATGGCATTTTTAACCTGGAACTGCCATGAAGCTGTCAGTATGCAGAGCGACACATTGCCAGGTGGACCATTTCTCTTGGGCATCCTTGCACTTCAGCTTAGGGATTCAGCCAAAAGTTCACCAGCAGGAGATGAGAGAGCAGAGGGTAATTCCTCCTTCTCTCTCGGCTTTGATGCCAGGGACTAGCCATGTCTGTGTTGCTCTGTGACCACAGATAATCACAGTACTTCAATAAGCTCCAGTTACACAATTTCCCCTTCAGGTCTGCAGGTAGTCATGGCTTCCTGTATTTCTTGTGCTTGGGGGTGGGGCATTCACTTGCCTGGTTGCTGCCCTGAACCCTGTGCACCGCTCTGCGAGCGGTCTCTTTATTCAATTATTGGTTAAGCCTTTCTGAGTGCAGTGCTGTTTTCTGCCAAGACCCGACTGATACCCAGGGATATTAGGGCTGATGCACAGGGATTATGTCATCCACGACCAAGCGGAGCAGGGGCAGGTGTGCACTCTGCAGGAGGTGGTCCCAGGGCTGGGGAAGGGCAAAGACTGCACAATGGATGGTCAGCAGGGGCAGGACGAGGCCACAGGCCACTGAGGGCAGAGCCCTCTTCATTTTTGGCATTTTGCCCAGTACTGGGTGCCCATGGACTCTCAGTACATGTTAGTGAGCGAAGAACAGTATTAGTTCTTTGGATGGGTGCCAGAGAGAGCAAAACAAGAGATGCAGGAAGAAAGAGGGGATAGGAATAAAAATCAGGTTTGGCCCCAGTCTTACTGTGGCTTTTGCTGTTGTTTAGTTGCTATGTCGTAGACCACCAGTCTCATCTGTGCACGGAATTCTCCAAGCAAGAATACTGGAGTAGGTTGCCATGCTCTCCTCCAGGGGATTCTTCCCCACCCAGGAATCGAACCTGAGTCTCCTGAATTGACAGGTGAATTCTTTACCACTGAACCACCAGGGAAGCCCTACTGTGGCTTTGGGCCAGTCTAAAACAGAACTGGGCACCTAGCCAAGGAAAGGCTGCCAAATTCTGAGATGCCACTACCTCTGCCTTCATGAAGCTGAGATTCTAGCTTAGCAGAAAACTGATAATTAGGACACGTAAAATCTTATTCTTTCTTTGCCACACCATGCAACTTGTGCGATCTTCGTTCCCGACCTGGGATTGAATCCCAGCCATGGCAGTGCAAGCACTGAGTCCTAACCACTGGACCACCAAGGAACTCCCATAAAATCTTTTAAAAATTGTTGCTATTTACTATTTTAAAATAACTATTTTCTGTTCACATTCCTGTGTTAACATTTTTTGTAAAATAGATTGAAGCCTAAAGGAAAGGATGAAAATCACTGAGAAATAACTGGTACCATCCTGAGTATATCCTTACAACCCTGAGAGAGGGAAAAACACTGTATCTTGCCTCTAACTCAAGTTACGTATATCTTAAAATACTTTTCATGTCACCAGCATCATTTTGCCAGCTGAGGTATGAGTGTTAACCTTGAAATGAAGCGTAACACATAGCAAATAAAAGGATAACTAACACTGCCTAAGTACTTACTCTCTGCCAGTTACCAGGCTAATTACATCACAGGTATTAACTGGGTTAGTCCTTATAACAACCCTGTGAGGTAGGCCTTGCCACTGTGCCCATTTCATGCATCAGGAAGCTAGGACACAGACAGTTTAATCACTTGTGAAAGTGAAGGAGCCAGGAGTCACACTCAGAGGCTCGGGCTCTAAGGATGGGAGGCAAGTTTGGCCACTGTATCTCACTGGGAGATCTGGCTCCCATTGCCTGCAATTTGGGTTCAATGTGGAAGGTCCAAGCTTGCCTTTCCCCTCACAGAAGAGCCAGCAGGGACCTTGCACAAAACTGGTGCCCTCACTGATTAAACAAAGGCATTTATTGGGACTTCCCTGGCAGTACAGTGGCTTAATTTCCATGCTTCCAATGCAGGGGAAATGGGTTCAATCCTGGTCGGGAAAAAAGTGAGTGCATTTACTGATTGAGTCCCTAGGAACTTATGAAGAAGGAATCGACATGTTCCAAGCTGGATACTTGGCTGTCTGAGGAGGCCTTACAAATAGCTATGAAAAGACGGGAAGCTAAAAGCAAAGGAGAAAAGGAAACATATACCCATTTGAATGCAGAGCTCCAAAGAATAGCAAGGAGAAATAAGAAAGCCTTCCTCAGTGATCAATGCAAAGAAATAGAGGAAAACAATAGAATGGGAAAGACTAGAGCTCTCTTCAAGAAAATTAGAGATACCAAGGGAACATTTCATGCAAAGGTGGGCTCAATAAAGGACAGAAATGGTAGGGGCCTACCAGAAGCAGAGGATATTAAGAAGATGTGGTAAGAATACAAGGAAGAACTGTACAAAAAAAGATCTTCATGACCCAGATAATCACCATGGTGTGATCACTCACCTAGAGCCAGACATCCTGGAATGTGAAGTCAAGTGGGCCTTAGAAAGCATCACTATGAACAAAGCTAGTGGAGGTGATGGAATTCCAGTTGAGCTATTTCAAATCCTAAAAGATGATGCTGTGAAAGTGCTGCACTCAATATGTCAGCAAATTTGGAAAACTCAGCAGTGGCCACAGGACTGGAAAAGGTCAGTTTTCATTCCAATCCCAAAGAAAGGCAATGCCAAAGAATGCTCAAACTACCACACAGTTGCACTCATCTCACATGCTAGTAAAGCTCAAAATTCTCAAACCCAGGCTTCAGCAATACCTGAACCACAAACTTCCAGATGTTCAAGCTGGTTTTAGAAAAGGCAAAGGAACCAGAGATCAAATTGCCAACATTCGCTGGATCATCGACAAAGCGAGAGAGTTTCAGAAAAACGTCTACTTCTGCTTTATTGACTATGCCAAAGCCTTTGACTGTGTGGATCACAATAAACTGTGGAAAAGTCTGAAGAGATGGGAATACCAGACCACCTGACCTGCCTCAGAAAGTGCTGCACTCAATATGTTAGCAAATTTGGAAAACTCAGCAGTGGCCACAGGACTGGAAAAGGTCTGCTTTTATTCAAATCCCAAAGACAAGCAATGACAAAGAATGGTCAAACTACTGTACAATTGCACTCATCTCACATGCTAGCAAAATAATGCCCCAAATTCTACAAACCAGGCTCCAACAGTATGTGAACCGTGAACTTCCAGATGTTCAAGCGGGATTTAGAAAAGAGGAACCAGAGATCAAATTGCCAACATCCACTGAATCATCAAAAAAGCAAGAGGGTTCTAGAAAAACATCTACTTCTGCTTTATTGACTATGCCAAAGCATTTGACTGTGTGGACCACAACAAACTGTGGAAAGTTCTTCAAGAGATGGGAATACCAGACCACCTGACCTGCCTCTTGAGTAATCTGTATGCAGGTCATGAAAGAACAATTAGAACTGGACATGGAACAACAGACCAGTTCCAAATAGGGAAAGGAGTACATCAAGGCTGTATGTTAACATCCTGCTTATTTAACTTATATGCAGAGCACATCATGAGAAACGCTGGGCTGGATGCAGCACAAGCTAAAATCAAGATTGCAGGGAGAAATATCAATAACCTCAGATATGCAGATGACACTACCATTATGGCAGAAAGTGAAGAAGAACTAAAGAGCTTCTTGATGAAATTGAAAGAGGAGAGTGAAAAAGTTGGCTTAAAACTCGACATTCAGAAAATGAAGATCATGGCATCTGGTCCTATCACTTCATGGCAAATAGTTGGGGAAACAGTGGAAACAGTGACAGACTTTTTTCAAGGGGCTCCAAATTCACTGCAGATGGTGACTGTAGCCATGTAATGAAAAGACACTTGTTTCTCGGAAGAAAAGTTATGACCAACCTTGGCAGCATCTTAAAAAGAAGAGATATTACTTTGCCAGCAAAGTCTATCTAGTCAAAGCTGTGGTTTTTCCAGTAGTCTTGTATGGATGTGACAGTTGGACTATAAAGAAAACTGAGTGCCGAAGAATTGATGCTTTTGACCTGTGGTGTTGGAGAAGACTCTTGAGATTCCCTTGGACTGCAAAGTGATCCAACCGGTCCATCCTAAGGGAAATCAGTCCTGAATACTCTTCTGAAGGACTGATCCTGAAGCTGAAACTCTAATACTTTGGTCACCTGATGCACAGAACTGACTCATTTGAAAAGACCCTGATGCTGGAAAAGATTGAAGACAGGAGGAGAAAGGAATGATAGAGGATGAAATGGCTGGATGGCATCACTGACTCGATGGACATGAGTTTGAGCAAGCTCCGGGAGTTGGTGATGGACAGTGAGACCTGGCGTGCTGCAGTCCATTGTGTCACAAAGAGTCGGACACAACTGAGTGACTGAACTGAACTGAACCAAGTTTCCATATCTTCACTTTCCATATCAGCTCAAAGGAAGCTTTGGGATCCACAAAGTAAGCCTTTAATTTTTTCCCATAATATGGGACTAGCTGTTGTTAACACCTAAATAACAGGTTATTTCTTTTTGCAATGAAGAGCAGTCCTTTAGCTTTGCTTAGAGCCTAAGGATTCTAATCATTGTAATAATTTCCATATGTATGTATATATAACGAGATAACCATAGTAACTGAGACTTGCTCCACAGAATTAGAAAATCAAGACTTCTTTATTGATAAAGACTTGAGGAAGCATCTCTCTAATGCCCCTGTTTCAGACACACCCACTCTTCCTGGGAGAGTTTGAATTAGAATCTTTAACACCAGGTTCCCAGGTCAATTTTCTTTTCAAAATATTCAGCGTAATGATCCTAGGACATCAACCCTGAAGGAATGACATGCGTAACAAATAATCATGACAAGACCTGGAAAATAAAGGATTATTTGCAGAAAAGATTTCAAAATAAAGCCCAACATTAAGATTCATAATCTTTTCTCTTTCCCCTATACCTGCAGTTCTAAAACTTAATTTTATTGATTTCACTGTAATTATTCCTATTTCTAGGAGAAGGCAATGGCACCCCACTCCAGTACTCTTGCCTGGAAAATCCCATGGATGGAGGAGCTGCAGTAGGCTGCAGTCCATGGGGTCACTAAGAGTCGGACATGACTGAACGCCTTCACTTTCACTTTTCAGTTTCATGCATTGGAGAAGGAAATGGCAACCCACTCCAGTGTTCTTGCCTGGAGAATCCCAGGGACAGGGGAGCCTGGTGGGCTGCCGTCTATGGGGTCACAAAGAGTTGGACACAACTGAAGCGACTTAGCAGCAGCAGCAGCAGCAGCATATACTCTTGGGATTTGGTAATGTTTGGGTGGATTGTGTGATTAATTAACTGCAAATGGCTGTATGCTTGTACTGGAATTTACCTTGTTAGGGGGAAACTGAATAGATAAAGTAAAAATAGACTCTGTTGCCGTTTTGCTAAGGACAAGTTAAATGATTCATCTTCAGATTGTCTCTCCCTGCCATTAATTTGTTGAGGGTGTTATATTATGATAGTTTCTTGAATAATTAAGTTCTAGTTGGTTATGAAATCATTTGTTTGGAACATTTTGCTCTGATAATTTTCAATATGTAGAACTTTTCTCCAGCAAGCTATGATGAATAAATTCCTGTAATCAGACTTGACCAAAGAGCTCATCTATTTTTTGGAAATTAAATTCCTTAGAAAATTATTTTAAAAGTTTCTGGAAGGGGTTGGGGTCTAATATAAGTAGAGAGGTGTTTTCTGTCTTGAAGAGAGCCTATTGGTGATAGCTCCTCATAAACAAGTTATGAATAAAGCCTGGATGAAGTCACATAGAGTAAATATGAAACATGCTCTGTCTTCTAAATGTGCTCCAGAAGTGTTAATAGCATCTTTAATTCTCAAAACCAATGATCAGAATGATTAAGAGAGTAAAAGATTTCTAATATAGATCAAGATTTAACATTTCAGGTAATACCCTTGGACTTTCTTCAGTTAAACGTTTTAGACAGTTGGATGAAAGGAAAATAGTTTTGCTATTTAAAAAAAGTCACAGAATGCAGACAAAGGGAGAAATTAATATGAACACTTTTATAACAGGTCCAGAGTTGCAAAAGAAATAATAAAATAATTTTGTTTGTTTGTTTGTGACGATGTCTATGTACAAAAAGCCCCAGAGAGTTGTGAGTCCCTAGTTTATCTTTGTTTTCACACCTTTGACACAGGCATTTAAAAAAATGAAAATAGTACTTTTTGCACTCCCTAGGAATATGTAAAAAGTGGCATATTAATCTAAAGGGATAGTATATTTGATCAGTATTTGCCTGTGAAGAACTATATGGGCAGCAACGTGTAAAAGATGATAGATAATATTCAAATGGATTAAAAAATATTAATATATTATTCTGATAAGAAACTGAGCATATTATTGTATGGAAGAAAAAAACATACATTAATTAAACAACACTAGCTATTTTTTAAAGAATAAGAATATGTAGGTTACAGCCAACACACCAAAACATCTTATATAAAAATGACAGAATATAAAATGCACAGTTTATCTAGAAGTGAATGGGGTTCAGGGTAGTGACAGATTTTAATATGAACGTACCACATTTCTTAAGCACTTATTATAAGCCAAGACATTGATCTAAGGACTTTGAATTACCACAATGACTTTGTGAGATAAGTGCTGTTGTTTAACCCATTTTACAGATGAAGAGGGCTTCCCAGATGGCGTTAGTGGTAAAGAACCCTCCTGCTAGTGCAGGAGACATCGGAGATGCCGGTTCAATCCCTGGACCCGGAAGATCCCTGGAGGAGAGCATGGCAACCCATTCCAATATTCTTACCTAGAGAATGCCATGAACAGAGGAGCCTCAGGAATACAGTCCATGGGGTCATGAAGAGTCAAATACACCTGAAGTGACTCAGCATACACGCACGCACAAAGAGAGAGACTGAGGCTTACAAAGATTAGATGATGCACTGTGTGGTCTTGCAGCTAGTAAATGGTAGTGATGGATTCAAAGTTAGGTCAGTCTTTACTACCCTGTCTGCGTCACCTCTGTAGATGTATTCTTTGCCAAGTACTGGTGCAAAAAATGAGTTTCATCCATTTCTTGCATTTGAGGGTTTGCAGAAGAACTGATATCAAGCAGAGGAAAGAGGTCATCCCCTTTCAGATATGGAGTAAAAGGGGATGTGTAGTTCCAGTGTTGACTTAAGTATACTTGGTGTGTCTCTAGCTTGGTACCATGTCCAGAAAATAAACATTTTCTGGCTAAACCGGTTCTGGGATAAAACAAGGGACTGTGGCCTTCTCAGGGTCTCAGATGCTGGACCAAAATCACCCTGTCCACTCAAGTTTTCCCACAACTTAGGCCAACCTGAAATAGACATAAGGGACGTTCCTCTGCTGCAAACACTCTTGTCTTCTTAAACTGAAACAGTGATACCTTTGTTCCTTCCTGGATTTCCTTCATAATCTTCGGTGACAAAAGGCCCGTGTTCACAGAGGCCCGGGATCTCCCTGCACTGGTTCTGTCCATATGTAGGAATTGCCAGCATTTGAAACTTTAATTTAAACCCAGACCCATCCTTCTGCATACAATTGTATTGTGTCTAGGAATATTCAGCTGAAATGGCTTCTGCATACTGATGTAACCAGAATAGAAACAGTGGGAAGGATAAAATGTGTATCCCAGAGGCACTATTCAGAACCTTCTGAGCTATGTTCCCTGATGCTCAGTTTTTATTAACGGTTAAATTAAGAGGTAGATAAATTGAGTTAAGCCCCATCACAGAGCAGCACAGTAACCTGTGAGAGCAAAGGATCAGTATCTCAGATACTGGGTGATAAAATAGATAAAGTTCTTAAAGGACAGGCAGGAAACCCTAACATTCCTTCCATCTCCCAGCCCCGATGAATTAAACTCCTTGGTAGTGAGGTCATGGAAGCACGCCAGCCCACCTCCAACCTAAGCAAATAGTTTCAAAGTGCACCTATTTTTAACTTATTTTCAAGAATCTTCTATTATTTCATTTCATTTTTACTCAAAATAATGAATAAACTTGAAGCCATACCTAATGGAGGGCTGGATGCTGTAAACGTTTTACAGTGCAGGCCAGTGCAAGCTAGGTTTGGAATGTCACATGCTACATCCAAAAATGTTCTCTCATTGTCGCGTGGCATTAAACAGCCACTACCTGGCCCAGACTAAGAGTGGGCTCTGTACATGGTTAGGTGTTCTGTTTTCATCTTTGTTTGTATTATTTTCCTGGCTGATAAATGGTGCTATCAGCCTTAAATAGCTACTTTGCATTCCTATGGGGATGTTGTGTGCATCTATGCATCCATTTTGGTTTATTTATATTGTGATTCCACCTCTTTATATTAAAAATTTATATTTTTCTGTTAGATGTTTCAAGTATGTGGCTTTTAAGTATCAATACTTCTTGTGGTCATTGTACAAGGAATGTCCTTCATTACAGAATGCAACTATGGGGGATGTTGGTGAGCAAAGGAGAAGCTGCATCAGATTTTAGGACCCTGGCATCATTCCTGGTCTAGCTCCCAGTTTTCGAGAGAACCCGTTTGACCTTCAATCTTGCGGAGGTAACAGAAGCCTTTAGAAATCATGTGAAGAATTCATCCCCTTTAAAAAGCAACAGAATCCTTTCCATGCGTTATCTTCCCTTCATTTGCAGAGTTTCGCATTTTATATTTGAGTAAGAAGAAAAGAGAACAGTGAGCATTAAATAGCAAAGATAAAAGCCTTAGAGCTTGGATGTAGTAGCAAATGACAATACAGGCATTACTAAAGATAAAATGAGCTTTGGGCTGATATTAATATAGTGATGAGTACGGTTACAGTGTGTGACATTTATCATAAATTAAAACATGGAGATGTCCAAGGCAAGCTTTTTGGCACACTATTATTTCCTAGATTTGATAACATGGTTCACCTAACTCTCAGCTGATAAAAATATGGAGGCACGATCGGATATTCTGATTTATCTCTTTGTGTTGTTGTTGCTCTCTTCTTATCCCTTCCACTCCAGTGCTCCTGTCCTTTGGTATATTTCATAGCCTGACATGCAGCTGTAATGGTTCTATTAGCTGCCACAGATGTGCTGAGCTTGCTTTTTGAAGCAAGCATGTCGTCACAGACACTTTTTTTGCAGTTCCTTATTAGTATGTGCCCTTTACTGACTTGGCAGGAGCCATCACCTAGAATTAAACATTTTCTGCTAGACCTGTCCTTACTCTGTGCAGAATGATTATAGTCCGTTATGCCACCTTCTTGCTGACAACCAGATACTGCTGAGATTACAATGAAATCCCTGCAAATTTAAAATAGGATGCTTCCTGGGTGTATGGGGCTTTGATAACAAGAACCATTTGACGAAATGCCTTCCAGAGAACAGAATGTGACAGAAGCTCCTTGAAATCATATTATGGAAACTCCTGGTTCTTATTAGACTGATACCATCAGGAGCTAGCATCTTGGTGTTTAGAGTAGTTGAAAATCTACCATCCTTAAATGATCTCAGAATGGGACAGGTTAACTCAGAGCAGGTCTGGGAGTGCTGCCTCTGCAAAATGAAAAACACCCAACCCAAAATGAGAATTTCCAGTTTCTCTAATTTTAGGGTTACAATTTACATCTCACTCTAGAAGTGCATTTTTCTCATTCTGCTCAGCAAAAGCAGTTTCCTTTTATTCTTCAGCAAATTTGAAGTAAGGAACCCAGAATCTCAAAAGAGGCCAGTAAATCAGGAGGATTTAGAGAACTATCAGTCATAGCAAAGGCAGCACCTCTCCTAATGGCTATCTGTCTGATAGTGTGTAATAAAAACAAGATTTCTCATTTATTTCTTCCTTTTTATACATGCTTCCTCCTCCACCATCTGAGAAATATTTGTCATTTAGCTGTTCTTCATGATAGCTTTAGAAGTTTTCATTATTTTCTCTTTAAGTCATTGCCCATCAGGTATGACCCTTATGTATTGTATCCCCATCCTAAAGAGCAGACAAGATGACACTCCATGCTCTGAAATCTGATTTGGCAAACTTCAGATTTGTGATTGTGGCATTTTTCTGAGAGGACAGTAAAGACAATTTAAAGACACTTTTCCTTAAACAAATGCATACCTTCCACATATGGATGGTATACCTTGACTTTGCAATTCAAAGATGAAGCTCCCACAATCTGTCACAGCCAGTTAATAGAGATATATGCCAGAAATTACTGAAGGACAGAAAAGTGAGATACTGCCTTGCCTTGCATGAAGGGTCTGCTTCAGAGAAGAGTAGGTATTTGACCGTGACTACGAGTAAAATTGTATTAGGCAGAGAAGGAGGAAACAACACAAGCAGAGTTTGAGAGCGTGGAATTGGTTTTGAACTGTGAATATTCTGTTGTGGTTGAGGAAGCAGAAGCACAGGACTGAATATTAGGACACAGGGAAAGCTAACCAGGATATGACAGGTAGCCTGGAGCTAGCTGAATACCATGAAAAGGTGTTCCAAATTTATCCTTTAGGAAATAGGAAGTCATCAGTAGTTTATAAAGAGGAATTATTTGATATTTGTATTATAGGAAAACAATTCTGGGAGCAGATAGATTGGGAAGACAAGAGTCTGAGGCAGAGTGACTAAAGAAGGGTCTAGGAAACAGATGATTAATAGCCGAGCAAATCAAGTGACAGAGGTAGAGGAAGGACAGGGAGAGGCACACAAGGCATGTGTAAAGATGAGTGGATACTGTAAGAGCGCCGCGGCAAGAAAAGAGCCACCACGAGGGACCGTTGATAAAGGCCTTTATTGGGCAATCGCTCTCGGGCAGAGCTCCCGGGCAAGCAAGCGGAAGGGAGTGAGTCTGCAAAGGTCTGTAGGGAAAGCAGGGTTTATATAGCCTGGTCCTGCGACCGAGTCGGGGGTTTTTCATATAAGGCAACAACCGGGAGCTGCAGCTTGGGTTGGTGTCCGTGGGTCTCGTGTGGATATCTGATTGGGCAGGCTTTTGGCGCCTCGACCCTGGAGACCTGCCCACCCTCTGGTTCCTGATTGGAAGATGGCCCGGGACTTTCCGCTGCTCCGGGGTTTTCCGTGTGACGGCCCACCCGACCTTTCACTAAGTTCAGTGAGCGTCTTTATGATCATTACCTTGAAATCTTCATTGGATAAGTTGCTTATCTCCACTATACTTAGTTCCTCTGAGGTTTTGTCTTGTTTCTGTGTTTGGAGGGCTTCCATGGTAGCTCAGCTGTAATGTGGGAGATCTTGGTTTGATCCCTGGGTTGGGAAGATCCCCTAGAGAAGGGAATTCCACTCCAGTATTCTGGCCTGGAGAATTCCATGGACTATAGTCCACGGGGTCACGAAGAGTCAGACACGACTGAGCGACTTTCACTTTCACTTTTTCTTTGTCTGGAACATATTCTTCTGCTTCATTTCCTATGGCTTCCTGTGTTTATTTCTACATGTTACATTTGGTTACATTGCCCAATCTTGGAGATGTGGCCTTATGTAGAAGAAGTCTTGTGGGCCCAGAAGCATGTTCCTCTCTAATCATCAGAGCTATATGCTCTTAGGGTGCCCTCTGTGTGAGTTGAATGCATCTTTCTACTGTGCTGGGACCAGCTGCCATGGGTGCACTGGTAAGGTTGGCTCCCAATTAGCTGCAAGGTGTACCTTGTCCAGTAGCTGTGGGCCCACTGGAGGGTAGGGTAGTATTTCTGCATGGTTGGCAGTTGAGGGGTACACAGGACTGCTCCTAGCTTGCTGGGGGCAGTCCTGGGTCCCTGCATGGCTTTCTGCAGGGCTCAGAGGGCTTTGGGCTGGTGCCAGTCTGCTAGAGGAGGGGCTGGTTCACTGCATTGCTGCCTGTGCAGCCTGGGAAGCTCAGTGGTAATTACATTTTTGAAGCTTCATTAGATTCAGATTGGAGTTTTCTGCAGGATCCCTTCATAGATCACATGGTCCCTCTATCTGGAGGTACTTGACATCTAGTTTAAATATATTCTAACCACCAGTGTTACCTCTTTGGGATGGCATTAATGCTTAATGCCTAGATCCATTAATTCACTTGAAGCTTCAGACTGGTGGTATTCTAATTCTGTTATTCATTCTTTCTTTCTTAGTTGGAATACTATTCGGCTACAAAGTAGTAAAGTTTACATAGGAAAGTCAAGATAAATGTTTGATTCTCTTTATCCGTGTTCAGAATGATAAGCCAGTTCACTAGTAACCCTCAACAGTGATCAACACATTTTATTTTGCATCACTGTCTTTACAAACTCATGACATCAACATATTTGATATATTTATGGACTCTTTTCCATTATTATTCATATTGATGCTCAGTGGTTCCATCTTTGGTCAAATTGATGCCTGAGCCCCATTGACATGACTCTGTAGTTATTGACAACTTCTCCGTTGTTTGACGAGATGTTCTAAGCTCACCTTTTATTTTTCTGTCCCTAGAATTAGTTCTTTTTGCATGCTTGCATGCAAGCTAAGTGGTTTCAGGTGTGTCCGACTCTTTGCAACCTCATGGACTGTAGTCTGCCAGGCTCCTCTGTGGGATTCTCCAGGCAAGAATACTAGAGTGGGTTGCCATTCCCTTCTGCAGGGGATGTTCCCAGCACAGGGATCGAACCTGCGTCTCCTGTGACTTCTGCATTGCAGGTGGATCCTTTACCACTGAGCNAACCTCATGGACTGTAGTCTGCCAGGCTCCTCTGTGGGATTCTCCAGGCAAGAATACTAGAGTGGGTTGCCATTCCCTTCTGCAGGGGATGTTCCCAGCACAGGGATCGAACCTGCGTCTCCTGTGACTTCTGCATTGCAGGTGGATCCTTTACCACTGAGCCACCTGGGAAGCCCCAGTCCTTTCTAATGAGCCCTTATTTCTTTTAGTGGAAATACTAATTTTAAGTTCACAACTGGAGCACTGGCGTGCTTATTTCTGCTTTTTTTGGGTCCTTGCTTTTAGAACTTTCATCAGAGCTAGAAAATATAGCTTTTGTTTAAAGAAAAAATGAGTTGTTTGTTCATACTGATACTTTATATTCAAATTTATGACTATAGGATTGTTACTTAATCTCTTCTAATTCATTTATTTTCTTTTTTCTGTCTATGCCAAGAATCCCAGTTCTCAATAATGCTGGATATGAGAGAATTTGAGCATCACATAATTACTCATTTGCTTATTCCCAAGTTATAGACACAACAGCTCAGACACTGAGAGTTCACACTTGAAAACCTTTAAGATTTTATTAGTTTTTGTTTTTAACAGTCCCTTCTATCCATAGGGTGTATCCCACAGGGGATGTCAGTCAAATTACATGTTTTTAAGTCATTTAGAATAATTCCTCTCTGGTGGCTCTGCCCTCATCTGAATATACAGTTATGTTCATTTGTGTCCTTTCATTTTTTGTTAAGTACTGCTTTTTCTTTAAGTATAAATTATTTAAATATTTACATGATCTAAGTTAAATCTACTAAACAAGGCACATCTAAAGAAGTCTAGTTTGTGTTTTTTTCTTTTCTACCTCATTTCCTAGTTCTTTCATAGTAGGTATTATTATTTTTATTTTATGATTATCTTTTTGTTGTTTTAAAATATAATCATTTATATTTTAAAAATATAAGCACATATATTTTCATACTGTGTTCTCCTATAGGTCTAGCATACTATTCTTCACTTAACAATATATCTCAGAGCTTATGATAGCTGTCTAGAAATAGGGCTGTTAGATATAGGAAATGCAGATTTGAAGGCAGAAGAAAAAAAGCGGGTTTGTTTCATTATTCCCTTCAGTATCCTCTTCTTCTTGGTACTTTCTCTAACCCAGTAGGAGCACTCTGCAGGATCCAGGCTCCCTGCTCTTTTTACTCTGCAGAGCTCACCCCTCCTCCCTCTAACACTCTTGACCCTTCCCCCCAATCAGCAAAGACTCAGCTATCAGGACCCTGTCTTTAGAGCCACTGGGAAAATAAATCAATAAGTAAGAAAACAAACAAATATATATTTCAACTGGATATACTGTACATTTCAAACACAATTTTTTGATTTTGAAGATATGTAACAACAAAACCCAAATTGCAATGCCCACGTAGATAACCAGTGGCGATAAAGACCTATACAATTTAAATCTTCTGCATCTAAACCGTTGAAATCTGTGGCTTTGGCTTATAGATAAAAATTATTTTTTAAAAGAGTCTAATTGATTGGAAAGTAGGACTATTGTCCTTTAAACAAACTCCATAGAAAGAATCAAGTTAAGTGTGATCACTTACATCAGCTAAAAAACTAAGATCATGGTATCCAGTCCCATCACTTCATGGAAAATAGACTGGGAAACAATGGAAACAGTGACAGACTTTATTTTCTTGGGCTCCAAAATCACTGCAGATGGTGACTGCAGCCATGAAATTCAAAGATGCTTGCTCCTTGCAAGAAAAGCAATGACAAACCTAGACAGCAGATTAGAAAGCAGAGACATTACTTTGCTAACAAAGGTCCATGTAGTCAGAGTTACGGTTTTTCCATAGTTATGTATGGATGTAAGAGTTGGACCATAAAGAAAGCTGAGCGCCAAAGAATGGACACTTTTGAACTGTGGTGTTGGAGAAGACTCTTGAGAGTCCCTTGGACTGCAAGGAGATCCAACCAGTCCATCCTAAAGGAAATCAGTCCTGAATATTCATTGAAAGGACTGATGCTGAAGCTGAAGCTCCAACACTTTGGCCACCTCATGTGAAGAACCGACTCCTTGAAAAAGACCCTGATGCTGGGAAAGATTGAAAGCAGGAGGAGAAGGGGACGAAGGAGGATGAGATGGTTGGATGGCATCCCTGATTCAATGGACATGAGTTTGAGTGAGCTCTGGGAGCTGGTGATGGGGTTTCGAAGAGTTCATGGGGTTTCAAAGAGTTGGACACGACTAATCGACTGAACTGAACTGAACTGAACTTACATCAGCAGTTTTCAGGGCTCTTGTCCTCCTGAAAATCTTTCTCCCGCTAAGCTAATCTGGTTGCCATCCTAACCAGGAATTACTTGCTCATCTCGATTTCAGTGCCATGGACACTTGCTTTCCACACTTGGAATGTCTTCTGTTTCCAGCCACTGCCTTCATCAGCAGTTGGCTTAAAACTCACATTCTCCAGGAAGCTTGTCTGACCTACTCCACTCTGTTAGGATCCTTTCTGTTCCCCATATAACCTCAAATGTAGAGTTGTCAGATTTAGAAAATAATAAAACAGGACGCTCAGTGAACTTGAATCTGAGATAAATAATGAATACTTTTTCCCCCTTCCTTTTACCATGGGACACATTTACACTAAGAATTAAAATTTTAACTGGGAGTCTTCCACTTTATCTGGCACCTCAATGTCTTAAAAAACAAGTAAGCTCCAAATATTGTTACACTTGATTATTTTGTTGCTCTCAAAAATTTCCCATGAGTTACTCTATGTGTGTGTTTTGCCAAGTAGATGACAAACTCCTTGCAAGTGGAAATTGTCTCCGGTGTTTGTAGTCCACCTCTCCACGACTTTGCTCTGCAGACTATGTTAGTCATAAGTTCCAAGTTAATGTTTGATAAATGAATAAATCCTCAGAGTGATATTTGTTTTGATTAAAAAGAAATTTTGGAGTTAAACATAAAATACTATAAAAACTAATTTAAATTATTTTAAAATCTAAATTGCTGTCACAGTCCATCCTAAAGGAAATCAGTCCTGAATATTCATTGAAAGGACTGATGCTGAAGCTGAAGCTCCAACACTTTGGCCACCTCATGTGAAGAACCGACTCCTTGAAAAAGACCCTGATGCTGGGAAAGATTGAAAGCAGGAGGAGAAGGGGACGAAGGAGGATGAGATGGTTGGATGGCATCCCTGATTCAATGGACATGAGTTTGAGTGAGCTCTGGGAGCTGGTGATGGGGTTTCGAAGAGTTCATGGGGTTTCAAAGAGTTGGACACGACTAATCGACTGAACTGAACTGAACTGAACTTACATCAGCAGTTTTCAGGGCTCTTGTCCTCCTGAAAATCTTTCTCCCGCTAAGCTAATCTGGTTGCCATCCTAACCAGGAATTACTTGCTCATCTCGATTTCAGTGCCATGGACACTTGCTTTCCACACTTGGAATGTCTTCTGTTTCCAGCCACTGCCTTCATCAGCAGTTGGCTTAAAACTCACATTCTCCAGGAAGCTTGTCTGACCTACTCCACTCTGTTAGGATCCTTTCTGTTCCCCATATAACCTCAAATGTAGAGTTGTCAGATTTAGAAAATAATAAAACAGGACGCTCAGTGAACTTGAATCTGAGATAAATAATGAATACTTTTTCCCCCTTCCTTTTACCATGGGACACATTTACACTAAGAATTAAAATTTTAACTGGGAGTCTTCCACTTTATCTGGCACCTCAATGTCTTAAAAAACAAGTAAGCTCCAAATATTGTTACACTTGATTATTTTGTTGCTCTCAAAAATTTCCCATGAGTTACTCTATGTGTGTGTTTTGCCAAGTAGATGACAAACTCCTTGCAAGTGGAAATTGTCTCCGGTGTTTGTAGTCCACCTCTCCACGACTTTGCTCTGCAGACTATGTTAGTCATAAGTTCCAAGTTAATGTTTGATAAATGAATAAATCCTCAGAGTGATATTTGTTTTGATTAAAAAGAAATTTTGGAGTTAAACATAAAATACTGTAAAAACTAATTTAAATTATTTTAAAATCTAAATTGCTAAGGTTGATTTAGAATAAAATCAGAAGCTATTATTATTAATGATTTACATTCTAGGATTTTTATCAGTGAAATTATATGCACAACTCTTATTAAACATTATAAAAGTTGTGTCAAGTTGTGAGTTCTTTGTGTGAGTAGAAGTTATTTTCATTTACTGTATTTTATCCTTACAAAATTGTACCATTATCTTACCTGCAAGATACACTTACATGAATTAAATTTGATGGCTTCACTTAAAAAAATTGTACTAACAGTTACATCCATCATTTTAATCACTCAGTTCAGTTCAGTTCAGTTCAGTTGCTCAGTCATGTCCAACTCTTTGTGACCCCATGAATCACAGCACGTCAGGCCTCCCTGTCCATCACCAATCACTAAGACAATGCAAAAGATTGCCTTAGGCCAGAACCAGTATCTATGTCATATTCTCAACATCAGCAGAGGGAGCCCAACTTCAGTTTTGCTGAGAATTCACTGACTTCTACTTCCAAAGGTGCAAATGTAGAGGTTACTATTTGAAGGCCATTCATTTGTTCTTAGTATTGAGAATGAGGGCATAGGTGGAAAAGCTAATTGAGATAACTCCATAACCAGTAGCAAGTTTATGTTGGCAATTGAGTGGGGTGCAATTAAACCTAATGCCATGAAAAACAATTTAATTTGCTGTTAATTCTCTAAACAAAACATTCCCTATGCATGTCAGGATTTTGACATGTTAATCTTTGTTTCTGGAGGAGCTGGCAAGCTTGTAAAGGGAAAACCCAAGGGGAGGGAGCTGAGGAATGTTTCTTCCCTGGGACAAAGAATACAGAGGAACAGACAAAAAGGAAGAAGGGGTTTTGAGGGAAGGGTGGCCGGTGGAAGAGGAGAGGACCTCTTCTTTTTATCTTGTTCAATTGCTCAGTCGTGTCTGACTCTTTGCGACCCCATAAACTGCAGCACGCCAGGCTTCCCTGTCCTTTACTATCTCCCTGAGTTTACACAAACTTATGTCCATTGAGTCAGTGATGCCATGCAACCATCTCATCCTCTGTTGCTCAAAGGAACTAATTGGGAAATGGTGTTTAAAACAAACAGAAAAGAAAAAAATAAAAGCCCCAGAGAAACAGTGTGACTGGAGGGAACCTAAGAGCAGAATGCAGTTTTCTCTAACAAGAAATGGTTTGGGGCCAGTGGGAGGAAGAGGAAGTAGGACTAGAACGGAAGGAACCCTTTTCAGCGCACCTGGAGGACTGGCGGGCTGTAGCGGGGGTGGGGAAGCCAGCTGAGCCAGGCGGGAGCTGAAAGCAGAGCTGACCCCAGCTTTGGACTAAACTGGCCTGGGGAAGATCCTGACGACAAGTTGGAATTAAGGGTGGATATAAAGGAATGTTCAAAACAAGCTCTGGCGTGGTGAGAGGTGGAATCAAATTTTAAAAAGGGAAAATTATTAGATATGTCATAGACTTTGTTATAAAACTGTGATTTTTTTTGGTTGTTGTTATTAAATAAGAAACTGAAAAAAATTTTTTTCCCTGGAAACCAGAGTGGAAGATATAGTTCCAGATCTCCACACATTTCTTTTTTGTTATTAAATAAGAAATTGAAAATTTTTTTTTCCTGGAAACCAGAGTGGAAGATATAGTTCCAGATCTCCACGTATTTTAGCATATAGAGCCATCATCAGGATTTTTCCTCCAAATTACTAGGAGCTTTAATTAAAATATCACCTGTAATTTCACCACCCCGATATTGTCAATATAATCAATATAACATTTTTATATATATCCTCCTGGAAAAGGCATGTGTCCATATATAGATATTTTGGATATTTAAAAAAAACAACAATGGGACTTTCCTGATGGTCCAGTGGTTAAGAATCCACCTTCCGATGCAGGGGAAGTAGGTTAGCTACCTGATCAGGGAATTAAGATCATACATACCGTGGAGCGACCAAGCCTGGGTACTGCAACAAGAGAAGCCCGTGTGTCGCAACAAAGATCCAGCACAGCCAGAAACAAAATAATAATAATAATAATAATAAAAAGAACAATAGTATCACACTGATAGTTGCTGTCACAGTGGTAGTTAAGAGCTGCTGAGAGCTTCAGTTCAGTTCAGTTCAGTTCAGTCGCTCAGTCGTGTCCGACTCTTTGCGACCCCATGAATCGCAGCACATCAGGCCTCCCTGTCCGTCACCATCTCCTGGAGTTCACTCACACTTAGATCCATCGAGTCAGTGATGCCATCCAGCTATCTCATCTTTTGTTGTCCCCTTTTCCTCCTGCCCCCAATCCCTCCCAGCATCAGAGTCTTTTCCAATGAGTCAACTCTTCGCATGAGGTGGCCAAAGTACTGGAGCTTCAGCTTTAGCATCATTCTTTCCAAAGAAATCACAGGATTGATCTCCTTCAGAATGGACTGGTTGGATCTCCTTGCAGTCCAAGGGACTCTCAAGAGTCTTCACCAACACCACAGTTCAAAAGCATCAGTTCTTCGGTGCTCAGCTTTCTTCACAGTCCAACTCTCACATCCATACATGACTACTAGAAAAACCATAGCCTTGACTAGATGGACCTTTGTTGGGAAAGTAATGTCTCTGCTTTTGAATATGCTATCTAGGTTGGTCATAACTTTCCTTCTAAGGAGTAAGTGTCTTTTAATTTCATGGCTGCAGTCACCATCTGCTGAGAGCTTAGTACATGCTAAATGCTCTTGTTGGGTTTTCCTTGTAATATTGCATTTAATCCTCACAACAACCCGGTGAGGTAGTAAAATCATTCCTATTTTGTAAGTGATGCTCAGACAGGATAAGAAACGTGCTCAGATTCACACAGCTAATAGTTGGTATTTGATCACTGACCATCTGACGCTAGAGGCTTTTGATCCTTATAGCAANGGAAGTAGACCTTTTCTGTCCTCCACTTGATCAAACAGCATTAGGGCTTCCCTGGGGTTTGATTGTAGAACCCGGAACCTATACAGGACTCAGGGTGAAGGAGGGCATTAAGCTTGTCACCTAGGCAGTCCCTTGCTTGCCCCTAGCTGGCTGGCCTCAGTTAGTTAGGTATACAGTATCTTCAAAAGACAGGCCTGGGGTGCTTGATTCCAAGGAAGTAACCAAGATCAAAAGGACAAAACTCAGGACACCATTTAAATAGATTTAAAGTAAACAAAGTGACTCTGGATTTGGAGATATAGCTGTTCTAATTCAGCCCTCACTTAAAAGCATCATCTGTTTTCATTCCAGTTCTACTTTTCTCTCATAAATGCTTTTACTTCTTACAAGAAAAAAAGGGTAACAATAAGAGTGTAATACTATAAACCTCTGATATTAATTCTACATTTCCATTCTCACACAGCATTCAGAAGTACTCTCAGAAGCTGGCATATAAGGCTTTATGAATGAGGGTAATCTTTCGAAATCTATTTATATCTCCATACAGGACTCAAAGGCTTCCTCTGGCTGCATTTCAGACCAATGCCTCTATACAGGGAAAAGTGGTCTGGATCCCAATCGACTGACTTCATTGTCAATCTAGCCATACTTTGTGTTCCCTTCCACTATTCACTATACTTCCAAGTAGAGAAGTTATCTTTTCCTCTTAAAACCACTTCCTTGCCTTCATTTGGAGAATTCTGCTTTGGGAATCTAGAAACAGGACTGTTGAAGTTTACTAAGTACTGGTGCCAATATTGGCAAAAGGAAAATGGGCTAGATGGACACCAATTGCTATTGGCTTCTAGCCAAGAAAGTCAACTTAATCTATGATTCTCTCCAGATAGGTGTATGTGTATCTCCTAATAGACTAGTTTTCAGGGTATATGAAGCATGCATGAACTGAAGCTAAGTCATATAACCAGCTTCAGATTCCAATCCCCATCACAACTGTCACCATACCTTTCCCCCTTGATGGATGTGATACCAAACAGAGGTACCACCGAAGTCCACATGGAAGTCAGTATAGCAGCCTCGAACACTCATCAGACAGTACCTGACCCAAAACAAGCAGTAGCGTTAGTGCACTGATGAGAAAAAGGAGACTTTTCCCACCACAATGCCACACTATCCCCTGTGTACTCCCCTCCATCTTCCACCTGATATAAACTCCCAGCTGGTGAGAGGAATGCAATCTCAAGTCACCACAGTATCAGAAGAAAAGTTTGTTTACCTTTATGTTTCCATGGCTTTGGGGCTCTTACATACACTCTTCCTTTGGAACTAAACTTGACTCTCTTGGGACACGAAGCAAGGTTGCTAAGGGAGGACCCATTCCTTGCTATCACTCTGGTCTCCCACAGCACACTGCAGAAAATGCAGGGTAAGCCACTTACTTCTGCACTTTAGGGTACTGCATCTCCAAGATGGCATTTGTTGATTCAGTCTGACTTTCTTTCAAATGCCTTGGCCACATATTGTCTACCCAGTCAATGAAATCCACCTTTAAAAGGAGGAAGAACATTTAGGTTGGGATTAAAGAGAATGCTAAAGTCAAGAAAAACAGATATTCTCAAAACACATACTGAAAGACTACAATTTAACTTCCAGCAAGCAAACAATCTTTTGTTAAATTCAAAGTCAACAGGCAAACATTCTAGATATAATTATTAAGTGAAAATAAAGACTAATGGTTCCACGAGCATGATCACAAAGACAGCACTAATCAAAACAAAGTCATTTTTAAAAAAAGTCATTAAATGATGCAGTAGTACCCAATAAAACCCTCTCTGTGTGGCAGACTGGCATCACCAGTTATACTGGCGGGGGTGGGGGTTGCAGGGTGGAGATAAAAGGCACTGTCTGGAAGATTCCTGTAAACTTATTGAAAGACAAACTGCTAGAAGAGCCAAGATACCAAACATTTAAGAAAAGGAAAGGAGAGGGGAGGAGGAAAGGAGAGGGGAGGAGGAAAGGAGAGGGGAGGAGGAAAGAATTCCATAGGGATTTGCAGCCTTATATGAGCAATGTGCTATAGAACCTACTGGGTTAAGAATCAGAAGTTCCAGGTCTATCATGTTTTCTCAAGATCTTTTGTGAGGCTCTGGAACTTATCTGTAAAATGAGGATAATTACCTCAAAGGAATATTGTGAGGATTACATGTAAAAAGTGTTAAAATTTTCTGAAATAATGTTATCAGAGTTTAGGAATCTGTTTTTTTCCTTTGGCCACACCATGCAGCATGGGGAACTTTCCCCACCAGGGACTGAACCCATGCCCTCTGCGACGGAAGCATGGAGTCTTAACCAGTGGATCACCAGGGAAGTCCAGGAACCTGTTTTAAATAATATGTGCTGAAAGAAATGAGAAATGAAAACAGTATGAACTTATTTAAACACTTTACACTGAATCGTAACATGTCCTATATCTTCAAATGTCTGCACCCAACCACTGAACTCCAAGAAACAGTCTTAAGTAGCTAAGTGTGAGTCAAACAACCATGGATTCAGCAAAGCACTGGTGCTGCAGGTATCTAACTTCTGGCTATAAAAAAGATGTATCTGGTAAGCTTTATAACTTATGTCTGTATATATTTCACCATTTATTTCCTTACAACATATATCTAGATAAATGCATACAATCTGTGTGTAAATCTGATATAGGTGAATGTCGACTGGATACTCAGATGTAAACCGTGAGTTTCTGGAAGGGGTCACTAATGACAGGCAAGTTTAAATAAGCAAGATGAACAACTATGAAGATTCACTTGCTGTCCCATTTCAAAGAATTTCCACTCAGGGATCCAACAGCTTTAACCAAACATCCACAGGGCCTAGGAACACTGACTGAGCTCCAGGTTTTTTTCTTATCATCAAACAGAACCTATTTTCTGCTCTCTTGGTGTAGTGGCCAGGGTCTCCCATCTCCTGGAACTGTCCTTTGGAAAGACTTTACCAGAGTAAAGGATAACTGACTTGTTCAATATACTTACTATAAGTTCTTATGTCTGGACAGGAACAGAAAAATTAGGAACACATGAGTATTTTTTGTTAAGTGTTCACGCAGAGGTAGTTGGATCTTTCTGGCTAGAATCTCACCTGCAGCAGTAAGTCACTCTCTATCCTCTTTCTGTTTGATATTATTGGGTATCATCTGACTACCAAAAGAATACTGTAGTAAGGTGTTCATACCTTTTTTAGGTTACTCTTTAGGCTCTGGATAGGCCTTTTGCTAAATGGTCACATCCATTTGAGAACAAGTATCCAGGACGGATAATCACCAGTTTCTACCTGTTCTGTACCAATACAGGGCCAAACTGGGACATAATCAAATCATACAATGCAAAAACAGCTCATGGCATTCCATGAACTAATTTCCCCATCACCAAACAAACTTGCACATTATATCTGCTACTTCTTCATCTACTTCTAAGTTACTGCTGGGATGACAGCAGAAGCCATCTCTCTCCTCTAGAGAGAATCTCACTTCATGCTACCACCCACAATGGACAGTTCAAAGCTGCCCAGCTTAATCTCCTTGCACCTACTTTTGCACATACTACTCCTCCTGCCTGGATTCTGGTCTTTCTTCTCTGCCTCATTTCTTCTTTCATGTCATGACTGGGGCTCTCTTTACATCACACTGACAGAACATTTTCCCTCGGTCTGTACATACCAATGTGTTAGTGATAATAATGCAACTATCTAGTAAGTTGAAGGTATGTATGTATATATATATAAATGACATTATTATAACCAATTAACCACATCTTAACTTTGAAAGTCAAAGGGTACAATTAGGATAATTTAAATGAAGACGGGATAAAACACTGAGACTTTAATATAATGTTTAAAGTAACAGTACATTCCAAATTCCATTGTTCCAGATGGAATACTTGACTCAAGTGAGTTCTGAGACAGGAATAAAAGTGGTCCAAAAATGACTAAGTATATTTTAAAAGTGAAACCAATCCCCCTCAAGGAAAGGATCTTGTAGATAGCCACTTTCATAAGAGAGGGGTTAAATCAGTATCTACCTCAGGAAAGTTAAGCACCAAAAACTAACTTTCCCCCACGCTGGGTTGTCAATCTGTTGCTACTAATCATCCAACAGCATCTACTCACCTGCCTCTAAACCATTTTTCTCCCAAGCATCTTTACAAGTATAAACCTATAGAAGTTTACTAGGCAAACTTCCTATTTACAGTTCTTATCAGAGTGAATTTTAAGACTTTTCCCCATTTCATGCAAGTGACAAAGTTCCAAAATTATCAGAATGGCCTCTCCCTATAAAAAAATCAAGTGATGTTGGAAATGATAAACCCTCGAAAAATACAAGTTACTCTTTTTAAATTTTCTTGTTCATCTTCATCTGCTATGTTTAAGAACTTCTCCCAGTGTATAAAGAACTGTCCTAGTGACAAAGACAATGCGGAGACAATGATGAGACTAACCGTGGAGGGCCTCTGCACCATGTTCTCCAGCCTGGTGTGGCTGAACTCTAAGCTGATGACATTATAGAGTTTTTCTCGCTCCTCCTCTGGGGTCTCATAGTAGCGTGTCCACTGAGCCATGGTCATTTCAATGCCTTTCTGTGTGTTCACATCCATGACATCCACCATACGACGACTCCCTGCCATGAAAGATGCATTGATCATTTCTACTGAGCCATTGATATCCTTAAATATATTAAGAATATAAGATACAAATGAAAGTAAACAAACTATTCTTTTTCCTTTTCAGTATTCAGCAATAAACAGACAGAAAATAGCTGTCACTTGAAAGAGGTAACCAACCAAATCAGAAAGAATGAGAATGACAATGATTAATACCAAAAACAATAATTACTCCCTATGGCATGTTTACTACATGGTCAGGCTTTGAATCTTTATTCAATATATCAACCCTAACAATTTTAAGTACTAAGTACCATTCATAGATGATAAATTTCATACATTCCATAAATATTTACTGAATGATAAAGATATCTTAATGGACACAAGATTCTCAACCAACTGTAACAACCACAACAGAAGGCAGAATGCCAAAGAGGCAGCATAAAATAGCAGGGGGAGAAAACAACAGCCTCAGAGTCAAAGAGACCTAAGTTTAAATCTCAGCTCTAATATTATTTAGGCAAGTTATTTAATTTTTCTAAACCTTAATATTTTCTTCTATAACTGGGGGATAATATCATCCTGTGGGCCAATGTGAGGATTTAGTCGATGAAGTAAAATGTTTGACATAAAATAGATACTAATTAATTAAACGGTAGTAAAAATGAAAAATCAAAAGAAAAAAATTGTTTTCACTAGACTGATCAGAGAAGGCTTTTAGAAAAAGTGAGGGAAGAGGAGACATTTTAGTTGGGCCTGGAGGACTAAACAGAATTTCAATAAGATTCAACACTGTGAATTCCAAGCAGAGGTAACAGCATAAGAGAAGATATGGAAAGGCAGTCCAGCTAAAAAGTTAAGAAAATAGTGGTCAAGGAGGTGAGAAAAGGAAAAGCTGCCATTGGAATATTAAGCGTACTATTAAATTTGTAAGAAACTAACAAACACCTACTATATATACCTAGCCTTGGTGGACAGACCAAGGATAGTGTTAGGACCTGGTCCCCTGCTCTCAAGGAGTTTATGGTCTAGTTAGATATAAGAGGTAATAGGCAAGATGACAAGAATATGGTCACAACAAAGCAGATATGGCAGGATACATATAAAAAGATAACTGATAATGTAAGACAACAGACTGAACCTTCATTACTTGGAAGAAAAGGCAAATGCTAAATCAAAACTGCCTTGGGATACCACTCCACACCCACTAGGATGGCAATAATAAAAATAAAAGGAAAATAACAAGGACTGGCAAGGATGCAGAGAAATCAGACTGTGCTGGGTGGAGTGTAACATGGCACAGCTGCTATGGAAAATAGCTTAATGGTTCTTCCATAAATTAAACCTAGAATAACCATATGACCCAGCAACTCTACTCCTAGGTATATATCCAAAAGAATCAAACACAAATGTTCAAACAAAACTCACACATTAATGTTCTTAGCAGTTCTAATTACAACAGTAAAAAGGTGGAAATAACTCACATGTCCACCAATAGGTCAATCAATTAACAAAATGTGGCATACCTATACCATGAATGGATTATTCAACCATAAAAAGGAAGCACTGTTATATGCGACAATACAGATAAACCTCAGAAACATTACACTAAGTGAGAGAAGTCATGCACAAAAGGCTACATGTTTTATCATTCCATTTCCATGAAATGTCCAAAATGGGCAAATCTACAGACACAAAGTGGATTAGTGGTTGCCAGGGCCTGAAGGAAGGTAACAGCAGGGAATGACTACTTAATGGGTACTGGGTTTCTGTTTAGGGTGATGAAGGATTTCAAAAAGTTGGTATTAGTGATGGCTGCAGACTGTGAATATACTTAATGTCACTGAGTTGAATACTTTAAAATTATTACAATGATAAATATTAAATTATTTGTACTTTACCATAAAAAAAAAAAAAGTAAATGCTCTTCTTTAGGAATGTAGATCAAAGCAAACACCATTCTCCCAAGGCTACCAGAGCACTTTAAAAAAGAATGACAGTCAGTCATAGCAATAGCTAACATTAACTGAGCACTCACTATGTGCCAGACACTGTTCTTCACACTTAGGTAACTTGCCCAATGTTACAAATGTAGTAATTAGTGCAACTGGGATTTGAAACCTGTCAGTTATGAGTCCACACTTTAAAAATCAACATATCCCCTTACATAAAGTTTCCACAATAGAATGGGGAAACTTTTCCTCTTTGAGGGACATGAACTGACACCGGAGATATAACATTCTTTAGGTAGAAAAGAAGAATCAATTAGCCAAAGTATATTTAGTAATAATGGGTTATGTAATCACCAATATGTTGTTCACTGAATTTTAACAATCATCAGTTATCCAAGAAAAAAACTATCCACACTTCAAACAATTTAGGAGCAAAGCATAAAGCTGAAATTTTTGATAAGTCTTTACAATTTAAATACAATCACTGCTTTATTTAAATCACAACAAAGGTATCTATGACCATCCATAGGTCTATCTGGAATATAAGGTTAGGAAGGGCTCCAACCATTTTTAGCAGTATACATACAATGGACATGAGAAAGTGGGAAGATGTGGGAAGAAATCCACAAGAAAACTAGTGAGTAAATAAGTCTCTATATTAGTATAGCTCAGAAATGTGGATCCTTTAAGTCTATGACAGGATCTAGAAGTCTATACTTTTAACAAGTACCACATATGATTCTGATGCAAGTCATCTGTGGACTATAAACCCAGAAGAATGCCTGACCAATAGAGAAAAGCTGTGGTGGCCCATTAACTTATGGATCCAAAGAAGTACTTCCTGGAGGTCATTAGGAAAAAAAAGTCAAGTAACAGACCAATAAGTACTCTACTATTAGTTTTTCTGAAGCTCCCGGAGAACTCTGCCTTGTGAAGAGTAACTACTAAACAGATTTACTGAGTTATCTACTACACCCCAGAGACTGTGCTGAGTAATAGGAAATACACAGTGACAGGAAGAAAAGTGGAATCTAACACAGAAACATGTAGGGGAGTGAAAAATACAGCAGTTGGAACCTTCCTCTACCTCTGACATTCACTCCTTGGATAAACAGTTTTTCAGCTGTCTAAAAAAAGCCCTCAAGTGGCCAAGAGATAGTACTGCAATACTTCATTTCAAAGGGAGAGCCTGCACTGAAGCTTCGGCACAGAGGACAAGGCACAACAGAAGCTGTCAGGGGGAGAGCATCCAAAGCTCCTTTCATTTCACATTCTGTTAGAAACATTTTAATCCATTTTACTGCCTTATCATGTATATGAGAGTAACAATCTCTGAATTCCTGAGGATCCTGGCATGTCTCAGGGCCACACTGAACGCCAATGATGCACAGAAAATTGACCCAAAGCCTTTCCTGGTGGTTCAGATGGTAAAAAATTTGCCTGCAATGTGGGAGACCAGGCTTCAATCCTTAAGTTGGGAAGAGCCCTTGGAGAAAGGAACAGAACCCACTCCAGTATTCTGGCCTGGAAAGTCCTTGGAGCCTGGCAGGCTACAATCCATGGGGTTGCAAAGAGCTGGACATGACTGAGTGACTTTCACTTAGTGACACCAGAAGTTTTCTTTAATTACACTGCTCTAATTTGTTTTTCTCCCCCCTAAATTTTGAATATAATGAAATACAAATCTGATTAAAGACTCAAGTTAACCAATCACTGATGAAGAGATATTTTAATGTATTTACTTCGCAGTTTACGAAGTTTCAAAACTTAGCCATGTTACCAAATGTAGCGTTAGTGAAAATTTTCTGGAAATTTCTCTATGGCTTTTAGGGAAGGACGAGAATCATAAATGAGGTTTCATTCTTGACTCAGAGAAATACAATTCTACTTTTGAAATTTTACCCTGGAAGGCAGGCTCTTAATGGAGAGAAGGAAGGATGCACAGTGGTAAAACTGGAAAGCAGGAAAGAGGCAGATGTTCAGATGCTGTATGTCTAATGAGAAGTACCCAATGAAGCAACTTCAGTAACTCCCTTTGAAAAAATTCTCAGTTGCTAAATAGTAGTATCTAATCAAGACAGTATTTCAAGTAGTATATACTTGAGATAAATAGTTCAATGCTCCTAAACCTTAAAATCCCAGTAAGAGACTTAAGACTCAGCTGTAAATCTTAGATCTTTGCCTCAAAGACAACGGACTCGAGTGTAACACTTACCCACACACATTTTGACATCATTCACCGTGAAGTCTGGATCTGGCATCCTATGAAACAAACACCAGTAAGTATAATGGGAAGCACAACTATTCTAGTCAGGGTGAGTTTTTTCTTAAAAGAACTAAGAATTACCCAGTCAAGCCCCAACAATATTCAAATTGAGGATTAAAAAATATATTTTAAATATAAATGTTTACACATATATAAACATGTTTATACATATATAAACAGATGTACATATATATGTAGGAAAATATATACGAGAAAAGGTTAACAGGGATTATTCAGGGTGGTAGATTTCAGGAGATTTAAACTTATTTTCTTTATAGTTCATCTATATTTTCTCATTTACATATAACAACACACTTCAGATAGTTTCAATGATCTATGCTTTGGATTATCAATACTGTACTGTCTATAGCCCTAGGTGTAATGTGGCCACTTTGCAGCCAAACCCAACAGTGAACACTTACTTTATTCCAAGTCCATCGGAATTCTTGAAAATCAGAGGATCTCTTAAGCCACCCCGCTGGATATACTCTACATTAAAATCTGTCACCATAAGAAAACAATTGTTAGAAAGGCCAAGATGTTTAGCTGGAAAAAGACAAGGAGCTATGTAATACGGTTAAGAGATGGTGTTTACTATTTCTGTGTATACAGTTTTGCTGTTAGGTAATACATGCTTGTTATTAAGAAACATCTCTTAAGGTATAGGGAGAGCACACTGAGAAGCAGGACTCAAGAGCTTTACTAAATCTATATTTCCACAATAATTCAAAATTTAACCAACAGGGGATAGTACTATTGAGTCATCTCATAAATCCCAAGCAGAAATCACATCCTGTGCCTTAATAGCCTAAAATTTAATTCTGCCCACTGCAATACATACCATGACATCCTTGTCAGTTTGCCCAAGAACAAAGCTGCATGACACACATGGAGCTCAGTCATGGTGGCGCAGGTACATGCATAAAAGAATGGTTACTGAACTCTTCTTAATTAAACCCAAACCAAGGGATGAGAGAAGAAGGAAGAGGCCTTTAGGGAAAAAAATCCCAACATTCTTGTCCTAATAAACACTTGCTTCTTCCAATATAGCAGAGAATGACTCATGGGGTAGGACTGGGGGGCCAGGGGAGGCTGGTGCATGAGTGGCATTGTGTAATAAGAGAAAATAAAGATAAACAGCATCACAGCATTAACAGGCAGTATTTTGGCTGCAGACATGCTGAGCCCACAGCTCCCAGAGTCTACAACCTCCTACATCAAATGGCTGCAGGTCTGAATCCAAATGATACTGACCTTTTCCTTCCATAAAAGTAACAAAATTTGCATTATATTTGTTGGTGTGGAGTTTCTCTTCCAAGTCAAAAGTTCTTTTTCCTTCAATTTCATCATCTGAAATGCCATCATCTTCATAGCGTCGTCGCATGGTACCACGCTGGGGAGAGAGGGACAGAAGGATGAAATAATACACCTTTTCAAAATTTTCAGTTGCTACGTTAAGCATCCATTTGCCTTGCTTTGTAGATCTTTTTCTCAAATAAAGGTCAGCTAATATTCTCACAATGTACGAAATTTAAAATGAGTCACTAAGTTCCCCACTTGTAAATTTTACACTGCTAACTCTCTGAGCCTACAGATAAATTTACAACAAAAATATGACCAAATAGGGTCTCCTAAACATTTTTTTTCCTGGCTGCACCACACACCATATGAGATCTTAGTTCCCTGACTAGGGATTGAACCCACACCCCTTGCACTGGGAGCACAAAGTTTTAACCATTAGATCACCAGGAAAAGTCCTATGAAACATTTTATTTATCTACCATCGTTTATCAGAGGGTGGACAAACTGTCTTTATAGACTTTACAGACCATGATACAAAACATAATTTTTTTATGGGGAAGTCTACTTCTGGATTAGCTTTCTAAAACAACCTTTGAGAATAGACTAAAACATTTTAATTAATGAAGCAAAACCTCTTTTACAGCAGATAAAGTTAACCTAAGCAACAGCATTCCAAAGAGCAGACCATCAATACTTAGCATTAAAGATAATGTCTTCCCAAAGGAAAATATACGAATGGTCCACAAGCACATACAAAGTGCTTAGGACCATTGGTCATTAGGGAAAATACAAATTAATACCACAACAATATACCACTTTACACCCACCAGGATGGCTATTACCAAAAAAGGCAGACAATAATAAGTGTTGAAGAGAATGTGGAGAAACTGGAACCCTTACACAATGTGGATGGGAATGTAAAATATTGCAGCCATTCTGGAAAAGTTTGGCAGTTTCTCAAAACAGTAAATCATGATTCAGCAATTCTCCTCTTAGGTGTATATCCAAAACAATTAAAAACATATCTAAAATGCAGGTGCTCAGAGCAGAACATTATTTGTAACAGCCAAATGGCAGAAACAACCCAAATGTTAGTCAGTTGACCAATGGATTAACAAAATGTGGTATATTTACACAATGGAATATTATTTGGCCAGAAAAAAGAACAAAGTAACGTTATGTACTACACATGGAAGAATCTTGAAAACGACATACTAAGTGAAAGATGCTAAACACAACAGATCGAGTATTACATAATTTCATTTTTTATTTTAATTTTTTGCTGTACAAATGACCTTTACTGTGTACAACAGGAAGTGGAAGAGGAAGAGATATAATAGCTCTGGTTCATGGGGCAGCTCCACATACTCAGTCACTACCCTCAAAAAGCCATTTTCATTTTCATGAAATGTCCAGAATTAGGCAAATCCAGAGAGACAGAAAGTAGATTAATGGATGCTTGGGGCTGGGGAGACAGAGGGAAGAAAGTAACTTAACAATGTGGGCTTCTTTGGGGAACAATTAAAAATGTTCTAAAACTAAACAGTGGTGACATCTGCACAACCTTGAATATACTAAAAAACCACTGAGTTGTACATTTTAAACAGGCAAATTTTATGGTCTGTGAATTACCTTGGTAAGCTGCCTGTTTTAATTTTTTTCTTAAGATAACATGTTGCTTATGCTGCAAATTTACCTTTTGGTATAGTTTACTTTAGCCAGTATTAAAATTTGCTGAAATTTCTGTAACACATGCACATGGGACAACCTGTGCGGGCGGCAACGGTGAGGGAGCCCGGCTCCAGGCTGCGCCGTGCTTAGTCGCTCCACTGTGTCCAACTCTGCGTGACCCCACGGACTGCAGTCCACCAGGCTCCCCTGTCTAGGGGGATTCTCCAGGCAAGAACATTAGAGTCAGTTGCCATGCCCTCCTCGAGGGGATCTTCCCAACCCAGGTCTCCCACAGTGCAGGCAGATTCTTAACCACCTGAGCCACCAGGGAAGCCCTGTTAACATAAAACCCCAGGGTTCAAGATATTGGGGAAAGATGCGTGTGCCATGGGAGAAAATCAGAAGCCGAATCTCAGAAGGCAGACTAGCAAAAGAAGGATTTTCAGAGAGACATTCCATGGCTTCCTTCCAATCTAACTTGAGCCCCATGTACAGCTAAAGGTACCCACCACTGCTTACACAAGGGGCTGCCTAGCCCAGACCCTACCACCACCTGGTTACACCCAAGCGGAGCTCCTCACTTTACCTTTCCCATATCCCTCTGAGTATTAAAATAGTTTAAACGAAGAAAAAAATATCTACCACCCCACTCAGAACACCCCTCTCCCTATCAACACAAATAGAAGGAAACAGGAAGCACAGCATACCTTGGGTTAAAAAATAAAATAAAACTGGGAATGGAAAAAGAGGCTGGTTTGGTCCTCAGTTTCCTGGTGAGGTTCCCCGCGCCCTGCCCATTCCCCCAGCCTGCTGGGTGCTCATCAACTGAGGTTCCAACAGGTGGGGGAGGTCCAGGTGGGAAGGAGTATGGACTTGGGGACTGAGGTGCCAAAGGCCCCCATCCCCAGTATGTGCTAAGAACAACCAAACCTGGAATTTAAAGTTTAGATACTGATGATCTAGAATCAATTACACAGCACCAGAATTTATATAAACATGTTAAGAAAATGAGACACTGAAGAAAAGTCTCTTAGGGAATGGGACCAGGGAAAGAGCAGAAATAAGAAATTAAAATTAAAGTAAATAAAACTGATGGTTACAAACCAGAGGAAAGCGAGACTCAATTTACCAGTTTTAGGTAGAAACACTGATGAATACTTGTTATCTTTTCCAAGTTTGGCAAAAAAAAAACCCTTATAACACTCTTACCTAGCAGTTTGTTGCCATAAGTCACAGCTTAAAGGCCAAAAGATCTATTTTTAGTAGACCTCTTACTCTAAAAATGCCACCAATGCTCAAAAATACTTTTAGGTACCTTTATAATTGAAGGGAGGCTGGTTATTTTCGCTGACAGATTACTTAAATGGGTTTGTGTTTTATTCCTTACCTTATTTCCCATATGTGTCTTAGAAAAGAACACCAAAAGATGAGTTCCAAGCATGTCAAAAAGTAAGAGCAATACCACTGAAATAAATACGGTTTCCCACAACAATCATTTTTAGAAAGCATTCATTTGCACATAGAAATAACCTCCTCACATACAAGGTCAATTAATTTATGACAAAGGAGGCAAGAACGTATAACAAGGAAAGGACAGTCTCTTCAATAAATGGTGTTGGGAAAAGTGGACAGCTACACACGAAAGAATGAAACTGAACCACTATCTTTTACCATACACAAAAATTAACTCAAAATGGATGAAAGACTTAAATATAAATTTGAAACCATTAAACTTCTAGGCAATAGCTCCTTGACATTGGTCTTAGCAATTTCTTTTTGGATCTGACTCCAAAGGCAAGGGAAAACAAAAACAAAAATAAACAAATGGCAATATATGTATGAGTGTAGACACACACACAGTGAAATACTACTTAGCCACACCTACACATAAAATTTTGCCATCTACAGCAACATGGATAGACTTGAAGGGCGTTATGATTTGTGAAATAAGTTAGGGAAAGACAAATATTGTATGATGTCACTTATATTTGGAATCTAATAAACACAGTTAGTGTATACACAAAAGAGCATCAGACTCACAGATCCAGAGAACGAACTAGTGGTGACCAGCGAGTGGGCAACAAAGGTAGAGGAGCAGGACAGTCAAACTGCTGAACGTTAAGACAGGCTCAAGGATGCAGAGCCAATGCAAAGGGAAAGTAACCTTTAAAAACTGGGACAACTGGACAACATGTAAAAGACTGGACGTGTAAAAGAATGAAACTGATCTCTACCTCATACCTTATAAAAAAAAAAACTAACTCAAAATGGATCAGACTTAAATGTAAAGGCTAAGACTATGGAATTCTTAGAAGAAAGCACAGTGCCAATATTCATGACTTTAGACTAGGCAATAGTTACTTAAATAAGCCATCAAAAACACAAGCAACAACAAAACAGATTAACTGGACTTCTTCAGAATTAGAACTTCAAAAACACTACACCAACAAAGGTAAAAAGCAATTAATTTATAGAATGAGACAATATATTTGCAAATTATATATCTCATAAGGACCTAATATCCAGGATATATAAAGAACTCTTACAACTTAAAACTGAAAAGACAAAAAATAAAATTAAAATGGACAAAGGTTTGAATGAGTATTTTTCAAAGATATATAACTGGCCAATAAGCACATAAAACATCATTAGTCTTCAGCTCATCAGTCATTAAGAAAATGCAAATCAAAACCACGATGAAAAGTGAAGTCACTCAGTCGTGTCCAGCTCTTTGAGACCCCATGGACTATAGCCCACCAGGCTCCTCCGTCCATGGGATTCTCCAGGCACGAATATTGGAGTGGGTTGCCTTTTCCTTCTCCAGGGGATCTTCCTGACCCAGGGATCGAACCCAGGTCTTCCCCATTCCAAGCAGATGCTTTAACCTCTGAGCCACCAGGGAAGCTACTTAACACCTACTAGGTAATAAGTGCTGGTGAGGATGTGAAAAAAGCAAAGCCTCATACAGCCTCCCACAGCTAGTGGGAATATAGAACAAGACAACTCTATGGAAAAAGAGTCTTGCAGTTCCTCAAACTGGTTGAGAGTTACCATATGACCTAGAAATTTCATTTCTAAGAATCTATCCAAGAAAATGAAAACATGTCCACACAAAAACACACATACTAATGTTCATAGCAACATCATTCATTATAACCAACGGGTGATGACAAATGGGAAAATAAAATATAGTATATATCCATACACTCTCTTCCAACAACACAAGAGATGACTCCACACAGGGACATCACCAGATGATCAGTATACAAATCAGACTGATTATATTCTTTGCAGCCGAAGCTAGAGAAGCTCTGTATAGTCAGCAAAAACAAGACCTAGAGCTGACTATGGCTCAGATCATCAGTTCTTTACTGCAAAATTCAGGCTCAAATTGAAGAAAGTAGGGAAAATCACTAGGCTATTCATGTATGACCTAAATCAAACCCCTTACAATACAGTAGAGGTGATGAATAGATTAAAGGGATTAAATCTGGTAGACAAAGTGCCTGAAAAACTATGGATGGAGGTTCATAATACTGTACAGGAGGTGGTGACCAAAACCATCCCAAGAAAAAGAAATGCAAGAAGGCAAACTGGTTGTCTGAGAAGGTCTTACAAATACCTGAGAAAAGTGAAAGGCAGGAGAAAGGGAAAGATATATCTAATTGAATGCAGAGTTCCAGAAACAGCAAGGAGAGACAAGAAAGCCTTCTTAAGTGGCCAATGCAAAGAAATAGAGGAAAAAAACAGAATGGGAAAGACTAGAGATCTCTTTCAGAAAACTGGAGATACCAAGGGAACATTTCATTCAAAGATGGGCACAATAAAGGACAAAACTGGCAAGAAGCTAACAGAAGCAGAAGAGATTAAGAAAAGGCGGCAAATATACATGGAAGAACCATACAAGAAAGCTCTTAAGGATTCAGACAACCATGATGATGTGGTCACTCATCCAGAGTCAGACATCTTGGAGTGTGAAGTCAAGTGGGCCTTAGGAAGCATTACTACAAACAAAGCTAGTGGAAGTGATGGAGTTTCAGCTGATGCTATGCTGTTTAAGTGTTGCACTCAATATGCCAGCAAATTCGGAAAACTCAGCAGTGGCCACAGGACTGGAAAAGGTCAGCTTTCATTCCAATCCCAAAGAAAAGCAATACCAAAGAAAGCTCAAATTACCACACAATTGCACTTCTTTCACATGCCAGCAAGATTACGCTCAAAATGCTTCAAGCCAGGCTTCAGCAGTATGTGAACCAAGAACTTCCAGCTGTACAAGCTGGATTTAGAATAGGCAGAGGAATCAGAGATCAAATTGCCAACATCTGTCTATTCCAATCCCAAAGAAAAGCAATACCAAAGAAAGCTCAAATTACCACACAATTGCACTTCTTTCACATGCCAGCAAGATTACGCTCAAAATGCTTCAAGCCAGGCTTCAGCAGTATGTGAACCAAGAACTTCCAGCTGTACAAGCTGGATTTAGAATAGGCAGAGGAATCAGAGATCAAATTGCCAACATCTGTCAGAATCATAGAAAAAGCAAGGGGATTCCAAAAAAACATTTACTTCTGGTTCATTGACTATGGTAATGCCTATGATTGTGTGGATCAAAACAAACTGGATATTCTTAATAAGATGGGAGTGCCAGACCACATTACCTGCCTCCTGAGAAACCTATATGCAGGACAAGCAGCAACAGTTACAACTGGACATGGAACAATGGACTGGTTCAAAATTGGGAAAGGAGTACTTGAAGGCTGTATATTGTCACGCTGCTTATTTAACTTATATGCGAAGTATATCATGAGAAATGCTGGGCTGGATGAAGCACAACCTGGAATCAAGATTGTGGGGAGAAAATAAATAAATAAAATGAAAAAAGAAAAAAGATTGTGGGGAGAAATATCAATAACCTCAAATATGCAAATGATACCACTTTAAGGGCACAAAGTGAAGAGGTACTAAAGAGTCTTTTGATGAAGGTGAAGAGAGGAGAATGAAAAAGCTGGTTTAAAACTCAACTTTCAAAAAGTGAAGATCATGGCATTTGGTCCTATAACTACATGGCAAATAGATGGGGAAAATGTGGAAACTGTCAGATTTCATTTTCTTGGGCTCCAAAATCAATGCAGATGGTGGCTGCAGCCACGCTTGAAATTAAAAGATCCTTGCTCCCTGGAATAGCTATGACAAACCTAGACAGTGTATTAAAAAGCAGAGATTATCATTTTGCCAACCATAGTCAAAGCTATGGTTTTTCCAGCAGTCATGTATGGATGTGAGAGTTGGATCATAAAGGAGGTTGAGAGCTGAAGAACTGATGCTTTTGAACTGTGGTTCTGGTAAAGACTCTTGAGAGTCCCTTGGAGAGCAAGGAGATCAAGCCAGTCAATCCTAAAGGAAGTCAACCCTGAATATTCATTGGAAGAACTGGTGCTGAAGCTGGAGCTCCAATACTTTGGCCACCTGATGCAAAGAGCTGACTCACTGGAAAAGACTCTGATGCTGAGAAAGATTGAGGGCAAGAGGAGAAGAGGACGAGAGAGGATGAGATGGTTGGATGACATTACTGACTCAATGGAAGTTAAGTTTGAGCAAACTCAGGGAGATGGTGAAGGACATGGAAGCCTGGAGTGCTGCAGTCCATGGGGTGGCAAAGAGTTGGACACAACTTAGGGACTGAGCAATATATCCATACAATGGAATATAGTTAAGCAATAATAGAAGGGAGTTAAGTACTGAGAAATGCTGCAACCACAGATAACACTAAGTAAAATAAGCTAATTACAAAAGACCATATATTTTATGATTACTTTTATCTGAAATGTACAGAATCTATAAAGACAAAGGCTGGAGAGAAGAGAGATGGAGAGTAACTGCTAATGTGTACTGGGGTGATGAAAATATTTTAGAATTCGATACTAGTAATGTTTTTCACAGGGGACTTCCCAGGTGGCTCAGACGGTAAAGTGTCTGCCTACAACGTGGGAGACCTGGGTTCGATCCCTGGGTTGGGAAGATCCCCTGGAGAAGGAAATGGCAACCCACTCCAGTACTCTTGCCTGGAAAATTCCGTGGATGGAGGAGCCTGGTAGGCTTCAGTCCATGGGGTCGCAAAGAGTTGGACATGACTGAGCGACTTCACTTGAATGTTTTCACAACTTTGTAGATTTACTAAAAACTACTGAATTGTGTGCTTCATTATTATTTAAAAAAATATTTATTTGGCTGCATTGGGTCTGAATTGAGGTATGTGGCATTTTCACTCTTTGTTGCGGTATGCGAGCTCTTAGTGGCGGCATGTGGATCTAGTTCCCTGAGCAAGACTGAACCCAGGCCCGCTGCGCTGGGAATGTGGAGTCTTAGCTACTGGGCCACCAGGGAAGTCCCTGAGTTGTACACTTTAAAAGGGAGAATTGAATAGCATATGAATTCTATCTCAATACAAAACAATGGTGGGCAGTCTATAGCAGAAAAAAGGTTAATACAATGCACATATTTAAGTAAAGCAATATATTTTTATAAGAATAAAGACTAGACCAAATCTTGCCTAATAACATTTTTTGAGAAAGCAAAATTGTTTTTCTAAATTTTCATAGCTATTTCAGTTGACTTTATATGAAAGGACACATAGATAAGTGACTTTAAAAAGTCCTTAAGTATTTCATGAACCACCATACTGTGCCANATATTTAAGTAAAGCAATATATTTTTATAAGAATAAAGACTAGACCAAATCTTGCCTAATAACATTTTTTGAGAAAGCAAAATTGTTTTTCTAAATTTTCATAGCTATTTCAGTTGACTTTATATGAAAGGACACATAGATAAGTGACTTTAAAAAGTCCTTAAGTATTTCATGAACCACCATACTGTGCCAGAAATGCAAAAGCAGTTTGTTAGTTCTGAGAATTTCCACTCCATCAACTAATGTCATTTACCACATTAACAGATTAAAGGAGAAAAATTAAACGATCAAAGGAGAAAAATTAAACGATCAGCTAGATCTGAGCTGTCCAAAATGTTAGCTGCTAGTCACACGTGGCTGTGAGATTTAAGTTTATTAAGATTAAAAACATTTTCAACAAAAGATGCAAGGGAAACTAGGTATCTGCATTCAAGAGAATGTGTCAGACCCTTCAGTTCAGTTCAGTTCAGTCGCTCAGTCGTATCCGACTCTTTGCGACCCCATGAATCGCAGCACGCCAGGCCTCCCTGTTCATCACCATCTCCCGGAGTTCACTCAGACTCTCGTCCAGCGAGTCCGTGAGGCAAAATATTAACTCAAAACACATCAAAGACATAAACCTAACAGCTAAAACTATAAAATTCTTAGACAAGGGGAAATCTTCACAGCATTAGCTTTAAAGAGGATTTTTTTTAATGACATCAAAAGCAAAAGAAAAAAAAAATAGGTAAAATTTGTGCAAAAAACACTATCAACAGAGTGAAAAGAAACCGTAGGAGAAAATATCTGCAAACCATACATCTGACATGGGATTATCTAGAATATATAAAGAACTCTTGTAATTCAACAACAACAAAAGAAACAACCCAATTCAAAAATGGGCAAAGGACTTAAACAGGAATTTCTCCAAAGAAGACACCCAAGTGGTCAATATGCACTGGAAAAGATGCCAAACATCACCACAAATCAAACCCATAGTGAGATACTACTTCACTTCCATTAAGATTCCTATCACCAAAAAAGAAAAAACAAAAACACAAAAAACCCACAAAATAACAAGAGTTATCAAGTAAGTGGGGAACTAGAATGCTTATGCATTGCTGGTTGCAGCCTGTGTGAAAAAAAAGTACAGCAATTCCTCAAAAAATTTAACACAGAACTGCCATATGATCCAGTAATTCTACTTCTAGAACCAAAAGAAAACAACCAAAAGCAGGGACTCGGACACTACAACACCGGTGTTCATAATGCCATTATTCAGGATGGTAAAAAAACAAAACAAAACACGGAAACAGCCTCAAATTTCCATTGACAGATAAAATGTAGTATTTATATATACAACGAAATATTATTCAGCTATAAAACGAAATGGAGATCTGACACCTGCAGCAACATGGGTAAACCCTGAAGACATTATGCTAAGTGAAACAGGTCAGACAAAAGATAAAATATTGTATGATTCCATTCATGAGATACCTAAAATAGACAAATTCATAGAGACAGAAAGAGATTAGAGAATACCAGGGGCTGGGGGAGGAGGAATGGGAAGTCACCATTTTATGATTATACAATTTCTATCTGGGGTAATGAAAAAAGTTTTGGAAACAGTAATGATGGCAGCACCACACTGTGAATTAACACCACTGAATTAATTTGCTTAAAATGGTCAGAATGGCAAGTTTTGTTGCAAATATCTTACAATTACTAAAAATAAAGCAATATGTCAAAAATCTCCCTTTAAGAGTCACTGTACAATTCCTTCATTTTATATCAAATAGTTTTTGCCTACGATAACTTCTGAGAATCAGGAAATATGACGGAATTATTTTACAAAGAAGAAAGGTAAAACTGACCTAAGTTTACCCTGTTAGAAAACAGAAAAACAAGAAAGCTAAACTATCTAAAAGGAGAGCTTATCCCTTGTCAGTTCTACTACAGACACTTCACTGTGTGATCTTAGGCAGTTAAGTGAATCATTTAACCTCTCTAGATCCTAATTTTCCCTTGGAGGTAAATAATACAAGGTCCCTTTGTGCTCTACAATAGAGTCCTCACCACCTGATTCTCAGCCTTGCTCTCTGTTACATTATACTATACTGTGTTGACATTTTGCTGACCTATAGCCCCCCGCTGTCCTGACCAGGGACACCGAGAGGCACGAGTCGTGGGTTGGCAGGGTAGCCCTCCAAGGGACTTCCACATCATCTTCCTGTCCTCCCCACGCCCTCCCCATATTAAACAAATCTCCGTGTATCTCAATCAACCAGATGTTAAGGCAGTTATTTCTGGAGAGTTTAGGCAATTACCATTCCCCAAGGGATCAAAGGAGTCAGAGAATGAAGAAATTGTATAAAGTATGAAAAGGCAGTTGCTTTTTTATTAATGATACCCAGAAGGGCTACTGGTTTGAAGATAAACTATGATGCCAGGACAAAGTAACAGTAGTAACAGCAGTTAACATTCCAGTGTTGACTATGTGCCAAGTACTGTAACAAGCATTCTGCATGTATTAACACATGTTAAGGATACTATCCTCTCTTCTGTATGACAAAAGGCAAATGAAGGACAGAAGTAACCTGCCCAAGTTACAAAGCTAGTAAGTGGTGCAGCTGGGACTGGGACCCAATTCTAGAACCCATGGTCTTAACCACTACTCTCCGCTACTGAAATCACTAAGTGACGAACTCTGGCCAGACCAGGGGCTTGGGGCAGCTGAAGTAACTGTCAAATGAGGAGATCTCAGAAAAGTGAAATGGCTCCGGCAGAGCAAGGACGTGAAGTGGTGGGGCTGTTGGCAACGAAGCAGTCTATAAACCAGAACAGCATGCCTGGTAGAAAGATGAGCAAAATATCTTCCCAAGGGAGGGAGGTTTCTGATACGTGCTAAGGGATACGACATTTCCCTTAAATGTTATTTAACATTTCACCAATCCTGACTTCTAACTCTAGCTTTTTACTTGTTGTCTTCCTGGACATTTAGTTATTTTGGCTGAAATAAAAATATTGCAATTTCTAACCAGAGACCACTTTACATCAAAAAGTGCTTTGAACCTAATATGTTTATTATATATGCTAATTAAAATTTGTTTTCATTCTCTAATTTGTAGTCAGGGACATTTATCACACACTTTCTGTAAAGATGACGTTGCCAACATTTTTTTTAAAACCGAGATTCATTTCTACATTTCCTACTGTCTCTAAGTTCTGATCTGAGGTAGATCTACCTCACTACCTTAGAGAAAAGTTTTAATTACACAGCCTCTTCGCTGGTGATGGTATAAGAAGCCAAGTAACAACTATATTTTCATGTCCCACATCATGATACTGCTTTAAACAAAAATTTGGGGGCATCTTTTTATAAATTTGTAAAGTGATACAGATTACATCTGAACCTTTCCAACACACACCAAATCCCTATTTGATAAGTACTTAATAAGCTCTTATACATCTTCAAAGAAAGAAGCAAGCTCAGGTTCTCAACTGGTCCCCTTCACAAAAGTATGAATACAAAAGTGAAATGAAGTGAAGTCGCTCAGTGTGTCTGACTCTTTGCGACCCCATGGACTGTAGCCTACTAGGCTCCCCCGTCCCTGGGATTCTCCAGGCAGGAATACTGGAGTGGGTTGCCATTTCCTTCTCCAGGAGATCTTCCCAACCCAGGGATCGAACCTGGGTCTCCCACATTGCAGGCAGACGCTTTACCATCTGAGCCACCAGGGAAATCATGTATATGAATACATATATATCCTAAAAATCAACTAAACTTTAAGGTGTTGTTCTCATTTTCTTTCTTTCCATATTTTTGAAAACCCAATATTACTGTAAGATCACACAATGGGGCAGGTACATATGTAGATGAATCACTGCCTACCACCTTTCTATGTGTGTAAGTGTGTTTGTGATATAAAAATTATTTGAACACTTACTCATTCATAAAACAGGGCACTCATTATGGAGTTATAGCCAGATGCTCTGCATACAAAGATAAAAGGCATAGTCTAGCGCTAAGATTTCTGGCCAGTAGGGGGAGACAGACATGTAAATAAATTACAGAATTACCATTAATGTGATAAGTATTAAGACAGGTAGATACAGAATTTATTACAGTCCAAGAGGAAGGAGTAGTAGAATGGTTGGAGAAGGCTCCACTTAAGAGTAGAAATGTTTTCCCATTCAATATAACTTTACTGAACATCTACTAAGTGCCAAGGACAATGGATATAGATTCTATATTGTTCCTCTGTAGCAGTGACCTCTGTAGCTTTTGAACTGAGAGTCCTTTGGACTGAAAGGAGATTAAACCAGTCAATCCTAAAGGAAATCAATCTTGAATATTTATTAGAAGGACTGATGCTAAAACTGAAGCAGCAATATGCTGGCTACCTGATGCAAAGGGCCAACTCATTAGAAAAGACCCTGATGCTGGGAAAGACTGAAGGCAGGAGAAAGGGACGACAGAGGATGAGATGGATGGATGGCATTACTGACTCAATGGACATGAATTTGAGCAAGCTCCAGGAGATGGTGAAGGACAGGGCAGCCTGGCGTGCGGCAGTCCATGGGGTCGCAAAGCGTCGGACATGACTGAGCAACTGAACTGAACTAAACTACTCCCCACTGGATTACTGAGGCTCTCCTTAACAGAGGGTGAATAACATTTTTCAAAAATAAAAGTTATTTGTTTAGAAAAATGTGGTAACTTCACTACATCTAATGAGAAATTTAATGGCAATATCCTAAGGTAGTACAAAAACGGAATCACTGCCTTACAGTGACTAAACCTTGGGCCCAAGTTTTTACCTTTAGATGTAACTAACACCCACTGCCCTTAAAATAGTGAGAGGCTTGAGGACAAGGATAAAGGAAGACACATGCTTAATTTTAACTCAACTACTTTACTGTATTACAAAGAACGTGTACTTATCAACTGCACAGTTGAAAAGCTTGCATTTCTTTCGTTGACAGTTCAGCCTTCAAATATTTCTGGGCTAACTGAAGATCAACTGATGCAGAGACCAACAGCACAAAGAGCACTTTCTATATATACAAAACATTAGCAGATCACAGTAATTCCAACAAGACAGAGTAATCCATAAATAGAAATTTGGCAAGAAGCATATTCACATCTAAGTCTCTGATTTTAAAAAAAGAAAAAAAGACAGCTGAGAAGGCAGAATGCTCAAAAGCAGAGGGATATACAACACAAAGTGAACTTCTCCCCTAAAAGTTCCCTCAGAACTAATGTCAAATACTTAGTGTGTACAGAATGAGCCCAAAATCCTGAGTCAGGATACACTCCCTCAACCACAAATATGTCCTCCAAAAAACCAACTGGCTGAGAAATGAGTTACAGTGCTGGATCTCTTCCATGAAGGTTCCCTGCTCTTTTGCATACTATTTGGTATAATCAACTGTTCAGGGTGCTTGCTGCACTATTAATCATGATAGTGCCACAATTCTATAAAAGACAAAAACTGCTCAGTAGCAAAATCAGTCTCTGAAATTCAGGATGAAGACAGGCATCTCAACACCATCCTGAAGAAAAAGAATGTTGAGTTCAGACATTACAGAAAAAACACATTTTCATTCCCCTAAAGGTTTTTACTAGAATATACATAGACTTTTCTTCTTGGATACTGGCAAAAGCAGTACTCAGCAATATTACACGCTCTATCAACATGCAAATGTTCGATCAGTTTATTCTCCAAAAGAAGCCCAGTCAAACCATCAGAGAAACTGGAAATAACAGCATTTGTCAATGTCTCAGTCACCATGGGGGTTTTACTTCTTAAGTAGCTGGGGAAAAAAAGATTTGTAATTCCTCACTCTACTTTCTGTCCCACTCTCAAATCTTCACCTCCTTTTTGTAACCACAGAATACTTCTTAAACTTAGCACTCTTACTATCTGACATTCAAAAGTTACTCTAAGTTAAGTGAAATCATTATCTAAAAGAATTATAAAATGTTTGCTTTTTCTAATTTTTATCTCCCAGAGCAGAAAAGGGAATTTTGGAAGGACTGATCACTAGGAAATAATCTTCAAATTACCCACACATAAACAAAATGGAAAATACCACCCATTAAAAATGGAAACAATAATGAACTCAGAAATATTCAGTTTGTCCCTCAACTCAACAAATGTCTTAACTTATTTTCATTAGCCAATGAACATCCTCTGAGATTCAAATAGTCCCTGAACACCTATGTTTACTGCCTGGTTTGTTTCTATAGCAACAAACACCTAGAATGCAGAAACAAAGATAATGCCTAGTTTCTTCACCATCTTCTGTAATTGATGCAACTGTAAGTCATTAGTATTATAGATGGCACAAGCAGAGCCATTTCCAGTTCCTAGAAGGTAAAGATTAGTGAAGCTGTTGGGCAAAACAATTTATAGAAAAAGATAAAGCCCTTAAAAGTTTACCTCAAATTTAAAAGGGAAGTAAGAACCATCTGCCAGGCACTAAGAAAGGTACAGTGAACCTCAAAGGACAGTTGATTTTGGAAAACATTAACTCTACTTACTCAGTAAATGATATGAACCATTAAAGGTGTCACACACACTGCTTCTCCCAAATTTTAGTTGAGTTAGGGGAGGCAGCAAGCAGTCACTTAAGCCAGAAGAGATTCCATAAATGCACCTATTTCCAGCCTTGCTATACTCCTCTGATCAACATGTGTTCCTCTATGGCCCTCCTCTCTGGAGCTCTGACTAATGCTTTGATTCATAGACAAAGGTCAATCTCTTAACCAACACATGACTTCTTTCAAACTGACAAACCTTAGATTTAGAGGAGTCATGAAATTCCATGTTAAGGAGCAGAAGCTCTGGAAGGAACTGGCAAACAATCAAGAGCTGGTATTTTACAATATCCCCCACAGACACATATATTCTTCCCCTCCCTTACTGCCATGGCGCATTAGAATCCTGGCAAGACCACTTCCCATCTTTCAGTCATTCATTCCTGTCAACTAAGGTTAAGGCACAGAAAATTGAGTCTTTACTTCTGAATTGACCTGGGAATGTAGTAGAAGAGTGGCAAAGTAACCCACTGCACTAAGAAGCCCAAGAGCAAAAGGAATACTCAATAAAGCAGTTATATTCAAGCTAAGAGAGAAACCAATAATGCAAGTTAATGACCAGGTTTGCTAAATTCCTCCAGACATTTAAAACATTGCCAATCACCTCCCAACCAAGTGAACATTCTTAGAAAAAGTCACCTGCAGGTATGACTCCATTTATCACTTATTATCTTCAGCAAAACTACATAAGGAGAACAAAGCAACCAGAGTTGGAGTGGGTATCGGCCTAGGTCTAGATACTGGTACTTTGAGCTTTGAATTCCCTAAGCTTTCATTTTCTTGTGTGAATATGTCAATAATTTCACTTAATTCTTGACATCACAGGATTGTGGTGAGGTTTAAATGTACATATTCAAAAACACACTGCAAACTGTAAAGTGCCCTATCAGTTCAGTTGCTCAGTTGTGTACAACTCTTTGCGACCCCAAGGACTGCAGCACACCAGGATTCCCTGTCCATCACTAACTCCCCAGGCTTGCTCAAACTCATGTCCATTGAGTCAGTGAAGCCATCCAACCATTTCATCCTGTCTTTCCCATCTCCTCCTGCCTTCAATCTTTACCAGCATCAGGGTCTTTTCCAATGAGTGCCCTATACAAAGAGGCTAAACGGAGTAGTGGCAGAGTCTAGGGTTCAAATAACAGTTCTGCTTCTCACTGTATAAGAGCCACTTAACTAACAATTATAATAGAAGCCATGGCACAGGACTGGATGAGGATTAAGTGAGATAAAAGACATAAAAAAGCCAGCATGAGCTCAAAAAGTATTAAGAATTGTGGTTTTGAACAGGAATCAACACTGGATTGGGAAATAACCATTTTTCCCAAAAAGAGTGATTTGGTTTACGTAGCTAGAGACAAGTCCTACTTGACATGCCTTTTCTCATAAAGCATTAAACACTGTATAAGGTTTTCTCCTTCTTTATCATCCCAGGTGGCAGACTTCTAATAAGTTTTCTAAGCCTAACCCTCTCAGGAGCTCTTTCATGGTTCCACCATCTCTAAATCCTCTTATACCAAATACCTAATCCTAGGGATAAAATTTCATGAAATCCAACAACTGTACCCTGTTCATCCCCACACTGCCAGCTCTTTTAATCTAATATAAGTGGCCATTCCTGGAAGGTGTTATTTAGGAGAAGCCTAAGTGGTAGAGTTGGTTCTACTGTTCAGGAATAATATGGAATATTTCAGGAATAATATGGCCATTAAAGGAACAGTCACATGTGAACAGGGGAAGTGCAGAGCCAGAACAGAGGAGCTACATGCTTATACAAAAAGAAGTTTTTGGACATCAAGACAGACTAGAACAGAAGACTGAAGATAAGACTAAAGGAAAAAAGAGAAGTGACCAAAAAGGAGAAGGTTTAGAACACAGTTCAATTCTTGACATAAAATAAATTTCACACCTGCCTGCCTGCGTTGCTCTAAAATCTCAGAAGGTGTTACAGGAATAATAATTATATACATTTCTAGAAAATAAAAATTAAATCATGCAAATCTGAATTATTTGGCATCTTCTGCTATGATTCTCTTGTATTGTTGGGATGTAATGAGAAGAAATCCTAGGGAAAAGTATATTATGTTAAATTTTATACTGCCAAGAGAAAGGGGAATAGACAAAGAAACTGAAGGGATTTGATAAACCATACTTCATCCTTCATTGTACTTGTTAGAAAGCTTGTTCAGTACTGAAAGAAAGTTTCTAAGAGAAGACAGAGTAAAGACTTAGAACAGAGACCTGAAAGCTCTTTCCCCACCATCATCCTCATAGAGATTCTAAGCTGGTGAGTCCCACGGCTTTTGTACCAGAATTTACATGTCCTGAGTACTTATTGTAGGCTGAGTTCTGTCCAAGACAGGAAATAAAAAATAGAAGTGAGTGGCTGTTTTCCAGAAGCTCATAATTTGTTTAGAAAACAAAACTCACTTAAGAAAAGATTAGAGGCACAGGCAAGAGCAGAATGCAAAAAAGAACTTAGAATAGGTTTAGACAGTCCACTTTCACACAGGTGAGTGTTGCTATGAAATGCTACAGCTAAATATCAATGTGACTAGATGTTATTACATTTTCTATCATAATAATAGCTAACATATGAATGCCTCCTTGTGTTAAGCATTTTCAAACCCATTTTTTAGCTTATTTATAATCCTTACAATAATCCAATGAAGACAGTAAAATGTCAATTTTTGTTATGAAGAAAGAATCAAAAAGGTTAGGTAACAAACCAGAATTACTTAACAAGTGAGGTGAGGTGAAGTCGCTCAGTCATGTCCGACTCTTTGCGACCCCATGGACTGTAGCCTACCAGGCTCCTCTGTCCATGGGATTTTCCAGGCAAGAGTACTAGAGAGGGGTGCCATTTCCTTCTCCAGAGGATCTTCCCCACCCAGGGATTGAACCCGGTTCTCCCGCAGTGTAGACACACACGTTACCATCTGAGCCGCCAGGGAAAATCTTCTTAATCTCTACAACAGAAGTTCTGGAATTTTTTGGTCTCAATCCCTTACACTCTTAAAAATTACTAAGGATCCCAAACAGCTTTTGTATATACGGGTTATACAGGTCAATATTTAGTGATTAAAAATTAAAATGGAAGAATTTCTAAATATGTAATTGCAAAATAAGCACTGTACTTCCACAAAGGCTCAAGATAAACTTCAGGATTTCAAAGTAATGTTTCACGGGACCATGATGAAGTTACAAAGATTAGAGCAGGTGTAATCCCCAGATGTTCAAGATGGTTTTAGAAAAGGCAGAGGAACCAGAGATCACCATCCGCTTGATCATTGAAAAAGTAAGAGTTCCAGAAAAACATCTATTTCTGTTTTATTGACTATGCCAAAGCCTTTGACTGTGTGGACCACAATAAACTGTGGAAAATTCTGAAAGAGATGGGAATACCAGACCACCTGACCTGCCTCTTGAGAAACCTATATGCAGGTCAGGAAGCAACATTTAGAACTGGACATGGAACAACAGACTGGTTCCAAGTCGGGAAAGGAGTATGTCAAGGCTGTATATTGTCACCCTGCTTATTTAACTTATATGCAGAGAATATCAAGAGAAACACTGGGCTGGAGGAAGCACAAGCTGGAATCAAGATTGCCGGGAGAAATATCAATAACCTCAGATATGCAGATGACACCACTCTTATGGCAGAAAGTGAAGAGGAGCTAAAAAGCCTCGATGAAAGTAAAAGAGGAGAGTGAAAAAGTTGGCTTAAAGCTCAACATTCAGAAAACGAAGATCATGGCATCTGGTCCCATCACTTCATGGCAAACAGATGGGGAAACAGTGTTAGATTTTATTTTGGGGGGCTCCAAAATCATTGCAGATGGTGATTGCAGCCATGAAATTAAAAGACGTTTACTCCTTGGAAGGAAAGTTATGACCAACTTAGATAGCATATTAAAAAGCAGAGACATTACTTTGCCAACAAAGGTCCGTCTAGTCAAGGCTGTGGTTTTTCCAGTGGTCATGTATGGATGTGAGAGTTGGACTGTGAAGAAGGCTGAGTGCCAAAGAATTGGTGCTTCTGAAGTGTGGTGTTGGAGAAGACTCTTGAGAGTCCCTTGGACTGCAAGGAGATCCAACCAGTCCATCCTAAAGGAGTCAGACCTGGATGTTCACTGGAAGGACTGATGCTAAAGCTGAAACTCCAATACTTTGGCCACCTCAGGCAAAGAGTTGACTCATTGTAAAAGACTGATGCTGGGAGGGATTGGGGGCAGGAGGAGAAGGGGACGACAGAGGATGAGACGGCTGGATCACATCACCAACTTGATGCACATGAGTTTGGGTAAACTCTGGGAGTTGGTGATGGGCAGGGAGGCCTGGCGTGCTGCAATTCATGGGGTCAGAAAGAGTCGGATGCGACTGAGTGACTGAACTGAACTGAACTAAGCTGAATCAAAAGCAGCTAGTTAAGAGCACAATGAGTACCGAAAAATTAGTTAATCTCTGAAAAAAACATATAAATCCTACTACAAAATTTTAGAAAACACAGGAATACACAAATACACATTCAATTAATCCTGAGTGATATCATCACACATCAAATAGTTCTGGAAAACGCCACTGTATTTCTAGAAAATCTTCACTTTAATTAGAGAATGAGACAGAAAAAGGCAAGTAACATCTTAGTATTACTACAAAGATAGTTTTGACTTCACAGATTCCTATAAAAGAATCCTGAGTGTGTACCATACTGTGGGAACCACTGTTTCACACCAATCCTGTTTAAATCCTGGGTCATAAAAATTAATTTAGGTCATTTATGCATTTTTTAAATGAAATAATAGGAATAGAACGAAGTGGAGAATATCAGAAAACACAGTATGGGTTACCATTTCCTGAAACTTTTGTTAAAATTATGTATACCCAAGTGTATGAGTGTACTGGCTCCTAACTGAAAAAGGTGTTTCCTACTGCAGTCAAAAACTGAAAAACACCCTCCCACACGCTAATTTCCCTACACTATTGCCAAGCCAAAGGCTGTGTGCACATAACCTATCATCTGTATGCTGAAAACTGAGAATGTGTGATATTCTCTGATATATTCTGAGAATCTAGATATTCTCCAACATGAAGGCATCTAAAGGTCTCAGATGGATAAAATGTCTAGAGTAGTTATAATTTACCTTACCATGGCTTCATGCTGGTGCCACAGCCGTCTCCAGTGCTTTTCTACCACCTCCTCTTCCACAGTCAGTTCAGGTAAATAGGAAGGCAAGAGGGGGGTTATCCAAGCTCCATTCCACAAACAAAGGTGCTCTTTCCTTCCCTCTAAACAGAGCTCCTGCTCTTAATAATATATTTACTTCCTAAATGAAGGGCCTGCCTTCACAGCAAACTGGTCAACAATCACTTTGCTGCTGGCATTATGGTTACTGCTCTCATCCTGAATCTATAGGATTCCCTGGGTCAAAACAGCAGTATTCAGACAATGGTTCAAGCTGTAGATATCTCTCCGTATCCTGGCAAAGGCAGGCCTGCATCTGGCGAACTGCAACAAATGGAAACAGCAGATAGTGAAAGGCAGAGCCTGTCTGCACCAACAGCTGAAGCTCCACCCACAGCCTGGGCACAATCCACGACACCCAGAGATCTCAACAGTGGACTCCCTGAGAGGCTACAAAGATAAACTCTACTGGATGAAACATGACATCACTGCCTCTTCCTCTCTACCAGAACCGAACTACAGGATTTTATCTGAGAAGGTGTTTCTCAGTTAGTCCAAACAGACCAATAAGAAGCCTGAGGAAAATTATCAGAAAAAAGGCAGGGAGGCAGGGCTAAGTTCAATGATGCATCATAATGGCATATATTATATTTTTTTAAAAATTGTAGTAACCTACACATAATGTAAGATTTTTAACCATTTTTACATGTACAGTTCAGCGGCATTCACACTGTTATACAACCAACATTACTACCCTTCTCCAGAAGTTTTACATCATCCCATACTGAAAGCCTGTCCTTACTGGTTGATACTTTTCCAATGATCTTATTTTTCTGGTATGAGCCTACCCTAAATTGCAAGTGTACCCCTCTCCTAGCATAGACCCAATCCCACTACTATCTTCAAAACTGGAGGGGAAAGGGCAAATTCCGTTGAGGGCAGAAATCTTTTTACTGCTGCCTTCCAAGAATCTAGCACAGGTTTGACAAATACAGATTCAAATATTCATTTATTACATGTCCAAAGTACTATTCTGAGAGAATTTACTAACTACAAAGGGAAAACATACCTTTACAATGAAGAGTTCTGCTGGTTACCACCTTCAGCAGTCTTAACCATCACTACCAGGGGGGCAACTGAGCACTGTGCCCTTTCTAACTTGATCCAATTTGAAGTTCTCAATCACCCAGGAAGCATCCTTGCCAAATATTTACCATGAATCAAATCCTCTAGACTCAAGTTCTAGTTTACAAGGAATACAGTTTAGAAAAACAAAGTACACAAGGAGGGAAGAGACAAATCCAGAATGTGTGACATTTTAAAAAAAAATGTCACTCACATGAGTACAGTCAACTGATTTCTGACAGAGGACCAAGGGCAATTCAACACCTTCCTATGGAACGAATGCAGTCTTTTCAACAACTGGTGCTGAAACAACTTGACAATCATGGAATAAAAAAATCCAAGCAATAAACCTTATATATTTCACAAATTAAATCAAAATGGACCATAAACCTAAATAGACAACAGAAAGCTTCTAGAAGATAACAGGAAAAAACTGAAATGACCCCGGGTTTAGAGTTTTTAAGACACAGTACCAAAAGCACAATCCACAAAAGAAAAATTTGGTATATTAGTCTTCATTAGAATAAAAAAAACCCTCTGCTCTGTGAAAGACATTCTTTAAGAGAATAAAAAGAGAAATCACAGACTGGGAGATAATATTCAAACAAGGAGCTGAAAACTTATGTCCACACACCAAAATCTGCAGTTTTACTCAGAAGTGTCAAAACCTGGAAGCAACCAACATGCCCTTCACGGGGTGAGTGGATAAACAAACCATGGTCCAGCCATACGAGGGAACGTTGCTGCTGTTTATAGTCGCCAAGTCATGTCAGATTCTTTTGTGACTCCACAGACTATGGCCCAGCAGGCTCCTCTTTCCATGGGATTTCCCAGGCAATACCTTGCCAAATGTTTACCATGAATCGAATCCTCTAGACTCAAGCGAATGCCTTTTCCTTCTCCAGAGGCTCTTCCTCACCCAGAGATCGAACCCACATCTCCTGCATTGGCAGGCAGACTCTTTACCACTGAGCCACCAGGGAAGCCCCACAATGGAGTATTATTCAGCAATGAAAAGAACTATCAAGACACAAAGAAATGCAGGAAACTTAAGTGCCTATCACGAGGTGAAAAAACTAGTCTGAGAAGGCTACAACATTGTATTTGGATTCCAACTATCTGACAGTCTAGTAAAGGCAAAACTATGGATGTAACCCAAATAACTATAAATACAAAGAGGGAACCCTAATATAAACTATAGACTTTGGGTGATAATGTTTTATCACTTTGAAGTGAAGTGAAATGTTTTATCACTTTGAAGTGAAGTGAAGTAGCTCAGTCATGTCTGACTCTTTGTGACCCCATGGACTGTAGCCTAACCAGGCTTCTCCATCCATGGGATTTTCCAGGCAATAGTACTGGAGTGGTTGCCATTTCCTTCTCCAGGGGATCTTCCCGACCCAGGGATCAAACCTGGGTCTCCCGCATTGTAGACAGACACTTTACTGTCTGAGCCACCAGGGAAGTCCTTTTATCACTTTAGGTTCATCAATTTTAACAAATGCACCACACTAATGCAAGATGTTAATAACAGGGGAAACTGGGAGGCAAGGTTGGTGGGGGGGTATGTGGGAACTCTGTACTTTCTGCTCAATTTTTCTGCAAATCTAAGACTACTTTAAAAATAAAAAGTAGTTGGGGAAAAAAAAATCTATGTCACAAAAACAAAGAAGATAGAGGGACTGTATAGAATCAGCAAACTTTTACCGTAAGGGGCCAGAGAGTAAATATTTTAGGTTTTGTGGGACACAAGGTCTCTATCACAACTGTTTCAACTCTGCCACAGTAGCATGAAAACAGCCAGAGACAACACAAATGCATAAACGTGGCTTCATCTACAGATAATGAAATCTGAAATTCATACAGTTTCTATATGTCATAAAATATTGTTCTTTGGATTGTTTTCAACCATTTAAAAATGTAAAACCTAAAGAACTGAAAACACGTATTTAAACAAATATCTATACACAAATGTTCACAACAGCACTATTCAAAACAGCCAAAAGGTAGAAACAACCCAAATATCCATCACTGGGCACATAAAGTGTGGTATACCTATATCTAGGAAATATTATTCAGTCATAAAAAGGAATGAAATATTGATTAAGGCTACCATGTGAACAAACCTCAAAAACATGTCGAGTGGAAGAAGCCTGACACAAAAAGTCATATACTATTCCAACTGTATGAAACATCCAGAATAGGCTAATCTATAGGAACAGACAGTCAACTAGTGCTTCCCAGAAGCTGAAGGGAGGGGCTGATGGGGACAATGCTTAACAGTACAGGGTTTCCTTTTTGGGTGTTTAAAATGTCTTGAAACTAGACAGAATGCACTGACGGTATTAAATGTCAATACACTGCACACTTTAAAGTAGTTAATGGTTAATTTATTTATGAAAATTTTACCTCAATTAAAAAAATACAGGGGGAAAATGTAAAAGCTATTCCTACTTTGGGGGCTGTATAGAAACAGGTGGCGAGTCAGGCTTGACACATGAGTTATAGTATGTCAATCTCTATCCTAGATTAAAAGAGAATGAAGAGCTATAATTAAATGGAATGCATAAACTTGCAATGAATCCAGAGTTTTAAAAACCCAGAAAAGGGCCATTTAGGCAAATGTGAATATTGGGTAACAGGGAACTGCTGTTATTTTCTTAGGTTATGACAACAGATTTGTGATCAGGTTCATACCCTTATTTAGGAAAGACATGCTGAAATATTTAGGGGCTTCCAAGTGGGCTTCCCTGGTGGTTCAGCTGGTAAAGAACCCGTCTGCCAATGCAGGAGATATAAGAGACACAGGTTCCACCCCTGGGTTGGGAAGATCCCTTGCAGGAGAAAACGGCAACCCACTCCAGTATTCTTGCCTGGAAAATTCCACGGAGAAGCCAAGTGGGCTACAGTCTATGGGATCACAGAGAGTCGGACATGACTGAGCACTCACACACACTAATATGCCACGATGTGCATATTACTGTCAAATAATTCAGCCTTGAAAAAGTATATACAGAAATAAGATGGCAATTTTTAGAAAACACTCAGGACTCTAGGTGAAGAATATAGAGATGACCATTATACTATTCTTTCAAGTTTTCTGTGTTAGAGTTTTTCCAAACCACAAAGGTTTGGGGGTGACTGCATTCTGTGAAGGTAGACAGCTGCCTTCAGTTGGAGAAAGCTGAACACAAAGGTCGACAACAGGCAGCTTCCTTACCACTGAGCCACCCGGGGAAGCTCATATACTTGGATTACTGAGACTATAAAATATAAATTCTACTAACTAGTATTTGTAATATTTACAAAATTACTAAATATTATCTTTTTATACTGGGTCTATGAAATAGAAAATACATTTACCTGTATATTATCTGTGTACATGCGGGCGTGTGTGCATGTATAAAGGTCAAGAAGACAACACGGTAGGATACATGTACTGATAAAATAGTTCCTTTGGGGAAAGGGATCAGGGCTAAAGTCATTAGAGGCTCTTTGGCCTTATCTATAATACTTTAACTTTACATAATAATGTATTCTTTATCTATAATACTTTATATAACAACATATTCCTACTCTATTTGTAATTTAAAAGCAGTCATATTCGAAATATATAGAACTAGCTGGTTATATAACTTAAGTTTTGAAAATTATAAGATACCATTTATTGAAACTTCATTGTTTGCAAAGCAGTCTATATTCATTATCCTATTAAATCCTCAAACACCTTTAAAAAGGCAAGTATCATTATTACCCCTAATTTAGAAATGACTAAACTGGCCTAAAACTCAACATTCAGAAAACTAAGATCATGGCATCTGGTCCCATCACTTCGTGGGAAATAGATGGAGAAACAGTGGAAACAGTGTCAAACTTTATTTTTTGGGGCTCCAAAATCACTGCAGATGGTGAGTGCAGCCATGAAATTAAAAGACACTTATTCCTTGGAAGGCAAGTTATGACCAACCTAGATAGCATATTAAAAAGCAGAGACATTGCTTTGCCAGCAAAGGTCTATCTAGTCAAGGCTATGGTTTTTCCAGTGGTCATGTATGGATGTGAGACTTGGACTGTGAAGAAGGCTGAGCGCTGAAGAATTGATGCTTTTGAACTGTAGTGTTGGAGAAGACTCTTGAGAGTCCCTTGGACTGCAAGCAGATCCAACCAGTCCATTCTGAAGGAGATGAGCCCTGGGATTTCTTTGGATGGAATGATGCTAAAGCTGAAACTCCAGTACTTTGGCCACCTCATGCGAAGAGTTGACTCATTGGAAAAGACTCTGATGCTGGCAGGGATTGGGGGCAGGAGGAGAAGGGGATGACAGAGGATGAGATGGCTGGATGGCATCACGGACTCGATGGATGTGAGTCTGAGTGAACTCCGGAGATTGGTGATGGACAGGGAGGCCTGGCATGCTGCGATTCATGGGGTCGCAAAGAGATGGACACGACTGAGCGACTGAGCTGAAACTGAGACTTGGAGAGGTTAGAAAGTGCCCTATTTAAGGTCGCACCATGTCAGCATCTGGAAGGGATGCCAAACCACACTAAAGCAAATTCACACAGAAACTGACAGATTAGTTACAGCCTTGCTAAGGGAATATTCAGTTAATGTAGGAGTAAAGAGAAAACACTCCTTAATTTTTGCCACTGCTAAAGAAAAATATTTGCTTATTTATCTGCCAGACTCAATAAAGGAAGCTGTAAGACCATTTCTTGACTGACTTACTAACTACACTGAACATGGCTGCGGCATTCCAAACCTACCAAAAGCTTAACAGATTTAAGTAGAACTGAAGTGACAAGCCATGGACAACCAGCCTCTACCTCAGCTCTTTTGGTTCATTCTAAGCAAAATACAGTAGATAAATTCATCTGGACTGTACTTTAGGGTGTGGGTTGTTTCTTTTAAATGGAGGGTAATTGCTTTATAATGCTGTGTTGGTTTCTGCCAGGTAACATCTTGAATTAGCTGTAACTACACACACACAGGCACATGGGCACACACGGGCACATGGGCACACACGCGCACAGACACACAGACACAGCCCCTCCTTCTTGATCCCTCTCTCCCACCCCACCTGCTATCCTGGCCCATCAGGTGGTCAGAGCACCAGGCTGGGTTCCCAGTGTCACACAGCAGCTACCACTAGTTATCCATTTTACACATGACAGTGTATCTATGTTAACAGTACTTTCTCAATTTGTTCCATTCTCTCCTTCCCCTGCTTGGATTATTTGTTTCTGATAAAGAAAAAACCCTATGATTTGAGTTTTATCTACCAAACATCTCATGCTTTTTTTTTTTTAAATGACGGCAATAATGACAAGTATTCAAAGCAACTATAACTGATCTAGTAAAAACTAAGTTAATGAGTGTACACTCGGTCGATATTTACATTACCAATAGAATAAAGGCTTGCTATAAGAATCTCTCACGTAAGGTAACAATGCAGTGTCTCTGAAGCTCATGATCCTTGAACTTCTCTTCCCTTTTTACTTTAATAAAGTTTAGCTAGGTTCACTGACTTCTGAAATCCAGTGAAAGGTATCTCTTTTAACCTGACCTTTCCCAGGATGGCACAAGGAGCTGTGGTTAAGCCTGGATGAAATACCAACAAGACTTACCTCTACTCTCATATGCCAAATCTTCCATAACAGCATCGTTTTTAAGTTGATTACATACTCTGGAGAGTAAGAATAAGGAGATCAAACCAGCCAATCTTAGAAGAAATCAACCCTGAATACTCATTGGAAGAACTGATGCTGAAGCTGAAGCTCTAATACTCTGGACACCTGATGCAAACAGCCAACTCACTGGAAAAGACCCTGATGCTGGGAAAGATTGAAGGCAGAAGGAAAAGGGGGTGACAGAGGATGAGAACTTGGGTAAACTCCAGGAGATGGTGAGGGACAGGGAAGTCTCGCATGCTGCAGTTCGTGGGGTTGCAAAGAGTCAGGCGCAGAGTCAGGCGCCACTTAGGTGAACAACAATAACAACAACATATTCTGGGCTTGTATGTCAGACACTGTCACAAATCTTAGCTGTTTCAACTTCCATCTTGCATGGGATATTTATATCTGGTTCAGGAAATCTTTACTGCTAGTGCTACAAAGTAACTTTAGTGCTGGGCCAGGTTCTGAGGAAGTTTCAAACATACTAACATAATTCCAGATGATCTAAAAGAGCTACCTACTTTTAAAAGCTTTTACAAAACATCTTATACTCAAGAAATCATTAAACTCATTAAAATGAGAACAGAAAGCATGAAACTATAGTTTATAGTTCATAGCCAATATTAACCTGAAGAGTTTTTTCCTACGGCAAAAAAGAGAAAGAATAAATGGTTCTTTTCCATTCACCATTTCAATATTGCTCATTTTGTATTCAGTGACTTCAATTCATATTACATATGCTATTTCAAGCTTCTTTCCTAAACTGTTTCCTGTTCTATATCACCTTTCCTTACAAATGATGACCTCATGACTATAAAGAACATAAACACTTTAAAAGCTAGCAATTATAGTTTGCCTCCCTCACAATGTCACACCAACCCTCTGCTCTCTATCCTACTCTAATTATCAAGGTAACGTCTCACCCTCTCATTGGGTCTCAGTTAATTTCACTCAGATCTCAAGGAAACTAAGTTCTAAAACGTGCCTTTTGCACTTTACTTTCTAAAATTATTTATCTGGCTCTCTCTCCTCAATAGTTTAAGATCCAGCGTTTCCAGAGAAGCTATTATTTAATTCTGATTCTTGAATATCAGATATTCTTGAATATCAGAATATCAAATATCAAGAATACTGATATTCTTGAATATCAGTCTCCCAACAACATAGTTCAAATTTCAGGTACCATGGTATATGAAGCGTGGGTAGCTGCCTAAGTACAGATTTTACTGGTCGAAAAAGTGGCTATGAAAATGACAGATGTGTATTGTGTCCACTGACCAATCACACTCCTTTCAAAGTCTGTTGATGAGTCACTGGGCATATTATTCAGCTCATACACAAATAGCACACAGTGTGTAACTGTATTGATGCCTAGTCTCCAGGAATAAATCCACATGAAATTTTACAAAAATAGACAATCAAAAGAGGGAACTGGCCTTCAGAGATAAAAATGAAGGAAGAGATAAAAAGTAGTAATGCTGGAAGTGAAATCTGAGTTATATGCGTCAGATGAAGTTAGTGCAAGCAAACTCTTCGACACAGACATTAAGGAAAGTGATGATGGTGAAAAGGATGAGGCTGTCCCAGAGAAAGAGACACCAGCAAAAAAGGAACTCTCAGTGATATTCATGACATTGAAAGTACAAAGGATAAAATGTTGGAAGCCAAGGCATCCAGAAGATGTTTGCTCCATATCTAAAGTTACACAACAAGAAGCAGGTCAACACTGTTCAAGCTACAGTAAGTTTTTAACAAAGATACAGAACAGTTTAATATTCAATGTTTCTAATGCTTTAAATTATAGTGTATCAAATAAACACCTTCCAGACCCAGGGATCAAACCCAAGTGTCCTGCATTGCAGGCAGATTCTTGGCTGTCTGATCCACCAGGGAAGAACCCCAGAAACATATGTTTACTATTGTTTTCACTTTCTCATACATTTATAACCAATGATGAAATCATTTTTAATTGACAAAAATTTTAAAGGGCACATCATTTTTCCCATTGACAAGGATCTCACAAGTATGCAGGGTCATTTTTACAGGCCCATACTACCATGCAAAGTGGGGGGGAGGGGGTGTGGATATATACAAGTGTGTGTGTGTGTATACAGGCATGGAATTTATTTGCTGAAGCATGGCTGATTTACAATGTGTTCGTTTCTGGTGTACAGCAAAGTGACTCAGTTACACGTATATATACACATATTCTTTTTCATATTCTTTTCCATTATTGTTTACTATAGGATACTGAGTAGTTTCCAGTGCTGATACAGTAGGATCTTGTTATTTATCTATTTTATATATAATAGTTTGTATCTGCCTAATATATCCGGCCCCACCACCACCTTTCACTTTTGGTAACCATGTCTGTTTTCTGTGCCTGTGAGTCTGTTTCCATTTTGTAGGTAAGTTCATTTATGCCTTATTTTAGATTCCACATATAAGTGATAGGGCTTCCTTTGTGGCTCAGCTGGTAAAGAATCCGCCTGCAAGGCGGGAGACCTGGGTTCAATCCCTGGGTTGGGAAGATAACCTGGAGAAGGGAAAGGCTAACCACTCCAGTATTCTGGCCTGGACAGTCCATGCAGTTGCAAAGAGTTGGACATATCTGAGCAACTTTCTCTTTCACGCTAAGTGATATCATATGGTGTCTCTTATTTCACTTTGTTTGATAATCTCTAGGTCCATCTGCTGCTGCCACTAAGTCACTTCAGTTGTGTCCGGCTGACTCTGTGTGACCCCACTGACAGCAGCCCACCAGGCTCCCCCGTCCCTGGGATTCTCCAGGCAAGAACACTGGAGTGGGTCGCCATTTCCTTCTCCAGTGTATGAAAGTGCAAAGTAACAATGAAGTCGCTCAGTCGTGTCCGACTCTTAGCGACCCCGTGGACTGCAGCACACTAGGCTCCTCCGTTGAGAGCACTAGAGTGGGCTGCCAATGCCTTCTCCACTAGGTCCATCTACGTTGCTGTAAATGGCATTATTTCATTCTTTTTTTGGCCAGGCCAAGCAGATTGTGGGATTTAAGTTCCGCAACCAAGGACTGAACCTGCGATACAGCAGTGAAAACACTGAATCCTCATCACAAGAGCAGGAGAAGGTGATGGCACCCCACTCCAGTACTCTTGCCTGGAAAATCCCATGGGCGGAGGAGCCTGGTAGGCTGCAGTCCATGTGGTCACTCAGAGTCGGACATAACTGAGCGACTTCACTTTCACTTTTCACTTTCATACACTGAAGAAGGCAATGGCACCCCACTCCAATACTCTTGCCTGGAAAATCCCATGGACGGAGGAGCCTGGTAGGCTGCAGTCCACGTGGTCACTAAGAGTCGGACACGACTGAACAACTTCACTTTCACTTTTCACTTTCATGCACTGGAGAAGGAAATGGCAACCCACTCCAGTGTTCTTGCCTGGAGAATCCCAGGGACGGGGGAGCCTGGTCGGCTGTCGTCTATGGGGTCACACAGAGTCAGACACGACTGAAGTGACTTAGCAGCAGCAGCAGCATCATAACAGCNTCAGATCTCAAGGAAACTAAGTTCTAAAACGTGCCTTTTGCACTTTACTTTCTAAAATTATTTATCTGGCTCTCTCTCCTCAATAGTTTAAGATCCAGCGTTTCCAGAGAAGCTATTATTTAATTCTGATTCTTGAATATCAGATATTCTTGAATATCAGAATATCAAATATCAAGAATACTGATATTCTTGAATATCAGTCTCCCAACAACATAGTTCAAATTTCAGGTACCATGGTATATGAAGCGTGGGTAGCTGCCTAAGTACAGATTTTACTGGTCGAAAAAGTGGCTATGAAAATGACAGATGTGTATTGTGTCCACTGACCAATCACACTCCTTTCAAAGTCTGTTGATGAGTCACTGGGCATATTATTCAGCTCATACACAAATAGCACACAGTGTGTAACTGTATTGATGCCTAGTCTCCAGGAATAAATCCACATGAAATTTTACAAAAATAGACAATCAAAAGAGGGAACTGGCCTTCAGAGATAAAAATGAAGGAAGAGATAAAAAGTAGTAATGCTGGAAGTGAAATCTGAGTTATATGCGTCAGATGAAGTTAGTGCAAGCAAACTCTTCGACACAGACATTAAGGAAAGTGATGATGGTGAAAAGGATGAGGCTGTCCCAGAGAAAGAGACACCAGCAAAAAAGGAACTCTCAGTGATATTCATGACATTGAAAGTACAAAGGATAAAATGTTGGAAGCCAAGGCATCCAGAAGATGTTTGCTCCATATCTAAAGTTACACAACAAGAAGCAGGTCAACACTGTTCAAGCTACAGTAAGTTTTTAACAAAGATACAGAACAGTTTAATATTCAATGTTTCTAATGCTTTAAATTATAGTGTATCAAATAAACACCTTCCAGACCCAGGGATCAAACCCAAGTGTCCTGCATTGCAGGCAGATTCTTTGCTGTCTGATCCACCAGGGAAGAACCCCAGAAACATATGTTTACTATTGTTTTCACTTTCTCATACATTTATAACCAATGATGAAATCATTTTTAATTGACAAAAATTTTAAAGGGCACATCATTTTTCCCATTGACAAGGATCTCACAAGTATGCAGGGTCATTTTTACAGGCCCATACTACCATGCAAAGTGGGGGGGAGGGGGTGTGGATATATACAAGTGTGTGTGTGTGTATACAGGCATGGAATTTATTTGCTGAAGCATGGCTGATTTACAATGTGTTCGTTTCTGGTGTACAGCAAAGTGACTCAGTTACACGTATATATACACATATTCTTTTTCATATTCTTTTCCATTATTGTTTACTATAGGATACTGAGTAGTTTCCAGTGCTGATACAGTAGGATCTTGTTATTTATCTATTTTATATATAATAGTTTGTATCTGCCTAATATATCCGGCCCCACCACCACCTTTCACTTTTGGTAACCATGTCTGTTTTCTGTGCCTGTGAGTCTGTTTCCATTTTGTAGGTAAGTTCATTTATGCCTTATTTTAGATTCCACATATAAGTGATAGGGCTTCCTTTGTGGCTCAGCTGGTAAAGAATCCGCCTGCAAGGCGGGAGACCTGGGTTCAATCCCTGGGTTGGGAAGATAACCTGGAGAAGGGAAAGGCTAACCACTCCAGTATTCTGGCCTGGACAGTCCATGCAGTTGCAAAGAGTTGGACATATCTGAGCAACTTTCTCTTTCACGCTAAGTGATATCATATGGTGTCTCTTATTTCACTTTGTTTGATAATCTCTAGGTCCATCTGCTGCTGCCACTAAGTCACTTCAGTTGTGTCCGGCTGACTCTGTGTGACCCCACTGACAGCAGCCCACCAGGCTCCCCCGTCCCTGGGATTCTCCAGGCAAGAACACTGGAGTGGGTCGCCATTTCCTTCTCCAGTGTATGAAAGTGCAAAGTAACAATGAAGTCGCTCAGTCGTGTCCGACTCTTAGCGACCCCGTGGACTGCAGCACACTAGGCTCCTCCGTTGAGAGCACTAGAGTGGGCTGCCAATGCCTTCTCCACTAGGTCCATCTATGTTGCTGTAAATGGCATTATTTCATTCTTTTTTTGGCCAGGCCAAGCAGATTGTGGGATTTAAGTTCCGCAACCAAGGACTGAACCTGCGATACAGCAGTGAAAACACTGAATCCTCATCACAAGAGCAGGAGAAGGTGATGGCACCCCACTCCAGTACTCTTGCCTGGAAAATCCCATGGGCGGAGGAGCCTGGTAGGCTGCAGTCCATGTGGTCACTCAGAGTCGGACATAACTGAGCGACTTCACTTTCACTTTTCACTTTCATACACTGAAGAAGGCAATGGCACCCCACTCCAATACTCTTGCCTGGAAAATCCCATGGACGGAGGAGCCTGGTAGGCTGCAGTCCACGTGGTCACTAAGAGTCGGACACGACTGAACAACTTCACTTTCACTTTTCACTTTCATGCACTGGAGAAGGAAATGGCAACCCACTCCAGTGTTCTTGCCTGGAGAATCCCAGGGACGGGGGAGCCTGGTCGGCTGTCGTCTATGGGGTCACACAGAGTCAGACACGACTGAAGTGACTTAGCAGCAGCAGCAGCATCATAAGAGCCCCCTATTATGTCATCCTTTTTATGGCTGAGTAGTGCTCCATTGCATGCAGGCACCACATCTTCTTTAGACATTCTGTGGATGTTTAGGTCGTTTTCTTGTCTTGGTTACCGTGGACAGTGCTGCTGTAAACACTGGGGTGCATTTCTCTTTTTGAATTAGTTTTCTCTGGATATATGCCCAGAAGCGAGGCTGCTGGATTATATGGCAACTCTATTTTTAGTTTGTTAAGGAACCACTATATTGTTTTCCAAAGTAGCTGCACCAATTTACATTCCACAGGTGTGTATTTTGTTGCCCACTTACTCGCAAACCATCTGAGAATAAGTTGTATATATGAAGTCCCTTTACTCCTAAATACTTAAGCATGTATTTCCTAAGAATAAGGATTTTTTTCTACCAAGCCATAGAACAGCTGTCACAGATTACTTTTTAAGAACCTATCTACTCTTAAGGAATAAAAGATGGAATCAATGCCTGCTGTTCAATGTCAAAGATAGCAGCTGTGAAATGTATAAATTAGTTTTTCAGATGCAGTATCTTTCAGGCAATTATATAGTTTAAACTTTCTGTTTAAGAAACTGTCAACAGTAAAAGTAAATGAATAAAAGTAAAGTAAATGGATAAAGAAAACTCCCTAAAGCTAGTCAAATATTCAATTAAGTTTTAATACTCCCTAGTATGTAGGGAGAAGGCAATGGCAACCCACTCCACTACTCTTGCCTGGAAAATCCCATGGATGGAGGAGCCTGGTAGGCTGCAGTCCATGGGGTCGCGAAGAGTCGGGCACGACTGAGTGACTTCACTTTCACTTTTCACTTTCATGCACTGGAGAAGGAAATGGCAACCCACTCCGGTATTCTTGCCTGGAGAATCCCAGAGACGGGGGAGCCTGGTGGGCTGCTGTCTATGGGGTCGCACAGAGTCGGACACGAGTATGTAGGGAATAAACATAAATTTTCATAACCTTCCCTTTAACATGTTACAATCCTTCAGGTACTCACCAATCACAAGTGGAGCATTTTAACACTACACAAAAATGTTAAATTAAATACACTATAGGGTTAAGTATACAGTAAAAAAAAAAAAAAAAAAACACCTGTCACTAGTAGATAAGGAGAGAATTATATATAATCAAATTCATTATATTTTTAATCGTCTCCCATGTGCCAGACATTATTAATATTCTCATAAATAAAACTGTAATGGTTCCTGCCTTAGAATCTAGAGTAAGTGTAAAGACAATCAGGGCATTATTTGCTATGACAGCAGAAAAATCTACTGTTAAAGAAATAGGGAGAAGAGGTACCTTACCTGCAGGAAAAGGAGATGTCAAAATTTTCCCAAAGGATGAAACAGAGAAGCTGAAATCTGAATGATAAATTAAATTCAAGAGAGGAAAAAAAGTGTTCAACTCAGAATTACATATGCAAAGGCCCCAAAGTAAAAGGGGACACAGAGCTTTAAAGAAAGTAGCTGAGTACAGTATCATTTTCAGGTAATGGGAAACAGAAATGGAGAATATGGTGTGACGGAAAGAAATTCAACCTGAAAGAAAAAGACCTGGTTTCCAAGCTTGCTCTATTAGTTGTATAACTTTAGAACAAGTCATTTTACCTCTCCGGGCCTCTACTTCCTAATGAGCAAAATGAAGGCACTACCATATTCCCCTTCAAAGAGTCATCTCAAAAATAAAGTTTTAAAAAGCATGTTACAAAAAAGAAAAAAAAAAGATTAAAAAAATTCTGTTTACCAAAAGATACTATTAAGAAAATAAAATGATTAAGTCACAAACTTTTGGAAAAAAATATTTGCAGCACATTAAGAGTCTAACAAAGGACTTGCATCCAAATATATGTTGTTTTGTTGTTGTTTAGCCATTTAGGTCACTGCACCCAGCTCTCTGTGACTCAATGCACTGCAGCCTTCTCTGTCCATGGGATTTCGCAGGCGAGAATACTTGAGTGGGTTGCCATTTCCTTCTCCAGGGGATCTTCCCAACCCAGGGATTGAACCCAGGTCTCCTGCACTGGCAGGGCAGGTGGATTCTCTACCACTGAGCCACCAGGGAAGCCCCATCCAAATACAAAAAGAACTACAAATCAACAATTAAAAGACGAACAAACCAATAAAAAAGGGGAGGGGCGGGTGAAAGACTGAACACTTTTTTCAAAGAAAATACACAAATGCCTAATAAGCACATGAGAAGGTGCTCAACAAGACTAGTTATCAGAGAAATACATATTGTAATCATGAGATACTCCTTCACACTCATTAGAATGGCTAATGTCAAAAATGCTGGCTAGGAGACTTTCCTGGTGGTCCAGTGTTTAAGACTGTGCTCTCAATGCAGGGGGCAAAGGTTCAACTCCTGGTGGGGGCACTAAGATCCTGAACACTGCATGGCATGAACAAAAAGTGTTGGCAAAGATATGGAACAAAATGAAGATCTCATACACTGCTGGCAGAAGCATGCCATATGATCCAGCAACTGCTCCTTTGTATTTTCTCAAGAAAAAATGAAAACATGTCCATATCAAGACTTACAAGAATATTTACCACAGCCTTATTCGCAACAGCCAAAGACAAAACCATCTAAATGTCCCATCAAAAGAATAAACAAATTATGGTATGTAAGGACAATGGAATATATTCAGCAATAAAAAGGAAAAAACTATGGAAACACATGGACAAATCTCAAAAACATAATGTTACGTGAAAGAAGCCCCTCAGAGAAGAGCAAATGCTATGATTCTATATTTATGAAGACTGGCAAATTTAGTCTATGGTGACAGGGACGGAAGAGGCCACTAAAGACAAAGAGGCACAAGGGAATTTTCCATGAAGACAGAAATGTTACACTGCCAAAACTCACCAAACTCAACATAAGACCTGTATATTTTACTGTATTTTAAATATTTACATATCTCAATTTAAAAAATAACATGGGTATGAAATCAGCACAATCCAGAAAGTAGGAAATTCTATAGGACAAGTAACCAGATCTTTCTACAAGAAAAAGGGGGAAACAGTGACTTAAGAGAGGCTTTAAACACATCAACCATGCACAACATGTGGGCGGACCTTCTCTGACTCCGGACTCAAACAAACCAATCATTTAAAAAAAGGGGAGAGACAGTCATTAGGAAAATCTGAACAATGAAGATATTAAGAAGCTGTTCATTTACTGAGACACCAGTAATATGCTTTTAAAGCCTCCATATTACAGAGCAACATAGATAAATCTCCAAATGTTGCGTGCAACAAGCCAGACACAAAATACACATTCCGAAGTTCAAAATCGAGTAAAACTAAATGAAAGCCCTAGAAGTCTCCACTGGAAAAGAAAAGCGAGTCAGTGTTTGGGAGGGGCATGAGCAAACTTCTGAGGTGACAGCAACTCCAAAATCTGGATGAGTGATGGTTACAAGAGGACTCATTCTGTGATCATGCACTGGACTAGAAGTTAATATGTTCTTTTCTGTAGGTGCTTTATACGTCACAAATAATAAGTTTTACTAAAAATTCAGATATACATAACTGACATATGTTACAGACGAAATAAATTACTCAAATAAAAGTATCTGGGATTTCATTTAAAATAATTGTGAGGGAGCAGAGGATACGGATGAGAGAGTTCCATATGCTGATAATTGCTGTAGCTGGGGATGGGTATAGGGGAATACATGCACTATTATTTATTTTGTTTATGTTTAAATTTTTGCACCGTTTTTTTAAAAAAAGTTCATAACTTTAACTACTGTACTTCTAGGAATGATAAGGATATACCCAGAAACATTTAAAAAAAAAATTAAGTTCACCACTTTTTCTTTTTGGCCGCACTGTAGAGCATGCAGGATCTTAGTTCCCTGACTAGGGACTGAACCCGCAGCCCTAGTAGGAAGTGGAAGCACAGATTCTTAACCACTGGGCTGCCAGAGAAGTCCCTGCACTTTTATTTTCAATATTCCCCAAATGTTCGATAACAGAGAAAAGGGCAAAAAACTATAGGAAATCACAGTATACCTTTAGTCAATGAAAACTTTAATAAGAATTTTTAGTGACTGGAAAATGATTATGATAAAGATAAAAAGCAAGATATAAAATGGTATCAAGCATAATCCCAGCTACACAGAAATACTTTTATGCATGGGGAAAACTGGAAGGAGATATGTTAAAATGGTAATGATGGTTAAGTTTAAGATTATGAATGATTTTCCTATATTTTTCACAGCCAGCATGTGTAACACTTATCAGTCAACAAGGGAAAATTCTTTAAACATGTTCCTCATTCACTCACCCAAAATACGAATTCTATCAATGCTGAGGGAAGAAAGCAAAAACACTAATAAACTGTTGAAGAGTCATCAGTATTACATTCCAAAAGACTGATCAATATGGGAAAAGGTAAAACAAAATTTTACCCGTGGGAAAATCTTATTTGAATTTTTCTCAAGTTTTTGTATTATTTCTGTATTTAATTATAATGTTAACAGGAATCTAATTATAAAATTATAGTTTATTGATTAGAACTAAGTCATCAAATTAAGGAGCTGTGTACAGGTGATTGGGCTTCCCAGGTGGCCAATGCAAGAGGCCTAAGAGACATGGGTTCGATCCCTGTGTTGGGAAGATCCCCTGGAGGAGGAAATGGCAACCCACTCCAGTATTCTCACCTGCAGAATCCCACAGACAGAGGAGCCTGGCAGGCTACAGTCCACGGGATTGCACAGAGAGCGACTTAGCATGCACGCATCCAGGTGATCAGAAAACTCTCAGTCTATAAAAAATGAGAGAAGGCTGTTCTTACACAGGAAAGACCAAAAGGCCTAGAGATGTGATGCCTTCCCAGATCTAAAACTACCACCACCACCCACTTGACATTTGATCACAGCACTATAAATTCCTTTTACCCAGTGAAAGTAGAGCTTGTTGGCTCATGGCTGGTAACTGAGAGTTCCTCACATCTCCAACCTGACTTAAGATGGCCAAGTATCAACAAAGCTTTTCCCAAATGTGCTGTTAGAATGGCCACACAGATTCCATGAAGGGAGAAACTCAAGAAATATAATTTAGTTAAAATTACAAAAAATTTTAATAAAGTTTCTCTATAGAATTTTAAAAACAGAATTTGAAATAATTTTGTATCATATATGGAGAACTGGTTTAAAAAATTAAATAAGAAACAAGAAGTTGGATGTTTCCATATGTTTTCCACAATTAAATGTTTGGGACAGTTCCCAATACTTTCATAAATGACACAGAAGACAATACAGAGTAGTATATCAAACAGAGTGGGATAAACTGAGAAAAGGGCTTAAGCCATGTGAATGAGCATAATATTATTAACCTTTGATTTAGGCAAGTTAAAAGCAGAAAGCCTACAGGAAAATTAAGTAATCCACATAGTAATTAAAATATAATGGTTGTAGACTAGTTTCACCTAATAAAAAGTCATCCCAATACATGTTGATACCGCATGACACTAGCCCAGAATCTCTGATAGGGTTCTTTACAGAAGAGACCCAATAAATAATTGATTATTTAAATATGCTACTGTAGACATAAAGACTTAACAGATTAGTCACTCAGGCACATGTGACTCTGCGACCCCATGGGCTAGAATCCATCTGGCTCCTCTGTCCATGGAATACTGCAGGCAAGAATATTGGGAGTGGGTGGCCATTCCCTTCTCCAGGGGATCTTCCCGATCCAGGGATCAAACCCAGGTCTCCTGCACTGCCAGCAGATTCTTTACCATCTGAGCCACCAGGGAAGCCCAAGGACTAATACAAACATACCAAAACTACATTCTTACCTTTGCAAAAAACCATGGTATTCTGTTTCAGTGAGTGACACACCCAACAACTGGGAACAAGAACAAGCCAAGAACTCAGGGGTCATCTTCCTCTCCAAGGGCATCTAATAGGATCATCAAGTTCCACCAACTCTGTCCTAAACTATCTCGACTCAGTCATTTCTCCATGTCCAGTCCTGGTACCAAGGCTTGGTTATCACTTCTTTCTAAGCTATTATAGTAAATTCTTATCTGATTTACTTTCCTCTGCAATTCTTCCCTTACTAGTCTATCCACCAGGACACCCTCCCAGGGCAGTCTTTCTAAAGCAGATACCATCAAGTATTCCTGTGCTTCTAGTTTCTGTCATGTCTCCTCACTGCCTATTGCATAAGGTACAATCAACTTATCGGGATTCAGGCTCTTCTGATTGCAGATCCTCTCCGGTCTGCGTCTGCTGCAACGCTGAAGCACTGGCAATGCTTTAGTGCTGTTCCCTGTTTCTTTGCCTGTCAACATGCTGGCTCCTCTGCTTGGAATTTCCTTCCTCATCCTTTGGCTTCTTGAACAACCTTAACGTCCCAATATCCAGTTAGTTTACGTCCACTTTTAAGACTTTCTTTCCTCTGTCATACCCTCCTTTCTCTTGTCTCTTTACTTTATACCTCCTAAATTTCATTTATCACAGCAGACAATTCTGTGTCCTCCTGACTACAAGGACAAGATACAGATACTCGTTTTTGTATCCCCAACACATGCATTAAACATCAGCAGTACACCCAACAATGTTTGTTGAATAAATAAATAAACGCGCAACAGACCAAAAAGAACAAAACTTCTGAACTTATGACAATTCTTACAGTTTTGGTAACCACACTAAGAAGCAGTTAAATAGGTAGAAAAGATTTAGAGAAAGGCAATTACAAAAAGTAAAGAAAGAAAGAAAGAAAGAAAGCAACTTCCATGTAAGGAAAGATGAAAGAAAACAAGCTTCTTCAATTTACTGAGTATGAGATGGGTAATAACTAAACGTAAAGTTACTATGTATAAAATAAGTAAGTAACAAAGATATTTTGTACAGCACAGGGAAATAGAGCCATTGTTTTGTAATAAACTTAAATGGAGTATAACCTATAAAAATATTGACTCACACACACAGAAAGCACAAAAGATAAATGGAACAAACATGATATTGTTTACTAAATCCTGGAAGTGTGCAACCAGGTATACTAAAAGGAGTTCTTTTTAGGAACTCTACTATTTAATTTAACAGAGAGTAAATTTAAACTCAAGACAGTAAGCCAAAGCAACAACAGTGGAAGTGGACCACATGGAAAAGCACTTAGCATAGTGCCAAAGCACAAAATATGCATCTAACATATGCTATCATTATGGTTTCCAACAGGCAAGTGTGCAACTCCCTCTACAGGAAGCAAATGAGTATCAACAATAACAGTACCTTTCAGTCCACAGCAACATCTCGTTGCAGGTAACACAGGGGCAAACATCTATTACTAACAGAGCTCCTTGTTACAGGAAGTAAATACAGTCCCCTCAGCGTCCACATGGGATTTGTTTTAGGAACTCCACTTACCCTCTACCCCTGCCACTGGAAACCAAATTCCACTGATACTCAAGCTCCTTATAAAATCGTGTATTCGCATATAATCTATGCATATCCTCCCATGTACTTTGAACCATCTCTAGATTACCTATTACAACACTATAGAAATGATCAAAAATATGATGTAAATGCTACGTTAGTAGATGCCAGCATAGCAAATTCAAGGTTTGCTTTTTCAAACTTTCAATTTCCCCCTGGATATTTTCAATCCATGGTTGGTTGAATCCATGGATGCAGGCTCCGGGAACAGTGGGCTGACTGTATGCGTATCTACTGCAGAAACAGCAGCCTTTACGTTTTGATGCTTCTTATTCTGCCAACCACTCACTAGTCTGCCCAAGAAAAGCCTGTACTGTGTCTTTCCCTTCTTTTAAGGAGAATCTTCCACTGATAGAAAGCATGTATGCATGCTAGATGCATATACACAGATATGAGCACATACACACACTTCTTTGTTTTGTGCAAGCACCAGTCTTCTAATACTTCTCAATCTACTGTCTCTGATTCAAAAACCTCACTGCTTAGCTACTACTAGTTTAGAAAAACGTCCTCAAAGTCAACTGGTAGGAAACACATATGAAGAAAAGTTTTAAAAATAACTTTAAGTTATAAAGTTTAAATTAAGGTAATTAACTCTAATTTCTTTTTGAATGAAGAGGAAAAAAGACTGCTAAAATAACTCTAGCACTTCTCTTTACCATAGGTCAGAATCACTTGGCAGACTTGTCGAAACAAGTCTGGGTCCATTCCAGTTTCTGATTCAATTAAGTTTGGGTTTAGGACCTGGAATCTGCATTTCTAATAATCTCCCAGACGACATTGTCATCTGGATCACACTTTGAAAACTATCTGAAATGAGAAAGACCTTGCAGGTGAATAAAATAAAGCTGAGATAACTGATAGATATCTGATATATATCATTATCTTAGAGATTCACATATAAAAGTTATGTTTATATTATGTCTCCTATGTGTGCAAAAGTATTGTCTAAAAAAACAAATATTCTTAATTTCAAAATATTGCTAAAAACAATGCTAACCATCATCTGACAATGCAGAGCTGTTATAAATCTTTAACCTGTAAAAACTGTAATATTTGCAAAAAGGAATAAAATGAAGCAGACATCCAGGCAGTCTTTAGCAACTGATCAAATGTGGAGAGTAACAGAGAAAGGAGTAACAGTTTATAATGCCATTAACAAAAAATGCAGTGGTCTCTTCCATCTTAAAACAAAATATAACAAACATTCAAGAGAAAATCCTCTGGACCCTACACCTGTAGCTAATGACTTGCTCCCCTTCTCTTCACAGCCAAACTTCTCTAAACTTCTCTTCATTCACTGTTTCATCTCACATCTATTTTGAAGAATGTTTTTTGCCCTCAAATGCCACCGAAACTCCTGTTTAAAAATCTCCAGTAACCTCCATGTTGCCAAATCCAACAGAAATCTCAGTCTTCAGTATACTCAGCCTCTAAGGAGCAACCACTTCAGCTTACCATTCCCTCCTCTTTGAAACACTATCAGTGTGAAGAATACGAACTGGAGTCAGCAAACCTGGATTCAAAAACTAACTTCTCCGGTGGCTACTCAGTGGTCTTGAGCAAATTATATAGTTTCTTCTTGGATCATTTCCCTGATCTATAAAATAGAGATAATAAAAGCACCTACTTCACACATTTGCAAGCATTAAATGAGTAAAAATACACTAATGCTTAGAACAGTGCCTGATAATCAGGGCACCACAGTCCCTTGGCTTCCAAGGCACCACTACTTTTGATTTTCCTCATATCGCTCTGGTCCCTCTTTCTCTCCCTCTTTGCAAGTCACTCCCAGTCTGCGGTGAAGTGAAAGTGAAAAGTGCTTAGTCTTGTCCAACTTTTTGCGACTCCATGGACTATAGAGTCCATGAAATTCTCCAGGCCAGAATACTGGAATAGGTAGCCTTTCCCTTCTTCAAAGGACCTTCCCAACCCAGGGATCAAACCCAGGTCTCCCGCATTGCAGGCTGATTCTTTACCAGCTGAGCCAGGAGGGAAGTCCATGTGTGAACTACCACACATGTGCCAATGAGACCCTGCTGTATGCTAATAAGCTCTTCCTAAAGCCCAAAATGGGCCTTCCTTTGTGGCTCAGATGGTGAAGAATCTGTCTGCAATGAAGGAAACCTGGGTTCAATCCCTGGGTCGGGAAGATCCCCTGAAGAAGGAAATGGCAATCCATTCCAGTATCCTTGCCTGGAAAATACCATGGAATGAGAGCTTGGCAGGCTACATATAGTCCATGGGGTCGCAAAGAGTCAGACACGAGCTACTAACATGACTCTATTTCTTAAATGTTTGTGAAGACCTCTATAATTCCATTGTCAGCCTCTCAAGCATACTAGCATTTTATCTTACCTAAACTGTTTTCATTCCAATCCCAAAGAAAGGCAATGCCAAAGAATGTTCAAACTACCGCACAACTGCACTCATCTCACACACTAGCAAAGTAATGCTCAAAATTCTCCAAGTCAGGCTTCAACAGTACGTGAACTATGAACTTCCAGATGCTCAAGCTGGATTTAGAAAAGGCAGAGGAACCAGACATCAAATTGCCAAAATCCGCTGGATCATCAAAAAAGCAAGAGAGTTCCAGAAAAACATCTACTTCTGCTTTATTGACTATGCCAAAGCCTTTGACCATGTGGATCACAACAAACTGTGGAAAATTCTGAAAGAGATGGGAATACCAGACCACCTGACCTGCCTCTTGAGAAATCCGTATGCAGGTCAAGAAGCAATAATTAGAACTGGACATGGAAAAACAGACTGGCTCCTAATCGGGAAAGGAGTATGTCAAGGCTGTATACTGTCATTCTGCTTATTTAATTTATATGCAGAGTACATCATGAGAAATGCTGGGCTGGCTGAAGCATAAGCTGGAGTCAAGATGGCTGGGAGAAATATCAATAACCTCAGATATGCAGATGACACCACC
>SJYX01021435.1:150473-163607 GCA_006410675.1 Oreotragus oreotragus | reverse complement strand
CCCGGTCCCCTTCAGCCGCCCTCTGCCCCAGTCAGCCCGTCACAGTCACACAACCTGAGGGCCGGGCGGCCTGGGCGAGGGCAGCCGTTGCCCGCCTCAAAGCGGGGGTCTCCCAGGGTCAGGCCGTTGGGCCGGGTCGGCCAGACTGCCCAGGGCGAGGGGGCGCAGGGAAGGGGCGCCTTCCCGCCGGCTGCCCTCCCCTCGCGCGCCCGCCGCTGGGCCGAGGCCGGCCTGCCCGCCATCCCCGGGCAGGCCCTTGGCGCCCCCGCCGCGGGGCCCGTCCGCCCTCGGCTCGGGGGGCTGCTCGGTGCAGCAGCCCGGCCCCGCCTCACCCACTCCTCGCCGCTCCAAAGGGGCAGGAAACGGGAGTAGCATGTCTGTCCTGGGCTCGGCTCCCCTGGGGGGAGCTCCGGGCGCTTGACAAGGGCGTCCACAGGTACCAGGCTCGGGAGTGGTCGCCGCGACGGCCCGGGGGCGTTGGCGGCCGGCGCGCCCACCGCGGGCCCGAGGCGCCCTGGGAGGTGGCCCTGGAAGCCCTCGCTCCTCGGCCACGCTCAGGTTTCCGCAGCGCCCGTGCCCCCGGCGGTCCGGGTGGGACGTGACCCCGCCCCCGGCGAGTCGGGGCGCCCCCCAAGGAGGGGTGCGCGAGCCGTCCTCGGCCCCCGGGCCGACCCTGCCGCCCCGGGCCGCGGCGGGCGCGGGAGGCCCGGCCGGGAAGATGTCGTCTCTCGGTGCGCGCAGCTTCACGCGAGGGTCAGCGACGGGGCAGCGGCCGCCGAGCCGTGCCAGCCCTGCCCACGAACGGGCTCCCGCGGCTCGACAGCTGCCCGACGGGCTTGCAGGCTGGGGACGTCGTCGGAGCCCGGCCGGAGGTATCTGAGCAACGCCATGCGAGCAGCCCAACCGCGATCAGGGCATTTCCCCAGCCAATCTCGTGCTTTGGGGCCCGTTTAAATTATAAATCCCGTAAAGGACCGTGGCTTGGGCGTTACGCACCCGGGTCAGCTCTACTGGCTTCACTACACTCTTGCTAAGAGGTGTCACAGAAATCTTTTTTCCTCTCTGCCTTGGTTTCCTACCGTTTAAACTCTTGATTCCTGGAATCAGGAGAAAGGCATGCTGTGAATCATACAACTGCCATAAACAATCTCAAACTCTTTTAGGAAAACGTTAGAGGAAAACAATAATTGAAATAACGGTTTAGAGTTCGGTTTGAACTCTAGGGTAAAGGCAGTATGTAAACTCAAGGTATTATAATTTATTAGCACATGAAGTTTTTCTACATGCAAACTTGGGGAGCTTTACAGATATTCTCTGCTTTGTCTCAGGACATCTTTGGAAATAAGCTAAAGTGCCCGGTAGCATTATACTCATTTCAAAGATAAGGCACTTGAAGTACAGAAAGGTTAAACCGTTTTCATGACTACTCTCATAGAGGGGAGTTCAGCTCTGCCATACCAGACCTCAGCACCTCACAAACAACAAAAGGTTTGTTAATATGGTATTGCCCTCTTGCATTCCAGTCACTGGGAAATGTTCTTTATTCTAATACCAGCTTTGTTCAGATGTCTTAGATTTCCAGAGTAAATGAAGGGCTTCACCCAAAATTATCAGGCCTAAAGCCTAAGTGTTTCCTACTATAGTAAAATATATTTAAAAGGCAGCAGTCTTTAACACTGGCACTACCAGATGGGATCCCATAGGCATCTGGATCTCTGCAGGTAGAGGAAAAGGCAACAGCTTGCTTGTTTTGTCTTTAAGGAGAGATTTTGCCATTGTCAGATTGAGTGTCAGGCCTCATTGCTATTTGCAAAATAAATGGCTTTATTTCCTTCCTACATAGCCCTATAAATTCATGAAATATTTACTTGGGGACAGAGAGAGAGAAGGAGGTCTGTAGCAGAAGCTCAACTTGGTCTTGCCCCTTGTGTTAAGATCCCCGACTCCTTAAAGAGATTAACCATCTCACCTTCAGATAACAGATGCCTCCTGCAGGTTTAACTAAGGTGCCTATGCTGGGAGGAAACCCACAACAGCTCCAAGAACAATAATAATAACACTTACTTTGAACAGGACTTCGAGTAAAGGTTTGTCAGATTGCAGCCAGCTCCTTTCCAGTTGAAAACCATCTCTTAACTAGTCTGCACTGGAGGACATGACGTTTAAGCAGATACCCACAATGGTTTCTCCACAGGCTGGCTTTGTTAATATTCCAAGGCAGATGTGCAGGGGGAGATAAGAGATAGGCAGATGGCTAGTGATTCCCCTTACAAGCACAGAGGCTCTGGTTGGCAAGGGCATATCATGAGACTCACTGCTTTGCCCCAAAAGAGCCATTTTCAAGGGGAACAGAGCTTGGGTATTCCCCAAGAAGGCCACTAGAACTGTGAACAGCTAGCTATACGTATTCCGCTGCGGGGAGAGGGCAAGAGTAGTAGATGGAGAGAAAGAAAGAAAAATTCCTTCTAGAAGCATTACAAAGAGACTCTGACTGGAATAAACTGGTGTCTTGGTAAGATACTAACAAATATCTGCTTTCTTAAGCAAAGCTGGTGGTTTAGCCACTAGTCACGTCCAACTTGTTACCCCAGGGACTGTAGCCCGCTGCGTTCCTCTGTCCGTGGGATTCTCCAGGCAAGAATATTGGAATGGTTTGCCATTTCCTTCACTCAGGGCATCTTCTCAACCCAGGGATTGAACCTGGGTCTCCTGCACTGCAGGCAGACTCTTTACCAAGTGAGCTACCAGGTTATATTAAGCAAAGCTAAGACCCAGCAAATACTGAGAACCAAAATCTGTATCACCTTCAGAAGGAGAACCTATAATCTGATCAACTAAGTTAGACTACTTGGTCCTAATGAACGCCTCAAAGCCTGGGTTTTTCTTCTATACAGCAGGGAAAATACCTAACACTCAGGATGAAATGAATAGTGTCTTAAAGCCCAATGTCTGGCACATAATAGCCACATATTATGAGCATTTACTGTGTTTCTGACCTCCAGTTTTAAGGAGAGATGGTTTCAGTGTTTAAGCAGATTTACGTATCATGTAAGGAGTGACTTATTCATAGCTTTTCCTCTCTCCTTTCTTGGATTCTAGTCTCTCCTCTTCAACCCCTGACTCTGATCTCTATTTTTCTATCATCCCTGACTCTGCCTCTCCCTGAACATCACTCAAGCATGCTAAAGTCTCTTTCTTTTCATCGTTCTCGCCATCATTCTTCCACTAATCACCTGCTGTGCTCATTCCTCTCTCCAGGCATGCCCATGTCATCCACTCTCTCATCATCAAAGTAGACCTTACTTGCCCATTTCCCTCTACTCATTTTTGGTGTGCCCTAATCACGTGTGCTCTCTGGTTTTGTAACAGTCACTTCCTGAACATCTTCCTCCACCCTCTCTACTGGACTGTAAGTTCCTTGAAGGCAGGGGCCAGGCCCCATCTGTATCCCTCAAAAGACCTTCCAAAGTTAGTATCAGGTACTTACTGTGTCAACCTTCAGTTCAGTTCAGTTCAGTCACTCAGTCGTGTCTCACTCTTTGCAACCCCATGGACCAGGCCTTCTTGTCCATCACCAACTCCTGGAGTTTACTCAGATTGATGTCCACTGAGTTGGTGATGCCATCCAACCATCTCATCCTCTGTCATCCCCTTCTCCTCTCACCTTCAATCTTTCCNGGACCAGGCCTTCTTGTCCATCACCAACTCCTGGAGTTTACTCAGATTGATGTCCACTGAGTTGGTGATGCCATCCAACCATCTCATCCTCTGTCATCCCCTTCTCCTCTCACCTTCAATCTTTCCCAGCTTCAGGATCTTTTCCAGTGAGTCAGCTCTTTGCATCAGGTGGCCAAAGTATTGGAGTTTCAGTTTCAACATCAGTCCTTCCAATAAACAGTCAGGACTGCTTTCCTTTAGGATAGACTGGTTGGATCTCCTCACAGTCCACGGGACTCTGAAGAGTCTTCTCCAACATCACAATTCAAAAGCATCAGTTCTTCAGTGCTAAGCTTTCTTTATAGTCCAACTCCACCTAGGAAGGATAAAAATTAGGTGTTAGGTGATTATGGATCTTAAGGGGTAGAAAAAGTTTTCTTTTCAATCTGAAAGTAAAATCTTAATTGATCAAAAAAATGAAAGGAAGACAGAAATGCCCTGCAAATTTTTTATCATTGAACATTGATAACGTGAGATTCTTTTAAATTTCATGGAACATGGTTGACCCTATCCTTGGGACTATGGGACCAAAACCCTCCCTGACCCAGTCTCTCCTTGCTGCCATCCCCAGGCATTTGGCCTGCCTGTGTGCAGACCCATCTCTCTTGAATAGTGGGGCTGACTTTGGCTGTGGGACAGCTGCAGCAGCATCTGGGATCCATCTGCTCTTTTAGCAGTCTTAGCTTTGCCTCGGAGCCAGGCCACCCTCACTTCCACATCTGAAAAGGAGAGACTTCCTGCTCTTCCTGAGAGGGGCTGAAAGAGGCTGAGCCCTATGTCTCATGACACCTATGTTTAGTAGGGGGAAGTTTGTGTCACCCTAGGGTTCCAGGGTCTGTTTGCAACCCTGTGCTTGTTGGCTGGCTCAGCTGGTGATGGCTGATAGCTGTGGGGTGCCCCAGCCACATCCCCAAAGTGCTGCTGCTGCTGCTGCTGCTAAGTCACTTCAGTCATGTCCGACTCTGTGTGACCCCATAGACGGCAGCCCACCAGGCTCCCGCATCCCTGGGATTCTCCAGGCAAGAATACTGGAGTGGGTTGCCATTTCCTTCTCCAATGCATGAAAGAGAAAAGTGAAAGTGAAGTCGCTCAGTCTGTCCGACAGTTAGCGACCCCATGGACTGCAGCCCACCAGGCTACTCCGTCCATTGGATTTTCCAGGCAAGAGTACTGGGGTGGGGTGCCATTGCCTTCCCCGCCCCCAAGCGCTAGTTACCTAAAGACTTGGGCCTGTTCCTGGATCCTCCCAGAGGGTCTAATCTTTGCACATCTTCTTCAAGGCATTCACTGCCTTTTGTCAGCTTCAGAGTCTGGTACTCTTTCAGCTGTTTCGTGAGGGACCTTACCAGCTGTGTGTTAGTAGTCCAGTCCCTTAGCCTATGAGAAACTTCTTTCTTTTATAAAACAGAGATCATGACTCCCTCCTCTGTTTCCTCCTAGGATTATTGTGGAGTCAAATGGACTAATCAACAACTTCCTATAGAAGCTGGAAGACAATGTATTTAGAAAGGATTGCTGGTTCTCTTATTACTTTCTATTTATTTCCCTGTAAGAAAGATTTGTTACTGAGTACCTTGTGCTTAACACTAAATTAAGTGCTTGGATGGAAAAAGGAGATTTGAAAAGTTAGAAAGCATGGATTTTACTCTTGAAGACTTTGCATCATGGAAGAGATGCCAGGAAGATGTGACATACTAAGGTAACAGTGGTCATGACAGTGAATTGCTGGAAAATAATGTAGGCAAGAAGAACTGGACATAGAATTCCACTTGGCTGTGGGCCCCATGGGACAGGAAGTTTTGTTCCTTTTGTTTATGTTTGCTGATGCCATGCTGGGAGCCTAGAACAGTGCCCGACGGAGTTGGCCCTCACTCACTCATTGGTGTTTATTGAACCAATGAAGATCAGTGGTGCTTTGAGGGACAAAGAAGCATGAAGGCTGGAGGGCTTTGAACGCTTGCAAAGCTTGATTTTAACAGAGTAAGAAAGGCACATATGTTCTGCAGCAAAGGTTTGATATAATAGCGATTATTCCAAGTAAACTATTCCTACAGCTGTCACTTCAGCTAGAGTAGAGGTGATAGAAACTAAAGTCCTCACTACTCCAAACCACACCGTGAGGTAAGTTTGCAAATTTTAGGCCAAGTACACCATTCTCTTGTAGCTTCTCTTGTGATCTAGTCTTTCTGCTCCACTTATCTCTCCCGTCTGCAGTTTCTGGGTGTCGTCCGTAGAGTCTGCATCAGAGCACAGCTTTTGATATGACATTATAAAGTTAATATCACCAGCCAACTTATTTTCAAAATGCCTCTTTAATTATACTAATGTTCATTATCTTTGGAGTGTTTAATTTTAAAATGACAGTCTCCTTTTTTCCCCAAATGCTTGCTAAATATTTAAACTCTGAAATGTATTCAGTCTTCTTTTTCTTCCTGGCTAAATCTATTTTTGCACCCTCTGGGGGACTGCAAAAAAATATTGACTGCAGTTAAGGTGAGATTTCCACGTTATGTTTTTTTTTTTTTTTTGCAAATATACTTGATTTGCCACAGCTTGCAGTTCATGTTTTGATTTGGTCATAATTACTAGATCTGCTTCTATCGTTGATCTAATTATCTTCTTATTGGTAAACTACGTATCCTTAACTTTCAATTCTTCTATAATTTTATTGGTATAAGGAATGTGAGAGATATAAGATCTATACCTTAGTCCTTTATTATTGAAACAGCTTACAAGATGTACACATCTATTGGGAATTCCTTGGTTGTCCCCTGGTTAGGACTCTGAGTTTCCATATTACTAGATCTGCTTCTATCGTTGATCTAATTATCTTCTTATTGGTAAACTACGTATCCTTAACTTTCAATTCTTCTATAATTTTATTGGTATAAGGAATGTGAGAGATATAAGATCTATACCTTAGTCCTTTATTATTGAAACAGCTTACAAGATGTACACATCTATTGGGAATTCCTTGGTTGTCCCCTGGTTAGGACTCTGAGTTTCCACTACAGGGATGTGGGTTCAGTCCCTTCTGGGGGAACTAAGATCCCACATGCTGAGAGGTACAGCCAAAAAAAAAAGATTGACACATCGATGTTTTTAATGCACATTTTATACTGGTGAAGGCTTATGTTTTGTATACATGTTAATATTTTTATGATATATTAAAAATTTTTCTATTTCATTTCAGTATTTAGTGCTTATTTACTATTTCCTATATTTTGTGCATTATAGTTGACAAATTGAAAAGTGGGCAAATTGAATTCTCAGTTCTGGATTGCTGGAAGATAAATATAGACTTGGCAGAAGCTTGCTTATTCTGAATTCACGTTATTCCTCTTGAAGGGACCGTATTCATTTCTATATGCATTTAAGTTGCTCCTTAATACACAGGCCTGTAATTCTGAAAGCTATTGATAGTAAAACAATATACTACTAATTTCCAGTGCTTTCTCTTCATTCTCTGGTGTATTTCTGATTAAGTCTGCAAATGTCTGTCTCACACTTGACTGGATCTCTATATGACCATTATCCTCATCAACCACAAAATGCATGCCAATTTCTGACTGCTGGCTGGGTCTTCAAGATTTAAAGTATAAGACTTGGACTCTGCCCTCAAGGAGCTTACTATTTAGAGAAGAAAAAAAATGACCACTTTGAAAATGCCAACCTTCATAGACAAGCATCAGCATGGCAGAGTTTAGGAAGGGAGAAGTAAAGAGGATTCCCACAGAGCGCCAGGGGAGGTGGGAGTACCCCGCTCTCTCTTCATGCTGCGTTTCTCAGTGTAGCATTAACTTTTTCTGTACAGTGCCTACTAGGTCCTCCTCTATTTAAAGGGGATATTATTGTGAATTATAGAATCTTAGAGTTGGTTGTCATGGGGCTCAGAGGTCATTTACCCCGAACTGCTCAGTTAAAACCTGGCAGTCTGAGTCCCAGAGGTGTTAAGCAGTTTGGCTGAGGTCATGCAACTAGTTTAGTAATGAAATTGGAACCATAAACCATGTCTTCTCATAGCTGCTTTTCCTGCTTCTTCTCAAACTGATGACATTTTTCACCATCAGATCAAATGTTTGCTCATTCATTCCTTCCTCTAAGAGAGCACCTGCCTGTTTGAGACAGTGTGCTTGGCACAGGGATTGCAAGGTGAGTGCGAATGAGACCTCTGGGGTGCAGCAGGTGACGGTATAAATTAGCCTCCAAATTGAGGCCCTTTGAAACAACAAAAGGGTCTAATAATAACTATATGCACATCAAGTGTAAACCAAGACGAGCGTTGCGATGGACACCAGGTCTATGCAGGATAGATAGGAGGTCTGTATGGGATACTGTGGAGGGCTTCCCCAGTGGCTCAGTGGGAAAGAATCTGCAATGCAGGTGACACGGATTTGATCCCTGGGTCAGGAAGATCCCCTGGAGAAGGAAATGGAAGCCAACTCCAGTATTCTTGCCTGGGAAATCCTATGAACAGAGGAGCCTGATGGTCTATGGTCCATGGGGGGGGTCACAAAAAGAGTTGGAGGACTTAGCGACTAAACAACGGCAAGGACAGGGTACTGTGAGGGCACAAAGGTGGGAGGGGCCAATTCTACTGTGTGGGAGGGGTGTCCAGGCAGAAAAGGTGTCATGGAGGAGGTGATGCTTAAAGTTACTGAGGTTTTGAGGTTCACCAAGAAGATGGTGGAGGAAGGGTGCTTCCCATACCTGGTGTGCTCTAGATACAGCAGGACAGCTGACAAGGACTGAGCCTACAGAGGTAACCCTAGCCTAGAGGACCTCTCCCACCAGATTCAGCAAGTGGATGGGGATTTGGCCTTTGTAAGGGAATGGCTGTTTGGTTATCCAGGTAGAAAATACCAAGTATCTACTAGGTAGCAGGCACTGCTGTAGGCACTGGGAACGTCGTGGACGAGACAGATGCTTTGTGAGGCAACATGGTGTAAGGGTCCAGCCGGGACCCTTGCAGTGAACACGGCACCCTGCTCAAGCCATACAGCTCCAGTTTCAGTTTCCTCATTTGTAAAAAGGGCTAAGAATTCCTCCTCAGGGTCATTCATATAGGATCTGATTTCGTGTTTAATATTCACAGTGTTGGAACAGCACCTGGAACATAGTAGATTATTATAAACAAGCTTGTGAAATAAACTGAACTTGCTGTTAGTTGGGAGCCCCATAGCAAATTTATTAAAGTTTATAAAGAAAATAGGAAAGCTTCTGTGAGAAGGTGACATTGCAGTTGAGGCTGTATGACAAAAAAGGAACATTCCAGGGAGAGACAACTTGACCAGAGCCCTCAGTGGGAATGGGCATCGGTATGTTCAAAAAAGCAGGCCAGAGTGGCTGAGGTGGCGAGGCCAGTCACACAAAGCTGAGAGTGTCCTCCCAAGGCAGGGGCAACCCACGATGGTCATGGAAGCAGGGGAATGACAAGGTGAAATTTAGTTTTCAGAAAGAACTCTGAAGTGGGAAATCCAGGTGGGTCAAGTGATGGGGTCAAGACTGAGAGGGTCTGTAGGGACTGTGGTGCAGAGTGGTCTGCATCCAATTTGGAGATCCAAAAATCAGCAGCACCAGATTAATCCCATGAAAGGAACAAGATGGTCCATGGAAAGTGTAGAAGGAGTCTGGAACTCCAGGGACAGCTCCATCCGGGAGGACTGTGCCTGGCCCGTTGTGGGCGCTCAGTTACGGCTCGAAGAATGAATGGGTGTAGGACACAGCGCTCAGGGGAAGAGGAGCCCGTGGAAACAGCTGAGAAAGAAAAACCAGAGAGGTAGTAGGACAGAGAGGATGAAAGCAGCGTGGAGGAGAGCTTCAGCCGGAGGGAGGAGATGGGTGAAATGAGACGGGAGGACCAGCCCTGGATGAGAAGCCACTGTGATGTCACTGACAACCTTTGCCAGCAGTGGCAGCGCAGCCGGGGGCGGCGGAGTCACAACGCAACTAGCCAAGAATGACTGGGAAGTAAGAAAAGAGGGCGCGCCTCCACCCTTCTTTCAAGAAACAGGCTGCGAAGAGAAGAGCAGAAGGAAAGAAACATGCTTGTGTGTAGCCTACAAGAAGGTGCCAGCAGAGAGCAAGGGCTTGAAAATGGAACCTGGAAATAGGGATAAGGGATGGAGCAGAAGGTACTCGGCGGGGGACAGTCAGGGTGGCCGACTGGCCCTGAGATGAGTGCCAGCTGAGAGAAGACACACCTTCCTCTGACCCCGGAGAGAGGTCGTCAGGGAGATCACTGGCGGGTATGGCAGCAAGAGGCAGGATGAGTTTACACTTGAAAACCGGGGTGAAGAAGGCAGTTGCTGTCGGCTTTGAATTTCAACCCCTTCCTGCCTAACAGAAGCCACGCCTTAGTGCTCTTTGCTTCCCTGGAAGGAGAAGCAGTGCCAGTGATAGAGGGAAGCCCACTTCCTGTGACCACAAGTCAAGAGAGAGGTCAGTGAGGACCCAGGCAGATGCCCTGCACAAAAATGGAGAGCCTCGAGTCCGGAGCAGGGCACGATGCCCCAGCTGACAGATGAACAGAGCCTCTGCTGGTACCACCTGGCCAGCAGCTTCCCGTCAGAGCTTCCCCTGGACTCCCCTGTGAGGGTGAGGTCTCCTACCTGATCCTCCTCTCCAGTCAGGCTTTGCTATGCTCCTCCTGCACCGTGCTCTGCCCCCAGACCTGGGCACCAGGCCTCCCCTGCTGCCCCCTGGGAATTCCCACAGCACCCACCCACCTGGACGGGCATATTTTTACTGCATGCCCTCCAGTGTGTCTGATTCTTCTCTCCAGGGGAGGAAGCCCCCTGAAGGCTGCGTGTACTCGTTTCCTCCACTGTGTCTGGAATCAGACCTGGAAAATAGCCATTTTTGATACATGTATATTGAGTATGGCTGAGTCCTTTCACTGTTTAGCTGATGTTATCACAACATTGCTCATCAGCTATACCCCAGTACAAAATAAAAAGTCAAAAATAAAAGTGAAAAAATAAAGCCATTTTCTCACTCACTCAATGTTAGTGAAGATAATGTGAGAGCAGGACCCTGGTAGATGAGAAGGATTGTCAGGAAAGAGTTGGAATTGGCAAGAGTAACCATCAGCTATCAAAAGTAACTCAAATGGGAGCTGGGGGGTGTTGAGTTACTTTAGAAGGACCCAGCCAAGTGGGTGGGGTTGGAAGAGGACAAGGAAGCAAGAGGGCCTGAGGAGAAGGAGCTGGTGGCAAGTTTAGCTCTGGGTGGGAATGGGTTAGTCACTGATAGTCACAAAAGATTTAGAGAGAACTTTATCCTGTGCTCCAGGCAAGAGCTGGGAAAAGCAGCTTTGGCAACAGCACCAGGCAGGCAGCAGGCCATTCATTGCTGGAGGCTGGATTCCTGCAGCAAAACTCACACACCTGGTCAGTGCTTTGCCCTGTGAGCGGGAGGGAAGGAACAAGGGGAACCTGGGGAAGGGGCTTCCCACCGGACAGTGGCTAGGACTGCACACTCCTGAGGCAGGGCTCTCGGGTTTGATCCCTGGTCAGGGAGCCAGATCCAGGAGTTTCCGTGCCACAGCTAAAGATCCTGATGGCTGCAACTAAGACTTGCCACAACCAAATACAATTTGAAAAAAGCAAAGCTGGTGAACATTGCATTTCCTAGTGGTCCCCCCTCCAACCCTATTCAAAGAGATTGTTCCTAAAGGTACCCCAGGCTCTCTATCTTGGAGACCCCTCATTGGTGGTCTTCCCTCTGTGGAAACCGAAGGGGCCAGGCCCTCGGCCCCTCACCTCGTGCAGCTAGGAGTGGCTTGTGTCGTAGGTTTGACCCAGCAGACCGACTCTTGCATGATGTGGACACCCAAGCAGCAGACTTTAGGATGTGGGGGAAAGCGGAGATCATTCCTACCAAGTCACTGGCAGTGGGGCCACAGAGCTCCAAAGCTTCCTACCAACCCAAACCTGGTTCCTCACCCCCTAGTCCATTCTGGGAGCCACGGCTACCAGAATGTACCCTTGCATATGCTCACAGCCGTTAAATTCCTCTCTGCTTTGGTTAGCTGGAGTCAATCTCTGTGGTTTGCAACCAGGAACTCTGACAAGCTGAGGGTTTCATCCTGTTAATTAAAGGCTGAGAACACTGTCAGGCTCCCATGCAGATGCAGGACCCATGGAAGAGTTTGGAAGGATTGCACTATGGTTCCTAGTGCCGGGTGCTGTACTGGGCACTGGGCGTGGAAAGACGAGCACAGTGGGCCCTGGTCTTCACGTAAGCAACTGTGTCTGTCTGAGTTTGAGTTCATGCTAAGTTGATTGATTCATATCCGACTCTTTGTGACCCTATGGGCTACAGCTCGCCAGGCTCCTCCGTCCATGGGATTTTACAGGCAAGAATACTGGAGTGGGTTGCCATCCCCTTCTCCAGGGATCTTCCTGACCCAGGGATCGAACTCACGTCTCTTACGTCTCCTGCATTGGCAGGAGGGCTTTTTCCCACTAGCACCACCTGGGTTTGAGTTCACCTCTAAGCACAAGTGTAAGTTTATTCGGGAAGTGCTCCTGGGGAGGCCGGACAGGGCCGGAGGATGAACAGACAAGAAAGGGAAGAAGGCCCTTAACAGAGGGCCTGTCATCAAAACCACCACACAGGGGATGTCTCTGGTGGAGCAGTGGTTAAGAATCTGCCTGCCAATGTAGGGGACGTGGGTTCAATCCCTGGTCTGGGAAGATTCCATATGCCGTGGGGCTACTGACTGCGTGGCGCTAGAGCGACTGTGAGGAGATACCGCATGTCCGAGGGCAAAGGAGAAGCCCCAGCAAGATGGTAGGAGGGGCGAAATCATGTTTAGAATCAAACCCCACACCCGCCAGAGACGCTCACAGGACTCAAAGAAACCTTGTGTGCACCAGGACCCAGAGTCCCCACAGAGACTGAGGCGGAACTCTGTTCGAGTAGCTCCTGTGGAGGTAGGGGTCAGCAGTGAACTGCTCCAGAGGCAGGGGCCCTGGGTGCAGCCGACTTGGGTATGGCATAAGCCCTCTTGGAGGAGGTCGCCATTAACCCCACCCTGCTTAACTGCCATTAAGCCTTTGCCCTGCTTCATTCCGTATTCCGAGGCCAAATTTGCCTGTTACTCCAGGTCTTTCTTGACTTCCTACTTTTGCATTCCAGTCCCCTATAATGAAAAGGACATCTTTTGGGGGTGTTAGTTCTAAAAGATCTTGTAGGTCTTCATTCAGTTCAGTGCAGTTCCGTCGCTCAGTCGTGTCCGACTCTTTGTGACCCCATGAATCGCAGCACGCCAGGCCTCCCTGTTCATCACCATCTCCTGGAGTTCACTCAGACTCACGTCCATCGAGTCCACGATGCCATCCAGCCATCTCATCCTCGGTCGTCCCCTTCTCCTCCTGCCCCCAATCCCTCCCAGCATCAGAGTCTTTTCCA
>SJYX01021435.1:112996-137007 GCA_006410675.1 Oreotragus oreotragus | reverse complement strand
ATGGTTGGATGGCATCACCGACACAATGGACATGAGTTTGTATAAACTCCAGGAGTTGGTGATGGACAGGGAGGCCTGGCGTGCTGCAGTCCATGGGCGCGCAGAGTGAGACACGACTGAGGGACTGAATGGAACTGAGGCGGTATGTCCTAGAGCCCATGCTCTGCAACAGGAGAAAGCAGGGCAATGAGAAGCCCGCACATCGCAACGAAGAGTAGCCCCCGCTGCTGCAACTGGAGAAAACACATGTGCAGCCGTGGAGGCCCAGCGCAGCCGCGGAGGCCCAGTGCAGCCACAAAGAAATTAAAAAACAACAGCAACAAAAAAACTACCACAGAGGGCCACTGAGCTCAGCCTGCTGCGGCCTGTGGGAGACGGTAGCCCAGGCCTCACAGTGTCGTTTATCCACCAGCTGCCCCTGTGCTTGGCTGAGGGCTGCCTCTAGGGGCGGTGGGCCCCCTGGCACTTTCACTGCCCTCTCATGTGCAGTTCGCAGCCTGGGCAGCCCCCCGGGCAGAGGTACGGAATGGGGACTGTCCAAGAGCTGTGGGCGGATGCCCTGTCCAGGGCTGCAGAATGCAGTGGAGAGAAAATTCTAGGAGAGAGAGAACTAGGACAGGAGGCACCTGAGGAGAGCTGTCAATTCCCAAAAGAAAGTGTCGTCAGACTTGAACAATGTCCTTCGCTAAGGCTTTCTATGCATGAGGGGCTGCAGGGATCGCAGGTACGTCAAAGCACGTCCTCTGGAAAGAAAACCCGCACCAGGGTCCCACCCCAAAAGGAGCCTGGCTGGAGGCACACGCTGGGCTCTGATGGAGAGTGAGTGGAGGCCCGAGGGCAGTAGCATCTCACCAGACCCCCTGCTTCCAGAGGCCGCCCACCGCTGCCACCAGCTGGGTCCCCACCAGCTGCTAGAGATGCTCTCTAAACCATTCACGTGTACCGAGGGCCCAGCCCTGTTGCAGTCTTCACGCTGATCCTAAACTCCCGGTGAGGAGGTGTGACATTTACTCTGGTTTGGAGACTGAGGGACAAGCACTTGGTCTTACCTAAGGTCACATGGCTTGAACAGACAGAACTAGGGTTTGAACCCAGGTGACAGGGTTCCTGGGCCCATGTTCCCCAGGCCAGCCTCCCCAGAAGGATGTACCAACCAGGTGGCACAGTGGTAGACTCTGCCTGCCAATGCAGGAGACATGGGTTCAATCCCTGGGTCAGGAAGTTCTCCTGGAGAAGAGAATGGCAACCCACTCCAGTATTCTTGCCTGGGAAATCCCATGGACAAAGGAGACTGGCGGGGTACAGTCCATGGGTTTGCANAGAAGGATGTACCAACCAGGTGGCACAGTGGTAGACTCTGCCTGCCAATGCAGGAGACATGGGTTCAATCCCTGGGTCAGGAAGTTCTCCTGGAGAAGAGAATGGCAACCCACTCCAGTATTCTTGCCTGGGAAATCCCATGGACAAAGGAGACTGGCGGGGTACAGTCCATGGGTTTGCAGAGAGTTGGACACAACTTAGCACCTAACACAACACTTTCCAGAAGGATTATTTAAACCTACAACCAGGGCTTCCCTGGTGGTCCAGTGGCGGAGAGTCCAGAATCAATGCAAGGGGCCCGGGTGCTGTCTCTGGTCAGGGAACTAGATCCCACAGGCTGCAACTGAAGAAAGATCTCACATGCCTCAACTAAAGGTTCTATGTGTTTCAACTAAAAGCCAGTGCAGCGAAAAAAACGAAAAGCATAAGTGACCATGCTCCTGCTCTGTTAACACACAGATGGCTGAGTGTGTGGTGAAGGTAAAATGAAGTTCTCAGAGGGCAGGTGGCTGCTTCGATGGCTACAGAGTGATGGTCAGGCATGGGTGGAGTGTAGGGCATTGTGAAGAGTGTTCCCTGGGTGCCGGGCACGGCTATAGGCTGGGGGATGAGACATGTCACGTGATGTGACCAAGGAGGCCAACGGGGGGTCATCGTCAGACCCCCAGCATGCACAAAGTTTGCAAAGGCCAAGGAAGGCCCTGCCTGGCCTGTCTCTTAAACAGAACCACAGACAAGTGGAGGAGATCAAAAAGGCCACAACAAGCAGCCTGGGAGGGGAGGAGGACCTGGGAAGCAGGAGGGCAGTGTGGTCTGAGTCCTCCTCCAGAAAAGTAGGCCCTGCTCCCCGTCCTCCCCCGCCATATACCCGCTCCGTCCTGCCTGCCAGCTTCCGTCCACCCAGCATGCAGGCTAAAGGCACCTGCCCCCTCCAGGCCCAGTAAACACAGTTGCCTGCCACCCACCCACTCCTCGCAAGTTTCAGCAGGTTGCAGTTGACATACGGGCACTACAGTTAGCAGCTAGAAAATGCCCCCATGCCCTACCACCCAGATGTCCACTGTCCTCTGATCAATGCTGTGCACGGGGATGTCAAGTTTCAGGCAAGGGGCCAGCAGCAACGTGCTCTCAGGGGCCCAGCCAGGGCCTCAAAGCTCATAGTTTTGTGACAAGTCTGAGGACACCAATCCCTGGGATGAAGCCCTGAGCCTTTGCAGCTTAGCTGTGCCTGGGGTGACGCTGTGGCTCTGTGGGTGCTGAGGTGACACACCTACAAAGCTGAGCCTGGTGGGGTGATCTTCTGGAGCTACTTCCAACTGCCCAGCTCAAGCCTACTTTCCTCTTGAGGTTCTCTAGGGTAGGCATGAGGCAATGCTGCTAAACTGCAGTTCTGCTTCCTTCTGAGAGAAAGAACGAGGGCTCAGCCAGGGGACCAAGGTACCTTGAGCTCCTGCAGCAGTTGTGGTGGGATGGACGGTGGGTTTGCGGGGCTGCAGCCACAGGCCGGCAGCAGAAAGGGGCCTCTGCTGTGAGAAGCTGCTCCCTGCCTAGGACAGGTGACCTTCTGCAGTGGCCCCTGCACCTGGGGGCCTGGAGCGGAAGCTGCCTCTAAGGGAGGAGAGGAAGGAGGTGGGGCAACAGGGCAGGCTTGTCTGCGTGTCTCAGGCAGCTTATGTGACTGGAGCAGACGCCCCAAAGGGGGTTCAGGGAGTGCCCTTCGGTCCAGTGGTTAAAAATCCACCTTCCAACGCAGGAGACGCAGGTTCGATCTCTGGTCAGGGAGCTGAGATCCCACGTGCCGCGGGGCAACACACCTGCGCCCTGGAACTAAGCCTGCGTGCTCTGGAGCCCACACGCTGCAACCAGAGAGAAGCCAGGGCACCGCAACAAAAGATCCCGCAACAGAGGCCTCATGCCACCAAATCCATACACGTATCATCGTCATCGTTCAGTCGCTAAGTCGTGTCTGACTCTTGTCATCCCCCCGGACTGCAGCAATCCAGCCAGGCTCCTCTGTCCTTCACTATCTCCTGGAGCTTGCTCAAGCTCATGTCCACTGAGTTGCTGGTGCTTTCTAACCATCTCATCCTCTGCTGCCCCCTTCTCCTGTTGCCTTCCATCTTTCCCAGCAACGGGGGTCGTTTCCCATGAGTCAGCTCTTCGCGTCAGGTGACCGAAGTAATGGAGCTTCAGCTTCAGCATCAGTTAAAGATATATATGGGACTCTTTGTGACCCATGGACTGTAGCCCGCCAGGCTCCTCTGTCCATGGAATTGTCCAGGCAAGAATACTGCAGTGGGTTAGCCATTTCCTTCTCCAGGGGATCTTCCCCACCCAGGGATCAAACCTGAGTCTCCTGCATTGCAGGCAGATTCTTTACCGTATGAGCCACCAGGGAAGCCCTGGAGTTGCTGGATACTCTATTACCAATGCCAGGGCAGGAGGCCCATATTCTTTCAGCTGAGAGCCCCTAAAGACTAACCATCAGGGCCTGAGCAAACCCCCACCCCAACCTAGATGGCAAAATGGTGAGGGCAGGTCCCAGAGGCTTGGTGACACCCCTGGGGTCTCCCTTAGTACAAACAATATTTGTTGAATGCGTGTGGACTGTCTAAAGCCCGAACTGCTCTACTTTCAGGCAAGACAGATAAGATGGGTGTAATTCACACATACTTGTGAAATTCAAGTTTCCAACTGCAGCAGAGACCCAAATGAACCTGCAAGAGACCTCCTGAAGTTTAAACAAACAGACACTGGCTTCAGACAATGGAGAGGTAAACAGCCCCTGATGGGTCTGCTCACACCTTCTCACTCTCGCTGTTCAGCTCTGCCAGAGCCCAAGTTCCCTTGGCCCAGGAGTCAGGGTCAGTCAGTTATCCAAACACAGTTGGGAATCACATCTAAGCCCTTGGTCCCAGTGAACTCAGTTCAGAGCCCCAGGGCACGGCCCCGCCTCTGGGCTGACGGCCTGCCTGAGTGACCCTGGTTTTTGAGGGCCCAGGGCGCCAGTTCACTCCTCCCAGGGTCTCTGGGTGTCCAGCAGAGCTGCTCCCAAGGCCTCTTCCAGCACACTGGCCCCTCCTCACACCCCATAACTGGCCTCCTTGTTGTGTCCACAGTCCAAGTCCCCAAAAACTGAGAAAACAAGACATCCACGGCAATGCAAAAGCAAAAAGGGAATTTATTTCTGGTTCGAACCATGTCGCTAAGTTGTGTCCAACTCTTTGCAGCCCCATGGACTGCAGCACACCAGGCTTCCCTGTCCTTCACTATATCCCAGAGTTTCCTAAAACTCATGTCCATTGAGTCAGTGATGCCATCCAACCATCTTATCCTCTGCCACTCCCTTCTTATGCCTTCAATCTTTCCCAGCATCAGGGTCTTTTCTAATGAATTGGCTCTTCGCATCAAGTGGCCAAAGTGTTAGAGCTTCAGCTTCAGCATCAGTTCTACCAATGAATATTCAGGGTTGATTTCCTTTAGGATTGACTGGTTAGATCTCCTTGCTATCTAAGGGGCTCTCAAGAGTCTTCTCCAGAACCACCATTAGCTTCCTTCTGCCTCTGGCCAAAATTCTCTCCAGACCAGCCTTACGGGGCAGTGGTCTCTGGTCATCTGTGCACGAGGCTGGGCCATGGCATGGGGCATTGTGGTGGAGGTGAGAGAAGAAATTCAGGCAAAGCCGAGGAGGATGGGGGAACCCTGGAGAATTTCTGCAGCTGGGCTGAGGACGGAGCAGGGCAATGCAAGAGCCACCGGGGGGATGGCTCTGTTCGCTGTAGCATGTGCGCTTCTCTCCAGTTGTGGCGAGCAGGCTCCAGAGCTTCGGGGCTCAGTAGCTGTGCCACTTGGGCCTAGTTGCCCCATGGCGTGAGGAGTCTTAGTTCCCCAACCACTGACTGAACCGCGTCCCCTGCATTGGAAGGTGGATTCTTAACCACTGGACCATCAGGGAGGTCCTGGACTAATTTTTAAATAACCTTTTCCGTTTAGAAACTGTATGTTAACAAAGAATAAGATCATACAGAGAATTTCATTTACGCTTGCATCCTGTTTTCCCCCGTTAGCACCTTATATTTGTCTGTACATATGAGGTGCATTTGTTACATTTGTTCATCAGTAATGAACCAACACTGATACATTAGCAGATTTCCTTAGTTTTACCTAATATCTAATACCTAATATAGGAGAAGGCAATGGCACCCACTCCAGTACTCTTGCCTGGAAAATCCCATGGATGGAGGAGCCTGGTGGGCCGCAGTCCATGGGGTCGCTGAGTCGGACACGACTGAGCGACTTCACTTTCACTTTTCACTTTCCTGCATTGGAGAAGGAAATGGCAACCCACTCCAGTATTCTTGTCTGGAGAATCCCAGGGACGGGGGACCCTGGTAGGCTGCCATCTATGGGGTCACACAGAGTCGGACACAACTGAAGCGATTTAGCAGCAACAGCAATACCTAATATATCAGTTTTTACCTTTTCTTTTAATCTTTTCTATCCCAGGGTCTCATCCAGGACACCACACGTTTGGCTTGCCTTTTTTTTTTTTTGCAGCTTATGGGATCTTAGTTCCCCAAACAGGGACTGAACCTGGGTCCTTGGAAGTAAAAGTGTGGAGTCCTAACCACTGGACTGCCAGGGAATTCTTGGTTTTCCTATCTCCTTGGGCTCCTCTGTGCTGCAGTTTCTCAGAGTTTCCTCATTTTTGATGACCTTGGCAGTTTCGAGGACGACCTCTCAAATAGCTTATGAAATATCTGTCCACTGGGGTTTTTTTCTCATGATTAGGTTAGGGAAGGAAGATCATGGAGGTAAAGTGCTTTGATTAATTTTTGTTATAAAAATAAAATTATTTCCCAAATTGTTCATTCTCTCTCCCCTCCCTCCCTTCCTTCCTTTCCTTTTTTTCTGTGGTGCATCTGCTTTGCGGCCCTGTCCCCCTCCCCGCCCCACCCCCGAGTGCTTCCTCTGTTGTGGAGTGAGCCCTGAACTTGGCAGCAGAGCTCAGATGTTGAGAGGCGGGGCCCCAGTGGGACCGGAGAGCCCCAGGAAGGCTGCTGGGGGCAGAAATGGGGTTGGTGTGTTGCAGCGGTTGAGATCATGGAATTCCTGGAGATTTGAATCTCAAGGAGCTTTGCATTTCTCACTTCTCTGTTAAGAGTACCCTTGAAAATTGAAAATGAAGTTTGCTCAGTCCTGTCTGACTCTGCGACGTCTGTCCATGGAATTCTCCAGGCTGGAACACTGCAGTGGGTAGCCATTCCCTTCTCCAGGGATCTTCCAAACCCAGGAATCGAACACAGCCCTACTGCATTGCAGGCAAATTCTTTATCATCTGAGCCATCAGGGAAGCCCAAATACGGAATTCTTTAGGCAGGAATAGTGGAGTGGGTTGTCATTCCCTTTTCCAGGGGATCTTCCCAACCCAGGGATTGAACCCAGGGCTCCACATTGCAGACGGATTCTTTACTCTCTGAGCCATTAGGGTTGTTGGGAGCACTGGGAGCTGGTAGAGAGTGGCCCCCCCAGAGGGGGTGCTCAAGGTGAGCCCTAAACAGTCCTGGGTGACTGGAGTGGTGGGAGACATGGAGCAGCACTCCCACCCCCAAAGACCCCTCAGTAGCTGGTGTTAAGTGATGCTGCAAGCTCAGTTTCTCTGTGCACCCGTGCTGAATCAAATCTCAGGGACAGGGTTTTGGGTGAAGTAGAAAAGGATAACTTTATTGCATTGCCAGGCAAAGGGGGACATGGTGGGCTCATGCCCTTTAAACTAAATGTCCCCACTTGGGGAAGATAGTGACAAGTTTTATAGAAATTGTTCAAAGAGGGTGTGATCAGCTATACTGATGGGTTGGTGGTGAGGTCAGCAGGAGTCCACATTATCAATCTTCAGATCCAACTGGTCGGCGGTCTACATCCGGCGGTCTACTAACTGCTGGTGGGCAGTTAGTTCAGTTGCTCAGTCATGTCCGACTCTTTGGAACCCCATGGACAGCAGCACACCAGGCTTCCCTGTAGTTCACCAACTCCCGGAGCTTGTTCAGACTCATGTCCATTGAATCAGTGATGTCATCCAACCGTCATCCTCTGTCATCCCCTTCTCCTCCTGCCTTCAATCCTTCCCAGCATCAGGGTCTTTTCCAATGAGTCAGTTCTTCACATCAGGTGGCCAAAGTATTGGAGCTTTAGTTTGAGCATCAGTCCTTCCAATGAGTATTCAGGACTGATTTTCTTTAGGATTGACAGGTTGTATCTCCTTGCAGTCCAAGGGACTCGCAAGGGTCTTCTCTAACACCACAGTTCAAAAGCATCAGTTCTTTGGCACTCAGCTTTCTTTATGGTCCAACTCTCAAATCCATACACGATTATTGAAAAAAACACAGCTTTGACTAGCTGGACTTTGTCAGCAAAGTAATGTCTCTGCTTTTTAATATGCTGTCTAGGTTGATTATAGCTTTTCTTCCAAGGAACAAGCGTCTTTTAATTTCATGGCTGCAGTCACCATCTGCAGTGATTTTGGAGCCCAAGAAAATGAAGTCTTTCACTATTTCCATTGTTTCCCCATCTATTTGCCATGAAGTGATGGGACCAGATACCGTGATCTTCATTTTTCAAATGTTGAGTTTTAAGCCAGCTTTTTCACTTTCTTCTTTCGCTTTCATCAAGAGGCTTTTTAGTTCCTCTTCCCTTCCTGCCTTAAGGATGGTGTCATGTACATACTTGTGGGCAGTATACCATCATTAATCATTAACTTCTCCCATCCCTTCTTGACCTTTTGGCTAAGATCAAGTGTAGTATGAGGGCTTCCCAGGTGGCACAGTGGTAAAGAATCTGCCTGCCAATGCAGGAGATGCAAGAAATGCAGGTTTGATCCCTGGGTTGGGACGATTCCCCTGGAATGGGGAATGGGAACCTACTTCATTATTCTTGCCTGAAAATTTTCAAGGACAGAAGAGCCTGGTGGGCTACAGTCCTTGGGGTTGATAAGACTTGAACTTGACTGAGCACACACATACCTGGAGGGGGTTTTAGTATCTGCAAAATAGCTCAAAGACATTGTTGTGTGTATCCTTTGATGGGGAAACAGGATCTTACCCCAAGGCTGCTCTTGACTGTTTCTCTCCCATTCCCTCCCTTCCCTGATTAACAACTGCTTGAATCTGCCCATCAGAACTCAGGGAAGGTCATGGAAGCTGAATGAAGGCTGTTCCCTATAATCAAAGACATGGAGGACACAGGGGAGGTCCTATGCCTAGGAGCCCCACAGGGCCCTCCACGGTATCATAAGCTCTGCAGCAGAGCTGTCCTCTGGGCTGGCTCTGGCCTGCAAGATGCCAATAATGACGTCACGAATCACACCCAATGGGCTCTCATCTGCTGGACACTCACTAGGCTGGGAGTTATGACCTCTTCCAACCTGTGAGCCAGCAATGGCATTACCATTGCCCCTTCACAGAAGAGGAAGCCCAGGCATCACCCATTTAGTTAGTCACTGCTTACTGATCTTGATCTGACAATGAATTAATGTATCTGGAACGAAGAGTGTCATAGAAGAATCCAGAAAGAGTTTGTTTACTGATTCCTGGATCCCCTTTAACAATTCTGAATTAAAAACCTCGCTAGCACTTTGATGGAACAGAGCTTCAGTTTGAGGAGTCACCCCAGTCCTTCGGGAAGACCTGTATCCTGTCGGCACTGTGTGGCCTTGGGCAGGTGTCCTAACTTCTCTTGCTTAGTAGCACACTGGGGTGTGTGCATGGGTGTGTGGGGAGTGGTTCCGAGCCCTTGATTGATTAACTGTTGTTGTTCAGTCGATCAGTCATGTCCAACTCTTTGCGACCCCATGGACTGCAGCACACCAGGCTTCCCTGTCCTTCACCATCTNGCTCATGCCCTTTAAACTAAATGTCCCCACTTGGGGAAGATAGTGACAAGTTTTATAGAAATTGTTCAAAGAGGGTGTGATCAGCTATACTGATGGGTTGGTGGTGAGGTCAGCAGGAGTCCACATTATCAATCTTCAGATCCAACTGGTCGGCGGTCTACATCCGGCGGTCTACTAACTGCTGGTGGGCAGTTAGTTCAGTTGCTCAGTCATGTCCGACTCTTTGGAACCCCATGGACAGCAGCACACCAGGCTTCCCTGTAGTTCACCAACTCCCGGAGCTTGTTCAGACTCATGTCCATTGAATCAGTGATGTCATCCAACCGTCATCCTCTGTCATCCCCTTCTCCTCCTGCCTTCAATCCTTCCCAGCATCAGGGTCTTTTCCAATGAGTCAGTTCTTCACATCAGGTGGCCAAAGTATTGGAGCTTTAGTTTGAGCATCAGTCCTTCCAATGAGTATTCAGGACTGATTTTCTTTAGGATTGACAGGTTGTATCTCCTTGCAGTCCAAGGGACTCGCAAGGGTCTTCTCTAACACCACAGTTCAAAAGCATCAGTTCTTTGGCACTCAGCTTTCTTTATGGTCCAACTCTCAAATCCATACACGATTATTGAAAAAAACACAGCTTTGACTAGCTGGACTTTGTCAGCAAAGTAATGTCTCTGCTTTTTAATATGCTGTCTAGGTTGATTATAGCTTTTCTTCCAAGGAACAAGCGTCTTTTAATTTCATGGCTGCAGTCACCATCTGCAGTGATTTTGGAGCCCAAGAAAATGAAGTCTTTCACTATTTCCATTGTTTCCCCATCTATTTGCCATGAAGTGATGGGACCAGATACCGTGATCTTCATTTTTCAAATGTTGAGTTTTAAGCCAGCTTTTTCACTTTCTTCTTTCGCTTTCATCAAGAGGCTTTTTAGTTCCTCTTCCCTTCCTGCCTTAAGGATGGTGTCATGTACATACTTGTGGGCAGTATACCATCATTAATCATTAACTTCTCCCATCCCTTCTTGACCTTTTGGCTAAGATCAAGTGTAGTATGAGGGCTTCCCAGGTGGCACAGTGGTAAAGAATCTGCCTGCCAATGCAGGAGATGCAAGAAATGCAGGTTTGATCCCTGGGTTGGGACGATTCCCCTGGAATGGGGAATGGGAACCTACTTCATTATTCTTGCCTGAAAATTTTCAAGGACAGAAGAGCCTGGTGGGCTACAGTCCTTGGGGTTGATAAGACTTGAACTTGACTGAGCACACACATACCTGGAGGGGGTTTTAGTATCTGCAAAATAGCTCAAAGACATTGTTGTGTGTATCCTTTGATGGGGAAACAGGATCTTACCCCAAGGCTGCTCTCGACTGTTTCTCTCCCATTCCCTCCCTTCCCTGATTAACAACTGCTTGAATCTGCCCATCAGAACTCAGGGAAGGTCATGGAAGCTGAATGAAGGCTGTTCCCTATAATCAAAGACATGGAGGACACAGGGGAGGTCCTATGCCTAGGAGCCCCACAGGGCCCTCCACGGTATCATAAGCTCTGCAGCAGAGCTGTCCTCTGGGCTGGCTCTGGCCTGCAAGATGCCAATAATGACGTCACGAATCACACCCAATGGGCTCTCATCTGCTGGACACTCACTAGGCTGGGAGTTATGACCTCTTCCAACCTGTGAGCCAGCAATGGCATTACCATTGCCCCTTCACAGAAGAGGAAGCCCAGGCATCACCCATTTAGTTAGTCACTGCTTACTGATCTTGATCTGACAATGAATTAATGTATCTGGAACGAAGAGTGTCATAGAAGAATCCAGAAAGAGTTTGTTTACTGATTCCTGGATCCCCTTTAACAATTCTGAATTAAAAACCTCGCTAGCACTTTGATGGAACAGAGCTTCAGTTTGAGGAGTCACCCCAGTCCTTCGGGAAGACCTGTATCCTGTCGGCACTGTGTGGCCTTGGGCAGGTGTCCTAACTTCTCTTGCTTAGTAGCACACTGGGGTGTGTGCATGGGTGTGTGGGGAGTGGTTCCGAGCCCTTGATTGATTAACTGTTGTTGTTCAGTCGATCAGTCATGTCCAACTCTTTGCGACCCCATGGACTGCAGCACACCAGGCTTCCCTGTCCTTCACCATCTCTTTGAGCTTGCTCAGACTCATGTCCATTGAGCCAGTGATGCCATCCAACCATCTCATCCTCTGTCTTCCCCTTCTCCTCCTGCCTTCAATCTTTCCCAGCATCAGAGTATTTTCTAACGAGTTGGCTCTTGGCCACATCAGGGGGCCAAAGTATTGGAGCTTCAGTTTCAGTATCAGTCCTTCCAATGAATATTCAGGGTTGACTTCCTTTAGGATTGACTGGTTTGATCTCCTTGCTGTCCAAGGGACTCTCAAGAGTCTTCTCCAACACCACAGTTCAAAAGCATCAATTTTTCAGCCTTCAGCCTTCTTTACGGTCCAACTCTCACATCCATACATGACTACTGGAAAAGCTATGGTTTTGACTATACAGACTTTGACTGGCAAAGTGATGTCTCTGTTTTTTAATATGCTGTCTAGGTTTGTCATCGCTTTTCTTTCAAGGAGCAAATGCTGAATTATGTGGCTGCAGCCACTGTTCGCAGTGATTTTGGAGCCCGAAAAAATAAAATGTCACTGCTTCCATTGCTTCCCCTTCTATTTGCTGTGAAGTGATGGAACTGGATGCCATCTTAGTTTTCTGATATTTGAGTTTTAAGCCAGCTTGTTCATGCTCCTCTTTCACTTTCATCAAGAGGCTCTTTGGTTCCTCTTCACTTTCTGCCATTAGAGAGGTAGCATCTGCTTAGCTGAGGTTGTTGTTATTTTTCCCCAAAATCTTGATTCCAGCTTGTGATTCATCCAGCTTGGCACTTCACACGGTGTACCCTGCATATAAGTTAAATAAGCAGGGTGACGATATACAGCCTTGACGTACTCATTTCCCAATTTTGAACCAGTCCTTCACATGACTTAGCACCTTCAGCTAGGAGGAGGTCAGGAAGAAGAGAGTCAGCAACTGCACTGTGTTTCCTCAGCACCGTCCCACCCCCCTCACAGGGTCTGGGTCTCCTTGTGGGCTGGTTCTCCAGCAGGAAGGACCTCAGGGTCCTCTGGATCTTCCCCTTCCCTCCCCCTCCTCCTCCGGCCACACCCCCAGCCTGGTTCTGACTGCAGCGGTGGGGAGGGCGTGCCCCCACCTACTGACTCACAGCACTTTACTTTCTGAGCACTCCCTTGTGGTACCTTGACATTCTTAAGGATTTTTAAAATATATTTATTGATTTGGTTGCTCTGGGTCTTGGTTGCAGAACGCCAGATCTTCGATCTTCATTTCAGCATGAGGGATCTACTTCTCTGACCAGAGGATCAAACCTGGTCTCCCTGGTCTCCCTGCTTTGGGAGTGTGGAGTCTCAGTCACTGTACCAACAGGGAAGTCCCGACATTCTTCAGTATTTTAATCATCTCCTGAACTATAAATTCTGGGTTGGGATCGGGGTGAGGAGGGCAGAGAGGAGACCCCTCAGCTCCAAGCCGCCTCCCCAGGGGCGTCCCAGAAGAAACTACATGAGGCTGGGTTACATGTGCCCACGTTGTTTCGATCTCACTCCAGCCCGTGCACTCAACTATAATCCTGTGAGCAGGATCGGGATTTGAATCCTATATTCCAACCCTAGAACCATGACAGACTCCAGACAGCGTCACTTTCATTCTAACTCTGCTCAGACTGGCCAAGTGCTCAAGTCACATGGCCTGTCTGAGCTTATCTTTTCTTCCCTGAAATGTTAGGATCCGCCCTGCTTGGTGGGCGGTGGCTGGAGGGAGCAGTGTGTCCTGAGGCAGGAGCGGATGAAAAGGTAACTCTCTGCACCTGGCCTGCCCTGTGGACCAGCCTCCTGGAGCTGGGGACCGACGTCTCCTCTCCTTGCGCCCTGCTGCCCTCTGCTGGTCGAGGTCCAGCTGTCTGGCCGGTGCCCAAGGGGTGGTCAGGAGCCAGGGCTGGGAGTTCCCGTTCTATCCTGCCCCGTGTCCAAGTTCCCAGCTCTGCCACTCACTGCTGTGGGTCCCTCTCTCCAACTTCCTGAAACTGTTTCCTCAGCTGCAAAACGTGGGCTTGGAAGTGCTGACCGGGGGAGGATGTGCGGTATGTCACGTACAGCGCCTGGCCAGACAGGACTCTGTGATGCTGATCTGGTGGGCAGACAGGAGCAGGAGTTCCAGAACAACGGTGTGGCAGAGGCGTGGGTGCAAGAGGTGAGCTCTAGTGTCTTTCGCTCATTAATGCCCCACCCCCGCCCTGGAATCCCCAGCTCCCTTCCTGTTTATCTCACTGGCAGGAGCACGCTGCTCTGCTCAGCGAACTTGAGACACTCCCCTCCCCTGCCGCTTGTGTCCACTCTAGAGCTCCCGTATCCTGCTCACTCCCTCACCCTCCTCTTGGTGTGCAATGCCTGAAACAGGGCTGCACGTGGTAGACAACCAGTATTTCCTAATCCAGAAAAGCTGTGACAAACCTAGACAGCGTATTCAAAAGCAGAGACATCCGTTTGCTGACAAAGGTCCATAGAATCAAAACTATGGTTTTTCCAGTAACGCATGGATGTGAGAGTTGGACCATATGGAAGGCTGAGCGCCAAAGAATTGACGCTTTTGTATTGTGGTGCTAGAGAAGACTCTTGAGAGTCCCTTGGACAGCAAGGAGATCAAACCAGTCAATCCTAAAGGAAATCAGCCCTGAATATTCATTGGAAGGACTGAAGCTCCAGTACTTTGGGCACGTGATGTGAAGAGCTGACTCATTGGAGAAGACCGTGATGCTGGGAAAGATTGAGGGCAGGAGAAAGGGGCAGCAGAGGATGAGATGGTTGGATGGATGGCATCACCGACTACTCAATGGACATAAGTTCGAGCCAACTCGGTAAGGTAGTGAAGGACAGGGAAGCCTGGTGTGCTGCAGGCCACAAAGAGTGGAGCGTGACTTTGCAAATGAACAACGACATTCCAGCACATGGAGTGTGTGCCCTGCCCTCAGTCCTGGGCCAGGCTCAGTGTCCCCTCAGCAAACACGAGCCGAGGAGGACATTTTAACGCATCTTCGTGGCTCCCCTCCGAGTGTCCAGCCTGCTCTGCCGAGAGCCATCTGCCGCATACACCATGTCCACTCCCTTCTGAGGCTGCCCGCCCTTGGCATCGGGATCCCTCTCAGGCCTGGGATCCCACTGAGAAGAGGGGACAGACACCCATCTAACACTTCCATACTTCCATGCTTGCCCCTGCTTTACAGCCTCTGCAACAATGTTTATAGCAAATAACCCCCATGCGTGCGTGCTAAGTCGCTTCAGTTGCGTCCGACTCTTCGCGACATCATGGATGGTAGCCCACCAGGCTCCTCTGTCTGTGGGTGGGTTTTCATTGCTTTCTCCAGGGGATCTTCCCGAGCCAGGGGTTGAACCCATGTCTGTAGTGTCTCCTGCACTGGCAGGCAGATTCTTTACCACTAGTGCTACCAACCACTCTAGTTAGCAGTTAACACTGACTACTGAGTGGGTAGGCAATAGCTGCATTAACTCGTATAATCCACCTCCCGGAGGGAGGTCCTCCTCTGCCCTTCAATTGTCCAGTCTGACTCTTTGTGACCCCATGGGCTGCAGATGCCAGGTGTCCCTGTCCTTCACTATCTCCCGGAGTTTGCATAAACTCCTTTTACAGATAAGGAAACTGACACAGAGAGAGCCCTGGTGACTCCTCCAAGGTCACAGAACTGGTAGATAGCAGAATCAGAATTGGAAACCAGGGAAATCCCTGGCTTTCCACAATCTGACTTATCTGATTTATCAGAAGCATGGAGCTTGGAGATCAAGCCCAGGAATGTAGGGTGGTGATCAGTTCTTCCACTCTGCTTTGGATCTCTCTGTCCCTCTGCATGGTCTCAGGCTCTGTTGGAGCCCTAGCTAGTGGCTTCAGGGTGACTCCTGGGAAACTGTGAGTTTTCAATCCTCCAAAGGAGGGGCCCCCAAAAGCAGGAGGCAGGAGAGAGCAAAGACGGTGGCCCGAAGTGGCTGATCTGCCAGCCACCAACCCCCTCCCAAACCCAGATGTGGGGCCCTGGGGGGCGTGCCTTGTGGGGGAGCGGAGAGTAAAGCTCCATGACTCAGAGACAGTGTGCCCCACCCTCCCTGCCCGAGGATGCCAGGGAGTGGCCCCTCCCGGGGAATATGACTTGGGGTCCCCACCCCTTCCCCACCCCTTCCCCTCACCTTCCACCTTCCTGGCAGACACCTCCAAGGCTGGGCGGAGGCGGGGTAGAGAAATGAAGATGCTCGCTTGTCTGTGGCTCCTGGCCCCAGCTGCCCTCCGGGCTGCGCCTTCCCCAGGCTCCCACTCGTCTGGCCGCACCCACCCTGCCAGGCGGGTTGGGAGGAATTGAAAGCCTGGCTTGATGGGTGAGGAGGAGAAAGAGGCAGACAACCCACAACAACAACCCCGGCTCCAGGGATGCCCTGCACCTTGCCCACCCCGGGACCCCTGGGATGGCTGGTGGGCTGAAGCTAGAAACCGGCCGCCCGGTGGTTCCCACCTCTGGCAGCCGTGCAGGTGTCTCGGGCCGAGGGTGAGGCCTTCATTCTTCTCTTGCTCTCAGCATCCGCACCCTCCCTGTGGTCCACCCTCCCAGCAGCCACGGCTTCCCAGCCCAGAAGTCCCCCTGCCTTGACTTGTGGTGGCTTGTTCCTCGTGTCTGGGTGTCTGCAGCTGCCCAACTGGGTCCTGCTTCCGCCTCCGCCCTCCTGGGCACCCTGCCTGGTCCCGCCACCAACTGTGGGATCCTAAGGCATCCAATCCGGCCTCTCCCACTGCACGGGGAACGAAGACCCAGTTCCTTCACCCAGGGGCCCACACACAGACAACACAAGCTCTGGTGTGCACACCAGTTCGCTTGAGTGTGGTGAAGCGGGAGCCGGGAAGCCAGCAGGTCCACCAGTGTTCTACAGAAGGTGGCCTCTGAGCCGGACTCTGAAGGATCTGGAACAAGCAGTGACGGGGAAGAAGGGCGGGCCAAGGTAAGGAAAGCGCTCCAGCAGGAGACTTCGAGGCTGGGCCAGCTATCAGCTATCGGGATGCGGCTGGAGCATCAGATGTGCTAGGGATAAGGTGGGGAGGGTGGGCTTCGGTCGGGTGCAAGAGACTTCCCACGTCCCCACCTGGGAAGTTAGACCTCCTCTGGGCAGGGGGCTGCAGAAGGCTCAAGCGACTGGATCCGTGCTTTGGAAGGTGTCTGGTGGTGAGGAGGATGAAGGAGGCTGAGAGCCTGGAGGCTGGGAGACGGGAGAGGTCCAGGCAGGAGCAGCTGAGGTCTCAAAGTGGGGCAGTGCTTCGCGGCATCCGTCCATTCATTCATCATAGACTTCTTCAGTGGTTCCTCTATGTGAGGTGCTGGTGTTCGTTTTTAATTTTTTTCGAAGTTTCTTGGCTGTCACTGGGTCTTTGTTGCCGGGGGAGGATTTCTTGGGGGTTTCTCAGCAGGGTGCAGGCTTAGTTGCAGGCTTAGGATCTTTAGGGCTTCCCAGGTGGTGCTAGTGGTAAAGAACCTGCCTTCCAAGGGAGGAGACAAGAGACGTGGGTGGGGAAGATCCTTGGGTGGGGAAGATCCCTGGAGGAGGGCATGGCAACCCACTCCAATATTTGCGCCTAGAGAATCCCCATGGGCAGAGGAGCCTCGTGGGCTTACAGTCCATGGGGTTGAAGAGATTTGGACATGACTGAAGCGACTTAGTTCAGTTCAGTTCAGTTCAGTCATTCAGTCGTGTCCAACTCTTTGNGGCCTCAGAGGGGTTTCACTGCAATCCAGGATCCCAGCCCCAGGGTCAGGGGGGCTGGCCTCAGGGGTGCCCATCTGTTTGAGGTACAGTTCAGGGGTCACAGCCTGGGGACTGGGTCCAGCCCAGCCAACTGGGCAGAAGGTCAGCAACCAGCTCCTTCCTGTGCTGCCAGGGCAGTCGGGCGGGGAGGGCCCCAGGCCCTCAGGTCACCACACAAAAGCTCCGGGTGATCCTCCTCCAGAAGTTGCGACCGCGGCTGCTGAGGGCCACCTCGGCTGCCTCCTGGAAGACGGCGTGGACATTCTCCTGGAGCAGAGCCGAGCATTCGAGGTAGGCCACGGCGCCCACGGCCCGCGCCATCTCCTGGCCCTAGCAGAGAGCAACAGGGCTGCCGTCAGCTGGCCGCTGCTGGGGGCCTCCCGTCCAGCCGCCCCCTCCCCGACCAGGCCCCTTGCCGTCCTAGGCGTGCTCTCCTAGGGCGCCCACAGCTCCTGCCCTCTGGCCTGACCAAGCACCCTGATGGGTTCATCCAGTTTCCCGTCTCAGTTCTCGGCCGGGTCTCTGCCTCTCCAGGTACCAACTAATTACCTTCCCAGCCTGACCCAGGCGTGCCACAGAGAGGGGCTTGCAGACTAAAGAGCTGGGCCGGGGGGGTGGGGGGTCCCCCGGCTGTGAAGTGAGGGGGCAGGACCTTATGTGCACTCCACTCGCTCTCCATCCTCACTGGAAACTTCCAAGCCTGGCAGTTCTTGACCACGGCTGCTTCCAAAACACCCGGCACCCTGCTCCACATCCTCTGTGTGCTGAGGCTGGGCCGGAGTGGCATCAACCCAGGGGTGCCCTCTCCTGCCCCCTACCCCACCCCACCCTAGGCTGTGTCTCCTACCCTGTGGTAGGTCACAGGTTCCAACCCGTTCTTCCGCAGCTTCTTCACCAGCGACTTGTCCTTGCGCAGGTCGGTCTTACAGCCCACGACGACGATGGGCACCTCCTTGCAGAAGTGATTCACCTCTGGGTACCACTGTGGGGAGAGGGGTGGTGAGGCATGTGTGGGAGCCATCAGGGGAGTGGGCTGCTGTCCTGAACTCCAGGTAGGCTTTGACAATGATACTCAGCACAGCCAGCTTAGGGCGCACTCTTGGCAGATACTTAGCACAGCCAGCTTAGGGAGTACTCTTGGCGCTAGTGGTAATGCAGTGCCGATGCAGCAGACACGGGTTCAATTCCTGGGTCAGGGAAGATCCCCTGAAGAAGGAACCCACTCCAGTATTCTTGCCTGGAGAAATCCCATGGACAGAGGACACTGGCAGGCTACAGTCCATGGGGCTGCAAAGAGTCAGACACGACCGAGCGGCTGAGCAAGGGAACAACTCACTGGCACTAAGAAGACAAGGTACTCCAGGCCAGGCTAAGACTTTACACACAATGAGCTCACGAACTCCCCCGTCTCTGTGAGGCAGGTTCCATCATCAGTTCCACTGCACAGATGCACTCACTGAGGCGCAGAGAGGCTCTGTAACTTGGCCTTGATCACAAGATCACAAATTCTAACTTGTTAGAATTTGAACCCAGAGGTCAACGCTCAGAGCCCTGTCCCCACCTGCTCTAGAATTCTACCTCTGCAAGGCAAGGCGTCCCAGGACCATCTCCCCAATGGGGCAACATTTGTAAAGAAATAGCGAGGCTCTAAAACTAGAGTAGCTCACGAAATGCTTGCAGCAGCTGTTGGCCTATTGGAGGGGGCACTCCTGCCCCGCCAGCTGCTCTCTGGAATGCGAGGCCTCACGGCTGGGTTATTTCAGTCTGGACTATAACCTGGGAGCCTGGAACCAGCAGCGCACGCCAGCTCAGTTTCAGGGAAAACCGGCATCAAACTGTCTGGCTTCTGGAGACATATGGGGCCTGTGTGCGGTCCCAGAGACCCTCCCAACCACAAAACTGCCCTTGACAAGGGTCTTCTCTCTGACTCTGCTTTATTAAGTCCAACAGGACATCTCATCAGACCTCGTCCTAGCTAAGCCCTGGCATCAGTGATCATTCCATCCTCCGAAAGCTGGTCGGCATGGTGCCCCAGGGCCCCACACTCCTGGTTGTTCTCAGGTCTCCAGGTGACAGCTGCCCACTGCCCTCCACCCCCAATCCACAGCTCTTCCCTACCAGCAGCTCCTAAATGGATCTGCCCAGCCCTGTCCCCTCCCAGGAACCGCAGACTCAGACTTCCGCCTGCCCGCCACCGGGAAGTCCAAGGGGCCTTCACTGCCCACCTCCCTGCCCTCAGCCTGCTCCTCCTTGTCTTGGGAAATGGCAAGTCTACCTTCCAGGTGCTCTGAGCAAATGTCTCTCTCCCACTCACATCCAATCTGTCTGCAAACCCTGGCGGTTCAGTTCTACCTTCCAGATTTGGTACCCACTCACCTCTCACCATCCCCTCTGCCGGTACCCTGGTCCCAGCCCTGGTGCCTAGAACAGTCCTGGCACATACCAGTCTGCGTGGACAAGACTGGCTCAAGTCCCAGGGTTACCACTTTAATAGATGTGTATCTTGGAGCAAGGGCCCCAGTCTGAGAATGATAGCATCTGCTCCATAAATTGTTTTTGTTTTTTTTCCACTTTTTGGTTATACTGTGGGGCATGCAGGATCTGAGTTCCCCGACCAGGGAATGAACCTGCGCCCTCTGCAGTAGAAGTGCAGAGTGTTAATCACTAGATCACCGGGAAGTTCCTCCATAACATTTCTAGGTTGGCTGAGTAAACATGTCAGTGCCCACCACTGTACCCGGCCCGTAAACACTGCCATCATTGCTGCGGTTTACTGCCGCAGTCACTGGCTGTGCTCTGACAGACGCTGGAGCACGCCCTTCACACACGCCTGGAGGCCCTGGCAGCAGGAGCTGCTGGCCGGAACAGAGGAACTCCAGGGACCATGTCCCCAACACCTGTGAGAAGCCCTGGGGACCTCTACCGTGATCAGCGGATGTCCTGGGCAGCCACTGGGAGCCAGCAGTCACGTTGCGGGAGGCTGACAGTTCCTGTGACCTTGGACAGGCCCGGGCTGGGGAGAGGCAGGGGTCTCTGGGCCACCCTGCATCCTTAGGCAGGGTCATGGTGGAAAGGCCTCAGCTTTCTGAGCCTGCAGTATGGGCAGGCAGGAAGTACTGGACTGGGAGTCAGAGGTCTCGTCCAGACCCGGCCACCAGATCCCTGTGGGACCTTACGTAAGCCACTCTGGACCTCCGTTTCCCCACAGTTATGCCAAACACGTTGGACCACACATCATCCAGGGCCTGCCAGGCTCTGACAGTCAGCTGGGTCCAGGGCAGGCGCAGAGCAGAGTGGCCTGGCTATGGGGCCATGCCTCCCTGTCCATCCCACCTCCCCCGACCTGCCACCTACCCGGTTAGAGATGTTGTCGAAGCTGTGTGGACTGGTGACGTCAAAACAGAGGAGCAGGACACTGGCATCAGGGTAGAACAGGGGCCGCAGGCGGTCATAGTCCACTTGCCCTGGTAGGGTGGGGGGCGGTCACTCCCTCCAGATCCCCTGCCCACTGTCAGCATGCCCCAACATCAGAGAGGTCACCCCAATCAAGACCAGGGGAGGGTGAGAGCTGAGCGGGTGAACTAGACCAGGGCCTAGTTCTGTGCCTCGGAGTCCAGCCTGTGAATGATCCCCTTGGGGCCGTGTCCCCCTGGCCGGCCTGTGGGATGTGCCAGCCCCAGCCTGGGTGAGACCACTTGCTGAGAGCCCTGCTCTGGCAGGAGTAGGGGGTTTCTGAGGCCCCCACTCAGAAACCTGCTTTGCCCTGGTCTTGGGGGAGCTGGGGGATGAGAAGAAAGAGGCAGGCGGGACCTGGGCCAAGATGTCACAGCCCAACAAAGAAAGGGGGTTGTGGGATTCCCTGAGTTTAGCTTTGAAATCTTTTTTTTTTTTGAGGCACTGTGCTGTGCTTAGTCGCTCAGTCGTGTCCAGCTCTTTGCAACACCATGGACTGCAGCCCGCCAGGCTCCTCTGTCCGTGGGGTTCTCCAGGCAAGAATACCGGAGTGGGTTGCCATGCCCTCCTCCAGGGATCTTCCCAGCCCAGGGACTGAGCCCAGGTCTCCTGCATTGCAGGTAGATTCGGTACCACCTGAGTCACCAGGGAAGCCCATTGGAGGCACAGAGGACCCCAACAAATCCAGCCTGTGCTCTCAAGGAGCTGGCAATTCAGTGAGAGACCCGATCGCATCAAACAGTGACGAGCTCTCCAAGAACACGAGGGAGTGGACCTCAGGGTAGGGGGCTGGGGTCTGGCTGGAGAGAAGTGGGTGTATGAGCCCTGGACTGAACTGCTCCCCAGCAGGGACCCTCCTCCCCAGTGGCCCCATCAGACCAGGTGCATGCCCGCTCCCCCCTCTCATCGGGCCGGGCACGTGCCCGCTCCCCACTCTGTGTGGCGTGGCCCCAGGAGCCCTTCCCCTGCCTCTGCACACCTGTGGCTCTCCCACCGCCCTGACCCCATTCTGCTTCCGCTCTGCCTACGGAAACCAGTTCTTCCCAGACCTTGCCCTCCCAGCCCATGTCCTGGGCAAAGTACAGCAATGGTCTGAGCTGAACTTCAGTCCTCTTCTGGACACGTGACCCTTTCCTTCAGGAAACCTCAGTGTTTGAAGGCCTTCCATTGATTGGATGAGGCCCACACAGGTTATGCAAATAATCTATTTTACTCAAAATCTACTAATTGAAAAGTAATCACATCGAATAAATACCTTCACAGCCTCTCAACTGGCATTTGACCCAAAAACTAAGCCTTGTTAACCTCATCAAGCGGACATTAACATTTTTTTTTTCTGGGTGCACTGAGCAACATGCGAGATCTTCATCCCCTGACAAGGGATCACAGCCGGGACCACAGCAGTGAAAGCACCGAGTCCTAACCACTGGACTGCCAGGGAAGTCCCAACATTGATTATTTAAAACACTTTTTTCAATTCATTAGTTTTTGACTGTGCTGGGTGTTCGTTGTTGCTCAGAGTGAATCTCTACCCTAGCTGTGGCATGAGGGGTCTATTCTCCTGACCAGAGATTGAACCCAGCCCCTGCATTGCGAGCGCTGGGTCTTATCCACTGGGCCACCAAGGACGTCCCAACAAGGCAGAATCTATTCTTCCTATTTATCAGGTGAGAAGGTTGACTCTCCAGGACCAAGCCCGTCAGTCCATCACCTTTGTGTTAATACTCTCAGCCTCCTTGTCCTGAGTCTCATGTCTGCCTTGTAAAACTCCACACAGCACCTGATGGACTCTCAAGGGACCATGAGGCACTCATTGCCCCCATGCTCCCTGGGCAGTCTCTCTTTCCAGAGAAGTGCCTTCTCTCTCTTGGTAGCTTCCCAACCACCCCTGCACGCTGGCATTAAGATCCCGTCCTCCGTGGCATTGCACACAGACTTGGCTTTAAGGGCACAAACTGTGGGTTCCCTGTTACACCCGCAGTTCTTGTTATGGTGTTGGGTACCTCATAGAGCTCCCTGGACACCAGGCTGTTGAAGGCATAGATGATGGAGCCTCTGGTTATCCCAGGGAGGGAGCTTGATCCAGACGTCTTGTTCAGTGTCTTGCCCCCCGATAAAGAGTATACTGGGCAGCCCGCTTTATTCCATGTGATCATTCCTGGCATGTGCTAGGCACCTTCAACTTCACAGCAACCCTCTAGAGTGGGCAGGATGATCTCTGGTTGCCAGATGGAATTGTTAAGGCTGGAGGAGTGTCACGCTCATAAAATCACCTGGCTCTGGAAAATGACGGGACTAGGATTTGAACCCAGATCTGCGACTGGCTCCAGAGATGGAGGACTTTGCCTGTCTGCAATGCCAAGGGGCCAAGCCACATCCCCAGCAAAGGGACGAGGGAGACAGGCAGCCTTCTTCAGGGATGCCTAGGTCTGGTGCAAGAACTCAGTGTGACAAGCTTCTTTGCAGTGACTGTCAAGGGTCCAGGGACTCACATTTTGGAAACTGGAAATGTGTGAGCTGGGCTTGGCTCACTGGGTTGGGGAAGGCAGGAAGGGGAGAAGAGAAAGAACATTCTGGGCATGGGGTGGGCTTGGGGGAGGAGCAACCAGGCTAGAAATCTAGGCCAGGAACAGTTGTTTCCCACCCCTGAGCAGCTTATATTAAGACCCTGGAGTGGAGCCTGTAATCCAGGTGGGGTTTTCTGAGCAGATCCCTAACATCACTTCCCCTGTCTCAGCTCAGCTCTATAACCTGAGCCAGGAGCCCTCACCTGGAGGAAGCAGTCCCACCCCTGGAGTGTTTCTAATGAAACTGAGGGGGTGGGTGTTAGTGGCTGGTTCCGTGTGGACCATACACAATCAGTCGAAGGTCTTAGAAGGTCTTAAGAGAAGAGACTGAGGTTTCCCAAGGAAGAAGGAATTCTGCCTCAGGTCAGCAACACAGAAACCCTGCCTGAAATTTCCAGCCTGCTCCCCTTCAAAATTCAGACTCAGGACAGCAACATCGATCTCCAACCTGTTCTACAGGTTTTGGACTTGTCAGTCCTCAAAATGGTGTTTTTAAGCCGATTCCTTAAAATCACCCTCTGAATATATATCCTATTGGCTCTGTTTCTCTGGAGAACTCTGTACAACATTATAGACTGTACTATGTACATTACACCCATGGAATATTATCTACTGTATTTATCATAAATAAAAGTGATACTTGTGAGCCTTGTGTGAGCACCCTCTGTGTGCCAGGTACCTGCCTCTTTCACAGGCAAGAGGCCCAGGTACCTTGTCCAAGGTCCTAAAGTGACAGCCTGGTTTGGATCCAGGTGGTTATACTGGACCCAGTGCCTACACAGGGTGTGCTTTTATCCCCCACAAAGAACAGTGTGTAAAGGCATTTCAAAGCAAGAGGCATGACGCAACAGACAAGTGATGTCATCTTAAAGTGTTTACCACTGGGATGGGCAGGGTGAAGGAGGGGGTGGGTGGG
>SJYX01021435.1:71292-108439 GCA_006410675.1 Oreotragus oreotragus | reverse complement strand
CCACCCCCGCCTGCCCCAAGGCACTGAACCTCCCTGGGCCCCTCCAAGACTGTAGAGTGGGTCTCCTGGAGCACCCACCGCAGCGTGCTGCTGTAAGGATTCAATGTGGAGCTTCACACAGAGCCCCGAGCCCAGGGCCTGGTACAGACTAACATTCCACAGGTGAGAGGACTGCTATTTTTATCTTTGTCCTCGTCCAGACTACCCCATTTCCGAGCCTTCCTTCCTGCTGCCCTGCCTCCTAGAATGACATTCATTCACTTCTTCCTTCATTCATTCATTCACGACCACCTTCTCTGGGTCTGATTCTGGACATTCAGGAACAAGTAATAAAGACTCACTGCGTACCCTGGGGAACTCCTAGTTTTCGGGGAGGGGAGTCCCCTCTTTTGCCTCTCAACCTCTCATAATCCAACCAGGATGCTCCCGTTTCTGTCTCTCTTAACTGCCCGGCCCCAGGTGGAGGTCACCTGGCCAGGGGCCCCTCCACCCCAGGCCCGCTAAGCCTGAGCTTGCCCCCTCTCCACAAAGGCCGGAGGAGTGGGAGCAGGAGGGGCTTTTACATAAGCGCAGGAACGAAGAGGGGAGCTAGTGCAGAGTAGGGGGCCAAGCAACAGTGGGGGAGGTTTTCATACCACAAGCCCTTTGCACCAAGCGGCACCCTGGGCCCCCTGCCTTTTGAGTAGCCAAGCCTTGCCCCCTTACTCAGGGCTGGGCAATGGGGCCATAGCCCAGGGGACCCTGTTTTTCCCTCTTCTCATGCCAGGTGGGGCCCCCACCTGCCCATGACTCAGGAGGACTTCAAGGCTGCCTGCGCGCTGGTCCTCTGAGTCTGGGCCTGGCCACCGGGAGGGGCAGTCCCTTAGCAGAGGGTCAGCAACGTCCTTCAAGGGCACTCAGGAAGCGGCGGTGGGGAGGGTGGGGAGAAAGGTGGGCCACAGAGCAGGCAACCAGGCAGAATGGAGAAGTCAAGGATGGTCCTGGCATCTGCCACCCTGGACTCTAGTCACTGGCACTTCCTCACTCAGACTAGGGCTGCCCCCTCCTTCCCATGCCCCCTCCTTGCCCCTCCTCTCAGGCCTGGTAGGGGACAGTGTGACATGGTGCCATGGCGGCTATGAGTGCTGGTTTTCGCTTTTTTTTTGGCTGTGCCGAACAGCATGTAGGATCTTAGTTCCCCAACAAGGGATCGAACCCGCGCCTCCTGCAATGGAAAAGCAGAGTCTTAACCACTGGACCACCAGCAAAGTCCAAGGAGCACGGGCTTTGGAATGAGATCCACCTGGATTAGGACGGGCTCTGGCACTCACTGTGTGACCTTGGGCCAGCGCCCTCACTGCTTAAAGGAGGCGAGTATCTGTGTGTGACAGTGAAGGCTGGCTGGCAGGCAAGGTCAACACACACTGCTTAGGAAGCTGGGTGCCAGGGGCAGCATCCACCCCTCCAGGAGGTGCCCCTTCCCCAGCCCCTCCCCAGCCTGTTGCCATGGAGGTGCTGACATCTGTTGAGCTCCCAGCTGGGCTGCCCACTGTGGCAGGACCCCTCCTGATCTGAGGTGCAGGGCGACCTGCCATGAAGTTCTTGGGAGATGCACTTCAGGACTCTGCAAGTGTCCGTGGAGATAACACCGTCACCCACATTCTCGAGGGATCTGCTCTGCGAGGCTCTTTACCTGCACCATCTCTGATCCTGATAACCTTAGAAAGTCGGTACTATTCCCATTTTCTCTTTTTTGGCCTCACTCAGCATGTGGGATCTTAGTTCCTTGACCAGGAATTGAACCTGCATCTCCCACAGTGACAGCGTGGGGTTCTAACCACTGGACCACCAGGGAAGTTCCCCTCACCGCATTTTCCTGTTGAAGACACTGAGGCCCAGAGAGGGGAAGAGACTGGCCCATGGTAACATACTAGACAGATGGCTGGGGATGGGGCCAGGTCTCTCAGGCTCCAGGGGCCAGGCTCTGACCCTCCTCACCTGTCTCTCCTGAGGTCACCCACTCTAGCCCCTGGCACCAGAGCTGAGCAGGAAAGCCCCATTCACAGAGTGGGACTGGGTTCTCCCCTCTGTATTGTCATCCCGCAGACTCCATCGACACCTTTTGTCTTGTTCTTTGAACCCCCCAGGCAGGGTCACTCTCTGCCTGCAGGACCAATAAGCACCTAATCTTATCTGCGCTGTCCTGCTGGGCCCTCCTGCAGCCAGGGCAGATGACTCATGCTTGGGTCTGACCTCACAGCGCTCACAGACAGACAGCATGGGAGACACAGCTCCAGAGAGGAGACCCAGGAGTTTCCCCGGGGAAGCACACCCATGGGAGTCCCTGCGGGGGGCCAGGTCAGCTGGTGTGCCCTGCCCTGTTCCACCCTGACCCTGCTGTGGGGGCCCTAGGCTTCTGGCCCTGTGGTTGTGGTTGTTGCCCCAAGTGTCAGGGGCCGGTGCCCAGCTAGGAGTCCCCCTGCCTTGGGAGCTTTCTCTCTACTCTCCAGCCCTGAACCCAAGGTCGGGCCACAGCCAGACAAGGCTCACTGAAGCCCTCCAGACCCCTGAGGCCCTCCAGATCTCAGCCTGCTCTTCGCTGCAGGCAGGAGGCCTGGCCCATGGGACCCCAATTCTCCTAGCTATTGGCTCCCCGGGCTTGGAGGGCTGTCAGGAGGAGGCATCCAAGGCCAGGACAGGAGGCTGCTCTGGCTCACAAAGCTCTGGGGGGCTGCGGAGGATGTCCTGGTCACGGCCAGGAAGATCTGGGTTCTAGGCTAGGGCTCTCACAGGCGGGCCTTGTGCCCCGAGGCCAGACTCTTCTCTCTGGCCGCTGTCTTTCCAGCTATAAACTGAAGGGCTTTTCTGCTCTCAGACCTTGTGCTTCTTTAAATGAAGCGTCTCTCTTGTGCCTGGAGGCAGACGGGTCCCCGGGAATGAGGGTCCCCAGATGGGAGGACTGGTGGCAGGCTGGTCCCTGGTGACAGGCATGTGCCCCCTTTCCCTGGCCACCCGGAGTGTCCTGCACCCTTCAACACACACTTCGTTCGCATCAGCTGGGAACGCCTATTTCCACACTGCAGCCTCTGCAGTCGGGATGGGTCTCACCTTTGAGGATGTCTCAGAGCCCAGGACAGTGGCCATGAGGTACCCCTACCCCCTCACCCCCATCCAGACCCCTCTCACAGGCCCCTTTCCCAGGCCTCAGGTCACCCAGCTTCTCTGTGGAGCTCCCTGCAACTCTGCCATAATTGTTGGGTTTGGGTTCTCACAGGCAGCATCTGGGGGCCCGGAAACACATCCCTCCCCACAACTAAAAAAAAAAAAAAAGTGACTGACCAAAGGACATGACGTCAGCTCCCAAAACCACAAAGCAAGAGTTGGCTTGATGCTGCCACAGTGGAAAGAAAGGCTGACTCCGTTAGCAGGCCCGCCCTCCCCAGCCTCCCCCATCCAACTCACACCACCCCCGCGGGTCGGAGGGGGCAGGAATCCACCAAAGGGGGTCGTGGTGCTGCAAGGGGACCCATGGGCCCCAGAGGAACTGGGCTGAGGGGGCGCACAGTGGGTGGGTCTCACCCTGCCCCGGGGCTGACAAATCCGCCTGGACAGGCGGTGGGCATGCTGGTGGGGGAAAGACAGTCCACGTGCCCAGGCATCGACGACATGCCAGGTACCACCTGGGGCCGTGTCTTAACCTTGCCTTAATGCTACCTCAACACCACCTCGGGTCTCTCCACCCAGGGAGGTCGCATGAGGGATTGGAGGCTCACAGAGGCTGAGCAAGGCACGGTGGGCCCCAGCAGTGGGAGACTGAGGTGCCAACCCACCTGTCTGATGAGGTTGCTGGGCTCTGACCCTCTAAGGCTGAGCCCAGGGGATAGCCATCGTAGGGGCAAGAGCTGGGTGAAGATGCGACGTCTCCCAAGAAGGACGTTTGCCACTTTTTAGTGGTCCTTCCTGCTGCAGCTCAGCCCCTGACCTGTGTGAACTCACTCATCCTGCGACCCTGAGAGCCGGGCACCACCGCTATTCCTATCATGGAGTTGAGCAAACAGGCACAGAGAGGGTAAGGGGCCTGCCTGAGGGCACACAGCTGTGAGTCCCGAAGCCAGGATTTGAAACCAGGAGATCTAGCTCCCCCCAGAGTAGTCAGTCCCTCTTAGCCAAGGGGTGCCGCCGAGGGCTCTCTTAGGACCGGCAACGGCCCCAGGCCGTCCAAGTCAGTGCCCCGGGACACCTCCTCGGGGTAGGTGCCCTTCTTGGCACTTTACAGACGATGCCACTGAGTCCTTCACTCCTGGGGGCGCGGTGAGAGCTGCCTTGGACCCCAGGCTCCGCGGGGAGGCAGGACGGGCGCCCGTCCCTCCCTCCTCGCGGGGCAGGAGGCGCCGGGGGGCCGCACTCACCTCGGGGAAGGCCCCCTCCGCGAAGACCATCAGCAGCGACGTTTTCCCGCAGCCGCCGTCGCCCACGAGGACCACCTTGACCGACCGCGCGCCGCCCGGCGCCTCCTCGCCCGAGGCCTGGGCCGCCTTCATCGCGGGGCGCGGAGGGACGGAGGGAGGGAGGCCGGGCCGGGGCGAGCGGAGCGGCGGCCGCGGGGCCGGCGGGGCAGGAATGTGGAAGGGGCGGGGCGGCGGGAGGAAGTGCGGGCGGCGGGCGGCCCAGGTGAGGGGCCGGCCGGGCGCACTCCGCGGCCCTGCCCCTCCCGTCCCACGGCCCAGGACCCAGGCGGCCCGAGACAAACTCTTCTTGAATCCCTGCTCCGTGGGGCCCTCAGGCTGCAGGAAGTGGAGGACCCAGATCTGGCCTAGGTCCCTCAGGAGCGCACCCCGGTCTGACGCGAAGACTTGTAGTTGGGCAGTGACCCGGTGGACGGGGACACACGAGGCTCCTGGCCCACGTCTCACCGAGCAGGGAGGTGGGGGTCAGCTCTATTGGCCTGCCAGCTTGGTGGGGGGCAGGGACGGGGTCCCTAGGGCCTAGTCTCTGCGGGCCTGGAGCAGGAACTGGTGCTTTTTGGTGGATGAATGGAGTGAATGAATGAATATGCATCCCCTCCCCCCATCTCCCTGGAGACAGAACACCCCACAGCCCTCCTGCAGGTGTTCCAGGGCAGGTGGGAAGGGGGTGACCCGGGCAGGCCCTTATGGGCGAGTCAGGGGCACTGCCAGCTGGACCTCCCCTCCCGCAGCCAGTACCAGGAAGTCTCACTAGCAGTGGGTCTCCCCTCTGCCTGGGGCATGGCCTGGGGAAAGGGATGGAACCTTCCATCTGTAAAGTGCTTAGAGCAGGTTCATGGTCAGTGATGCCAAGGGTAATTCTTGCTATTTAACCAACACTGATGACCGCCTGTGCTCAAGGGCTTGGGGACTGTGAACTGCAGAAGTTCAAGTCTTTCACAGGGACTTCCCTGCTGGTTCAGTGATTAAGAATCTGCCTTCCAATGCTGGAGATGTGAGTTCAATCCCTGGGTGGGGAACTTAAGATCCCACATGTGGGGCAACTAAGCCCCTCGCACCACAACGAAAGACCCTGCATGCTGCAACTACGACCTGATGCAGACAAAAAAGAAAGTCTCTCACAGCCTAGAATGGAAGACGAGTGGGACATATCAGTGTGATGAGAGCGCCAGCGATGGCAGGGACAGACAGTGGACGGGAGTCAGGAAGGGGGCCCCGCACTCAGGCTGGGGGTGGTTAGAGAGGGGGCCAGGGTCTTGAGGACAAAGTGAAACACATAGATGGGGGAAGAGAAGAGGGTTCCAAACTGAGGGGACAGCATGTGTAAGGTATAGAGGTGTGTGTTTGGGGGGGTTGTTTGCAGTGGGGGGGAGGGGTGCTGCAGTTCTTCCCTATGATGATGGGTGAGGTTGGATTAGGGAGCTGGTCCTGGGGTGAATTTGAGGATTAACTGGGGCCTGGATAGTGGAGCACTTTGGGTGCCAGGGATTAATGCAGAACTGAACTGGAAACTCACTGTCGCCTGACCTCCTACTCCAGTTATGTGTGCTCACTCGCTCAGTCGTGTTCAGCTCTTTGTGACCCCAGGGACTGTGGCCCACAGGCTCCTCTGTCCATGGGATTTTTCAGGCAAGAATACTGGAGTGGGTTGCCATTTTCCTCCTCCGGGGACCTTTCTGACCCAGGAATCCAACCTGTGTCGTCTTCTGGATTGGCAGGTAGATTCTTTACCTCTAGTGACATCTGGGAAGGCCTCCTGCTCCCATTAGCAGCCAGAATTGAAATATATAAGATGGGCACAAAGGCCGCCCCCAGATCATGGGCTGTTTTCACTGAAGCTCAGAGAAACAGAGGGCAGGAGTCTTGGGGTTTTTCACCTTCCCCCACACAGGTCATGACATCATTCCTTGCGCAGTTCAAAGCCAGGAGGTGAAAAACCACTTTCAGCCCCCTTAAACCTCACCGTGGCCCAAAGAGGCAGCTAGGGCAAGAGTCACCGCCCCTCTGCTGAGCGGCAGAGTCCAGGCCGCTGACTCCTGTTCCAGGCTCAGCCAGGGCCATGGTCAGCAGGCCGAATGAAGCCTCACCTGGATGGAGGGAGCACCCCAGGACATCCCCTCCCACCCGTCAGCTGCCCCTTCCTCCCCGAAACTGCCAAAGGGCTGGGCAGTGACTTGGCACCGGACTGGGTGTGGAGCCACTGATCAGGGCTCCCGCCCCAAGGAGTGGTGGGGAGGAACCCCACCCCCAACAATCAGCTGTCGGCCTCGTCATCCCCTAGGCTCCCCTGATGACTGTTGTCATCAGGAGTTGGTGGCAAGGCCGGGAGGCAGGTGGGGCCAGACTAGGGGTGGAGGGAGCTAAGAGTCAGGCAGAGGTGTTTGGCCTTGGTTGCTACAGGGATAATCACTCTAATGACACTCTTGATGTGTGTCATGCTTTAGAGTTTCACTGAATGTTTCCTAATAGTAACAGCACCCATCAATGGACTGCCAACTGTGTGGAGGCCCTTCTGTCCCCTAGCAGGTGGGGAGTGTTAGCCCCATTTTACAGATGAGGCACTTGAGGCCCAAAGAGGTTTAAGCTCTTGTCTAAGATCCACAGCCAGCACGAGGCAGGGCTGTAACTGGAACCCAGTTCTTTTTTTTTTTTTTTTGGAACCCAGTTCTGACTGCAGAGCCAGGCTTTCTTTCTCCCAGCATCACACCTCGTATGCATTATTTCCTCTAGTGCTCAGACTGTGAGCTGGGCAGAGTGAGGGATCGGATTCCCCCATTCTGCAGCTCTGGGAACTGAAGCTCAGAGAGAGGCAATGGCTTGTGTCAGGCTAGCACGATCCTGAGCCGAGATTTCAACCCACGTCCCTTGATGTTAAACCCAGCCTCACTCTCACTCTATGCTCCTGCTTCTGCCAGAGGGAGATTTAGTCACTGGCCAGAGAGTCTGCCCTGCTGCCAGGGAATTTCCCCAAATCTCAGCCATTGCCGGACCGAGGATGGTGCTGTTTTCTTGGGGGTTGTTTTGGATGGAGAGGTGGCCTGGGGTCACAGTCGGCCTGACCAGGGTACTGTTGGCTGTTTTACAGTTTTCTGTGGCTGCTGTTCACCACCAGCTTGTGGGTGACGCAGCCCTTTGAGGCCCCAGCCGTCCCAGGCCCAGAGTCCTCCAGCAGCCTGCTCAGCGGGTCACTGACCTGCAGACCCGAGGTCCTCGGCCTGAGGCGAAAGTCCTTCCTTCAAATGTAATAGCCAGGCAGGCTCTCCCGGCCCCCGGCCGAGCCCTGAGCACCTCGGCGGCAGGGACTGAGGCCCACCCACCTCTGTCCCCTAGATGGGAGTCCTGCCCCAGGCTGGAACCTAGCCGTGGCTCAGGAAGTTATGTCCAGTTGACTGGCTGGACAAACGGAAAAGGAAGGCAGGTGAAGGAGCGAGGCAAAGAAAGGAAGATGGGCCAGCTCAAAAGAATAAACCGAAGAAAGAGATGAAGGAACAACAGTTGCTTGGCTGAGTGAATTCAGAACGTGACCTGAGCGTGAGGTCAGCAGACAGGTGACTACCCTCGGGCCCCCATCTGCTCCAAGGACCCCCCATGGCCCTGGCCCATCTGCCCCGTTTTCTGACGGTCCACCCCCATCCTCAGTGAGGCCGGAAACTCCCTGCTGTCGGGGCCGGGTCTCTGCTGCCCCCGTGTGGCCACTCTGCTCCCTGCACCGTCAATACGCAGGGCTACGGGCTCTACTTGGTGCTCCTGGCTTGCGGTGTGCGGCGTTCATGGAGGGGGGTGGAGGCACCCGGAGTGGGTGCCAGAGGAGGTGGGATTCCAGAAGCCTGGTCCTGCGTCCTGCCCTTTGGGATGTCTTGGCAGGGGACACAGAAGCTTTGCTCTTCAAACCTCCCAATGTACCCCTCCAACTCCTTTTCATCCCAAACACCAGATCCCAGAGCTCCAGAACGCCTCCACCCAAAGCCTTGGCCTCACGTTTACTGAGCACCCACTGTGTGCCAGACACTTGACATGAGGCATTTCATGAGCTTCCTATGTGGCTCAGCTGGTAAAGAATCCTCCTGCAATGTAGGAGACCTGGATTCGACCCCTGGGTTGGGAAGATTCCCTGGAGAAGGGAAAAACTACCCACTCCAGTATTCTGGCTGGAGAATTCCTATGAAGTATGTTTAATTCCTATCCTCCTTTGATGAATGAGGAAACTGAGGACCAAAGGGGACAGGTAATTTGCCCAAGTTCCCACAACTGGTATGTGGGGGTGCGGGTGCCTTCAGAGACCTTCTTGGCCAATATGCCCATTCTTCAGATGGGGAAATTGAAGCTCTTGAGGGGAAGGAATTTGTCTCACAACAAGTAAGCCGCAGATTCGTCTGTGGCACGTGGAACCCAGAAGGGTTGTCCCAAGTTTCTGTCTGGCCTCCCCAGACCCATGCAATTCCAGTCGCCGTTTAACTGGAGCTCAGGGCTGGAGGCACAGGCCTCTGGTCCCTGCTTTGCTATTACTGATCCCTCTGGCTGGGACGGGAAGGTTGATAGTGCAGTGGGAGGGGTGGAGAGGGAGGCAGCCCTGTGGCCCAGCCCGAGCGGCCATGCGGCTTTCTGGTCTGTCCCTCCAGGTGTCTGCAGGCGTAGGCAGCAAGGCGGAGAGAGGAAGGGAGAGTCTGAGCCGCTGTCACCCGTGGCTGCTGCCGTGGCCCCTCCGGCCCCTCCCACGCGCAGGCCTGGCCCCCACTGCCGCTGTCAGGACGGTGACCCCTCACCGGGCCTCTTGGGTGGGGCTCGGCCTATTCTTAAGGGCTCCTAGGCAGAGGGGGCTTGGCACCCTTGAGGCCTGGGGCTGGAGGAGCAGGGAAAGGTGGGGCAGAAAGGGAGGAAGGGGCGGGTAGAGATGGGAGGACCGTGGTTCGGGCCCTGCTGAATGACCCTAAACCCTAGAAGGAGCGGGGCTGCTCCTCACTGACAGAGAACAGGGCTCGCTGGTGTTCCTCGTCATGACTCTCAAAGCTGCTCAGGGCGCCATCTGCCCCAGGTCTCCCTCCCTCTGCCCCGCTCCCGCCCAGGACCTCACTGCCAGCCGGTCAAGGACGTTCACACTCACCCTGGACAGGAAGCCTCCCCAGCTCAGCCCCACCTGGCCTTTCCAGCCCCAGCTAGCCGTCTGGCTCCCCAGACGCCTGCGCAGGTGGTTTCCCTGCCATGAGGCTCTCTCCCTCCTCCACGCACTCAGTCCTTCCCACTCTGCCGTCTCCTCCAGGAAGTCTTCCCTCATTTCACTCTTTCTGGGCTCCTGCAGGGCCTGTTTCACTGGTTACTACTGTCTACTGGGCATGGGGGGATGGGGGGGCCCTGATGTGGGCAGGCCTCCTGGGAACCCTCCCCTCGTGCCCCCCTTCTGCTCCCTGGCCAAGGTTCTCCTTCTCCAGTGTTTGCTGTGATCTTCCAGACAGGAGAGGGCAAAACCAGAGCAGCCTGGGATCCGGAGGGGCATCTCTGCTGTCCCTCAACCCCGCCCTTGAGAAGCTGGGGAAGGAGGCAGTGTAGTTTAGTAGTTGAGTCCTAAGCTCAAAAGCCAGAGAGTTTGGGCTCGAACCCCAGCTCTGAGATGCTCTGGCTGTGTGACCTTGGGCTAGTTACCTAACCTCTCTGAGTTTCAGTTTCCACATCTGCCAAAAAAAAAAAAAGCAGACTGTAACAGTACCTGCCTCTTAAGTCTGCAGGGTTGCAAGCCAGGCACCAGCGCTCACTGAACGCACCCGGCCCATCTCCCCTCCAAGCCCTTCCCCTGGTTCCCTTCTCCCCATTCTCCCTGAGTCTGCTCTTAGCAAGGCTGATGAGTTGACCAAGGTTTTTCCACTCCTGCCCTTTCCACATGTTGTTTCTACTACCAGGAAGGCTCTTTGGGTCTTATCCACCTTTTTTGGGCCTTATCTCTCTTGCCAGGTGGCGCTGGTGGTAAAGAACCCTCCAGCCAGTGCAGGAGACATAAGAGATGTAGGCTTGATCCCTGGGTCAGGAAGATCCTCTGGAGAAGAAAATGACAACCCACTCCAGTATCCTTGTCTAGAGAATCCCATGGACAGAGGAGCCTGGCAGGCTACAGTCCATAGGGTCGCAAAGAGTCAGACACGACTGAGTGACTTGTCCCTCTTACCCTGAGGGACTTGTGCCTTCTTGCCTTGATCTTGCTGAGACAGCTCAGCGACACTCCTCAGTGGCCTTCCTTGAGACTCCTGACGGCCATTCTCCCGGCCAGGCGGCCAGGCGGCCAGGCGGCGCCCCTTCTCAGAGCCGCCCTGAGGGCATTGGTCCTGGGGACGGTCTCCCCACGGGGGAGCCTCCTGCCCCTCTGGCGTCCAAGCAGCAGACGAAGGCGTGCTCATAGCAACCCTCACGGAGGCCCGAGTGCCTGATTTCCGGAGACAAAGGTGATTTGGGGCGAGCGGGGCTCCCTGGCCGCCCCCTCCTTCCTGCCCCAGCTTTATTTTGGTTCTAGAATCATTCCAGTCAACATACTTGGTCCCCACCACGCCCATCCAGGTGCAGAGTCAGCATTTCATGCAGTTAGGGGGAGGGGCGGAGGGAGTGAAGAAGGGGGGGTACACAATACGGCCTGCAAGGCAGAGCCACTGGGGTGAAAAGAGTGGAACGTCTCCCAGGCTGCAGCGGCTGGCCAGCTGCGTGTCCCCGGCCCTGGGCTGGCCTGGGGTGCGTAGACCTCCACCCAGTGGACAGCCTGGCCTCAGGGCTGGGCCACAGCCACATCAGGTGGGGAGAGCCACCATCTGGCCTCCAGTCCCATGACCACCCCGGGGCCCCCTGATCTCACTGGGGCCCCCCAACCTACCTGGGTGAGCCTGGGTCTCCAGAGGCAGCCAGCCGGAGAACTCACCTCTCACCCAAGGGTGGACCTGCAGGGCATGTTGCCGTGTCTCCTCCCCACCCCCATCCCATCCCCCTCAGGGCGAGAAGCGCACCCCCGCCTACTTCTCTGGGGCTGCCTCTGCATGGAGCTGCCTTGGTGACACCTGGAAGGCCAGGCACACCTCCCCTCGAGGTAGGGTCGGATAGGAGCCAGTCTCCTGTGGGCCTGTAACAGCCCTGCCCTGGCTTCCAGGCTGGAGCCCCCTGGGGCGCCATCCACACGGCAGAGCACCCACTCCCCAGAGGGCCAAAGCTGGGCTTCCCTGAAGTCACAACCTGCCGGCCTCTTCTCTTGCCCCAGAGCTCCGTACTGGCCGTAAATGTTTCTCCTGATGGCTCTCCCCTAGTCAACCCCTTGCCTGAGAATCTCAGGGTTTGCTTCTGGAGCTCAGCCTCAGGCATCTGGTGTTCTGATGGTTTGAACTGGGCTCCAGAGCCACCTCCTTCCTTCCCTGGGCTTCAAACCTGTCCCCCCACTCCATCCTGACCCCCTTCAACGTCCCCCCTGACCACCGCTCCAGCCACCCCTTCTCCAAGGTCCCGCCTCGGGGACTCCAGCTCATCCTCCCAGGAGCCTGTGCCCACAGAGGCCTCGCCCATGCCCCTGGCAGCCTGTATTCTGTCCACCCCATTGCCCCCAGCCCCCCTCAGCTGAAGTGTCTCTCTTCCCCACAGGGCCTGGCCTGGAGGGACGCCAACCAACACGGTGGAGCCAGTGCCTGATTTGTGTGGGGCTAAACACAGATCTGGGTTCAAAAGAGTGGAGGTCTCCCAGGCTGCAGGGGCTGGCCAGCTGCGTGTCCCTGGCCCTGGGCTGGCCTGGGCTGGGGCTGGGCCTCTTTGGACCCCTGGGCCTTATGAAGGTTACGGTTCTAGGGATCAAATTTCACAGAGGATGAGGCTGGAGGTGCTGTCCCAGGTGGCCTATGGGCCACCGCTTGGCCTGGTCCCTTGGTCCCTCTTCCTGCCCAGAGAGAGGCCCTCGTGCCCACGGCAGCAGGCGGAGGACTGCGTTTGTGACATGGTCACAATTCTGCCCAGCTAGTCCAAGGCTGGGCTGTGGCCTGGGGCTCAGCTCTCTCCCTGCCCCTCCCAGCGCAGCTCCATGTTGCCCCCCATTTCCCCCTGTCCCCCTGAGCCCTCCACAGGACCTGGTGGCAGGGCTGCCATCTGCACCGAGCAGATCACCGGGGCAGGGGGATCTCGTCTCCCCGACCTCCTAGGGGCTGGCCTTGTTCACGTCACCCCAGCCTGTGCCTCGCACAGCACCTGGACCCCGAGACTCACAGGGTCCCTGTGCATGGCTTCCCAGCAGGGGTGGGATGTGGGGAGCTCTGAGAGGCCAAGACCCCCCTAGGCCAAGGGACAGACCTGTTGGGGATCTGAAAATGGGGGCACAAGGGGCCGATGCCTGGCTGCGGTCCTCGGGTCCCGGCCCAGCCACAGCTGGTCCTCAGTGGGAGACAGCCCTGGGTCCCCTGACATCCAGCCAGGCCTGTTCCTCCACCGCAGCCCGCACAGAGGGATCATGATGGCTCACGGGGATTCCACCGGGGACCCCGGCGTTCATGGTTCCAGCCGGATGACAGAGAAGGGTGTCAGAGCTCGGCTCGTGCTGGGCTCCGGTGCCCGCCCCGGCCCTGCCCTGGCTGTTAGTTTCGCCGGACGGGGTGCCACATGGACACAGGCCTGCGCAGCGTGGCCAGCATCTGGTTCCAGTGGGTGGTGCCCATGCCACTGGCCGACGGCCCGATGATGACGTGGCCCACGTTGTCCCCACGGCCGTCACTGCTGCTCTCAGCCACCGTCACACGGAGAGACAGGTCCTGGGGAGGAAGTGACACGTGCTGGGGACCAGGGGCAATGCCAGAGGTCCCCCATGGCCCCCAGACCCCAGCCGGGTGTCGGGCATGGCCCCCTGAGTCTTCATCTCTGACCTGTCTGACCCCACAGCCCCGCCTCAATGCTTCCTTGCTGGGTGACCTTGGGCAACGACTTGGGCTCTTTCCATCTCAGTTTCCCCATCTCTAAAACAATGGTAATCATAGTTCCTATCTGTTCCAGGAACAAAATGAGGTAAAAAGCGTAGAGTCAGAGCATTATGGATGTCTGATGTTGTGCCTGAGATAATATGTTGGACTCATAATTTAGGAAGGGAGGAAAGAAGTTGCTTGAGATCAAAAAGTAGTGAAGCTGAGACTGGAACCCAGCCTGACTGTCTCCTTCCTCTTCCCCACCCCTCAGCAGCCCCTCGCCCTGTTTCGTCCCAAGAGTCAGCCTGCTCTAAGAGGCTGTGAAGCAGGAGAAGTGCCAGGATGACCACGCGGGGAGGCGGGGGCAGAGGGGTGGCCTGCCCCATGAAAGTGGCAGGGGAGGGCCAGCCAGGGACGCTGAGGTGTCTGCCTGGATTCGAAACACCCAGGGTGAGGCAGAGTTCTAGGTTTTCAAATTCAGACAGGGTGTCCCAGGAGGGGAGACCAGGGGATTTCTGTACAGCCCCAGGGCCAAGGGGCAGGTTTGGGCTTAAGGTACAAAAAAGATGGATGGAAGGAAAGAGTAAGGGAAGGTGATAAGCTCCCCATCCTCTGAGGCAGGCAAGCCAGCTTACCAGCATGGCCCAGGCCACATCCTCTGCAGTCCTCCCACCCTTGGTCTGTGATATCTGTGCCGGGAAGGGGGTCTCCCTGGAGCATATGGCCTTCTGAAGGCCAAGGGCCTCTGGGGAGGTCAGCTAGGCCTCTGTAGGCAGAACTTCAGGAGAATGGGGGCCTGACCTCCGGGACTCGGCTCAGCCCCAGCTCATCCCTCGGGCTGTGCAGTTCCCTCCCCTGGGAACCGTCTTCCCCCAGATCTCAGCTTAGCTATCCCCACCTGCCGAGCTGAGCCTGACTGCCAAGGTCTGGGTGTTCCTCGTGGGCTGGCACTGTCTGGGGACTTCCCTGCTTGTCCGCTGTGAACTCCCAGGAAGCAGTGCCAACTCCCAGGAAGCAGTGCCTGTATCCCTAGCACCCACCAGAGGGCAGGTACCTAGCGGGTGCTCAGTACATGCTGCTCGACTAGAAAGGGGATGGCTTAGGGCCAACCATCACCACCTGAAGGAGCCCCGAGGATCAGGCTGGAGGGAGTGGAGGGCCCCTCCCCTGCGCTATCCCCCCTCACCTGGAGCACAATGGCTGGCACGGAGAAGATCATGGCTTCATTGAACACTGGGTTAGGGTCGTCCCTCTTCACAGCTGTCTTCTTTTTGCTCATCTTCCTCCCATCCTGCAGCAGGTACACCTTGACAAAGGGATCTGTGGGTGGGGAGGAGGGTGGGGTGAGGGCCAATGCCACACCCCCTTGGCATAGACCTGTGCAGTCACAGCAGCGCACTGGTTCCCAACTCCCCAAACATTCACTGTCTTTTTAACACAGCTCTTTGGCTGCGCTGGATCTTAGCTGCAGCAGGCACGATCTTCAATTTTCTTTGTGGCCTGTGAACTCTTAGTTGCGACGTGCAGGATCTAGTTCCCTGACCAGGGATCGAACCTAGACTGCCTGGATTGGGGATGCAGAATGGTAGCCACTGGACCACCAGGGAAGTCCCCCCAAACCTTCACTATCACCATTCTCTCCTGAAGTTCTGCCATCGGTCCTTTATTTCTTTCCTATTTTACAGATGAGAAAACGGAGGCTCACACACACGTCAAGAGAAGAGCTGGGCTTTGGACTCTGGCAGCCTGCCTCCCAGCCCATGTGCATGCTCCCCTCGCGTGATGCTGGGGAGCTCCGCAGAGTCGTCATTTTTCACTCTATCAATGGCCCAAAGGCAGACGTCAGCTCTGACTCAGCCGGCGCCCGTTCAGCAGAGCCTGACTCAAGGACACGCGGCTCGGGAATAACGAGTCGCTGTCTGCTCGTCACTTACCACCCACTGGCTGTCCTTGCTACACCTGCCGGGACCCAGGGTCCCCCAGGCTTCCCGTCAGGCTCCTGTGGCTCCCAGTCTTCAGTTGCCGGGGCTGAGGCTCACGCAGACCTGAGACATCAGGCCCCGCCTGATTGATACCCACACCGGCTCGGTGGCCCTGGTCCCCGTTTGGGATCTGGGATGCAGTCCAGCCTCTGGGATTGCCCACTTTGGTTTCACAACCAGTGAACCAGCCTCCTGCTCTCAGAGTCGCATCCCTCCCCCAGGGGCTTCCTGTCCCCCTCCATGGGTCCCATGTTTCCCCAGCTAGATTCACCTTCCCACCATGCAGAGCTCCTGAGCCCAGCCTAGGCCGGGGGTGACGAGCCTGGCGCTGGGCCCTACACCTGCTGATGCCCCCAGGTGCCCAGGGCTTAGCAGCTAGGGCGCAGCTCCCACCTGCCACACGGAGGAGGAGCCAGGCAGCCAGCGGGGCCTTACCCGCTGTGGTCTTGTCGTTGGTCCAGATGAGATTCTTGGCTTTCACCACGACCACGGTCAGGCGCTCGGCTGTCGGGAGGTAGCTGAGAGACAGTAGGATCTCGCCCACGGCGTCGGCAGCCTGGAGGACGCGTGCGTGGCTCAGAGGGCTTCCGCCCTTCCTTCTCCATTGAGAAGTTGCTGCTCTTGGGGCTCCTTACCCCAGGGCACTAAGCTGGTGGGATTGAGAGAGGGAGCCCTCCCCTACTCCATGGCACCCTCCCCACCCCCCACAGGTTGTGGTCCTGCCTTGGAAGGAGGACCAGAGGTTGCCTGTCAAATGTAGCAACAAATGCATTCCCTCATTCCAGACCGAAGAAAACATTCTGTGGTAGTAGTGCTTAGAGGGTCTCAGTGAACTGGAATGAGCAGATCCTTTGCTTCAATATCGGCTCAGATGGTAAAGAATCTGCCTGCAACGCAGGAGGCCTGGGTTCGATCCGTGGGTCAGGAAGACCTCCCTGGAGAAGGGAGTGGCAACCCACACCAGTAATCTTGTCTGGAGACTTTCATGGACAGAGGAGCCTGGCGGGCTACAGTTGATAGGGTTGCAAAGACTGAGCGATGAACACTATCACATTCACTTGCTTGAATAACAGTGATGCTCCCCAAGCACAGCTACACTTAGGAGGTTGAACTTCAGCTTGGCCTCCGTCTGAAATAACTCACTCGAAGGCCAGAGAGGTACTTCCCTAACAGAATCTCTACTGGAGTAGAGCTTCTTAAGGTTTGCTGGTAGGAGCAGGAGAAGAGCTGTAAGTAGCGGTCAGGGAGCCATTCATTTGCACGCAGTAACCTGAGTTTCTTTGAATGTGGCTCTCTTTCTCTAATCTCCTAAAAGTGAAAGAGAAAGTCTCTCAGTCGTGTCTGACTCTTTCTGACCCCATGGACTATATAGTCCATGGAATTCTCTCGGCCAGAATACTGGAGTGGGTAGCCTTTCCCTTCTCCAGGGGATCTTCCCAACCCAGGGATCGAATCCAGGTCTCCTGCACTGCAGAAGGATTCTTTATCAGCTGAGCCACAAGGGAAGCCCAAGAATACTGGAGTGGGTAACCTATCCCTTCTCCAGCAGATCTTCCTGACCCAGGAATCGAACTGGGGTCTCCTGCATTGCAGGTGGATTCTTTACCAACTGACCTAATCTAAAGATGTTGGGACTAAGGCTGTTTTGAGGACAGTGTATTCCCTCGTCTAAAGTATACACCAGTGATGCCATCCTGGCACGTGCAGGTGGGCAGACTGACCTTGTTCTGGTCCTGCAGGTAGAGCCAGCCGCTGAAGGGCTGTAGCGGGAGGTCAAGGACAGACAGCTTCAGCTCCACCACCCCCGTGCTCACATTCCGCTCATCTTCATCAATGCCAAACACCGAAAACCGCAGGCTCTTCTCTTCCAGGGCTGCGGGGTCCAGCGGGATGGAGAATTTCTCATCGAAGAAGATGGAGTAGGCATTCCTCTGGATCTGCAGAGAGGAAGGGCGGTGGAAGGAGGTCTGACGCTGGGGAGGAGGCGGCAGAAGATGCTGGCGAGGCCATGGTAGGGACAGAGCACTGGACGGGGGAGGCCGGAGACCTGGGCTACCATCGGGCTCTGCTGACGCCACACCTCAATGCCTATCTTTTCTTTGGTGGCTCAGCCCTGATGATATAAAAGCCCCCTGTCCTCTTCTCAGAGGTGGCATCTAGTGGGCTGGCATTCAAAGCTTGACAAGCTGACCTCAACTAATTCCCATCTTCAGTGTCCATGGCTCCACAGAACCCTTGCCATATGCCAGCTGAGATGGCCATCTTTTTGGCACACGTTCAAGTCCAGCCCTGGGGCCAGGCATACAGTGAGGAGGGATAACTGTCTATGAAGCTGAGAGCCTTAGATATCCAGCCTCCGTGGGGCCTGGCCCAGGACGGTCTGAATGTCATGGGCAGATGGTTGGATGGAATGATGAGGCCAGGCTGGGAAGACTCTGTTTCTAAGCCTAGTCCTGCCTGGTGGGCGCCACTGGCCTCCTCCTGGGCAGGTGCATGCGCGGGCCCTGCTGCCCGCTCCATGGGGGGCTGCCTTAGTCACTGCCTGGCGATATTTTAAGAAAGGAGCTGTCATCCCTGGCACCTTGCCTGAAGCCGGGGAGCTGCCCCTCTACTCACTGGGATTGGCTGGCCTGGGGTGCTGAGGTGCCTGCATTTCTGGGAATAAACCTGTCGGCACCTCCAAGTGGCATGAGCCACACGCTCCGGTCACGCTCTGGGCTGAGGATAGGCTCTTACACCGCCCTGGGGGCTACATCCCCGACCCGGTGCCCCACTCAAGCATCAAGGGCTCCTCCCGCGTCAGACAAAGCCCGCCTCCTGATCCTGACCCTGGCGTTCAGGCTCTCCAATATCTTCAGCCCTAAATTCCTTCCTCTGGCCAAACCAGCCTCTTGATTGTCCCTTGCCCATAAGAGTGCAGGCTCCCTGATCATCCATGTACTCTATGAGCATGTAGATGGAGAACTCTGGGGTCGAGGTCTGGATCTCCGGTTCACTTGCTGGGGTTCTCGTGGGCAAAGGACTTTCAGAGCCTTAGTTTCCTCATCTGTAAGATGCCCTCAGTCCATCCCCCGTCCTTGGGGCTAATGAGAGGGATGCAGATGGGCCGGGCACTGTGAACCAGCTTCTCAGCACACATCAGGCTGTGGCGGCAGCTGTCAACCTGTCCCCTCAAGGGATGGACCCAGAACCACCCAGGGTCCTCCAGGCAGCTGAGGCCGCAGGCAGCATGGCTCTGGGCTTGAGAGAAATGCTTCACGGTCCTGACAGACAATCCATGGAGAGCTGACCAGGCTAAGGACTTTATATATATACACATATACGAGAAGGAAATGGCAATGCACTCCATTGTTCTTGCCTGGAGAATCCCACGGACAGAGGAGCCTGGCAGGCTACCATCCATAGGGTCGCAAAGAGTCGGACACATGTCCAACTGAAGTGACTTAGCATGCAGCATATATATATATATATATATATATACTGCCTGGCGATATTTTAAGAAAGGAGCTGTCATCCCTGGCACCTTGCCTGAAGCCGGGGAGCTGCCCCTCTACTCACTGGGATTGGCTGGCCTGGGGTGCTGAGGTGCCTGCATTTCTGGGAATAAACCTGTCGGCACCTCCAAGTGGCATGAGCCACACGCTCCAGTCACGCTCTGGGCTGAGGATAGGCTCTTACACCGCCCTGGGGGCTACATCCCCGACCCGGTGCCCCACTCAAGCATCAAGGGCTCCTCCCGCGTCAGACAAAGCCCGCCTCCTGATCCTGACCCTGGCGTTCAGGCTCTCCAATATCTTCAGCCCTAAATTCCTTCCTCTGGCCAAACCAGCCTCTTGATTGTCCCTTGCCCATAAGAGTGCAGGCTCCCTGATCATCCATGTACTCTATGAGCATGTAGATGGAGAACTCTGGGGTCGAGGTCTGGATCTCCGGTTCACTTGCTGGGGTTCTCGTGGGCAAAGGACTTTCAGAGCCTTAGTTTCCTCATCTGTAAGATGCCCTCAGTCCATCCCCCGTCCTTGGGGCTAATGAGAGGGATGCAGATGGGCCGGGCACTGTGAACCAGCTTCTCAGCACACATCAGGCTGTGGCGGCAGCTGTCAACCTGTCCCCTCAAGGGATGGACCCAGAACCACCCAGGGTCCTCCAGGCAGCTGAGGCCGCAGGCAGCATGGCTCTGGGCTTGAGAGAAATGCTTCACGGTCCTGACAGACAATCCATGGAGAGCTGACCAGGCTAAGGACTTTATATATATACACATATACGAGAAGGAAATGGCAATGCACTCCATTGTTCTTGCCTGGAGAATCCCACGGACAGAGGAGCCTGGCAGGCTACCATCCATAGGGTCGCAAAGAGTCGGACACATGTCCAACTGAAGTGACTTAGCATGCAGCATATATATATATATATATATATATACACATATACATATACATATAATGTGCTGCTGCTGCTAGGTCGCTTCAGTCGTGTCCAACTCTATGCGACCCCAGAGATGGCAGCTGGACCACCAGGGAAGTCCCAGGACTTTGCAGATATTAATCCATTCCTTCCTCAAACATGATGATGCCCATCTGACAGATGGGGAAACTGAGTCACAGAGTATTGAAGTGGCTCACTCCAGGTCACACTTCAAGGAAGCAGAGAAGCAGGATTTGAACCCAGGCAGTCAGGCTCCAGCGTGCTGCTCCTAATCATCCCCTGGACTGCCTCTTTGAAGCTGGCCTCCCCATCTCAGCCCTAAGTTGGTTCTAGACCCTCCTGGAGTGAGGGGGCAGGGTGGGTCAGGAGGGGAATGACAGTCTTCACCGCTGAGGAGCAGCCCGTTTTCAGCACGGGAAGCAGGACTGGACTCTGGGCCCTGGACCTCAGACTCCTCCTGCTGCGGTCAGAGGCCGTGCTGGGCTGACCTTCTCTGCTGGTGCCCGGCAGTATGGCGTCTCGTGCAGACCTCGCTCTCTCTTGGCAAGGCAGGGGTGCCATCTGGAGCGGAAGCCTGGAGCAGGTTGCTGGGTCCCTCTTCGTGCCCTTTCCAGCTTATTCTGCACCTTCCCTCCCACTGCTTTCAGCCCCAGCAGCTGACCTCCAAGGGCTACACCAACAGGCTCCCTTGGGGTTGGCCAGGAGGGGTCACTGGAGGGAAAACAGAAGCTGGAGGGAGGTCAGGGTGCTTATTCCCCCAGTTCTTCTCAGCAGGATGGCTACGAGTTGACCACGCCCCTTAACCAAAGGACATAGTCCTTATCCAGATTGCCCTCAGCACACAGTGGTCTCTGGGTAACTTCTGCTGCCCCCAATCCCTCGGACCAGGGTACCATGCCATCCCTGAGGTCGCCTTACATACCACCACAGCTTTATAACAGTCCTGTTACCAAACTCTCCCCAAATGAGCCAACATGAACCTACCATCCCTTCCCTGCCAGGACCTGAAGTTAACACAATTGACACTGGATTCGTGTGGTAGGTTTGCTGGAGGCCCCAGACTCTCCAGTCTGTCGTCCCTATAGCCAGCACCTTCCACCCTGGGATCAGCATCCAAACTCTCTAGCGCCCTGCTCAGATCCTGCCTGGCCCAGCAGCCCTGCCTGCCTCCTGAGAGTCCGGGGGCGCACCCCCGCCCCGCCCCACCCTTTGCCCCGCCCCCAAGCCTCCACTCACCCGGGAAATGCCCACGATCTGCTCATCCGGCAGCAGGCTGACACGCATGAAACAAGACTCGAAGCTGGCTTCCTCCCGCTCCAGGAGGTCCTTGCCCTGCAGCACAGCCACGTGGAGGGTGTGGGAGGCGGCGTCGTAGTCCATGCTCACCTCCACCTGGCCCAGCGTGAAGTCCTGCCCGAAGTTGTTGCTCACGGAGGAGACGGAGTTCAGGGAGTCGGCCGACTGGGATTTCCGGAGGGTGCCGTAGGGGGCCAGGTCCAGCTCCCGGCCCATCAGCTCCAGGGGCCCCAGCTCGCTGATGCTTTCAAAGGTGTCCTCGATGCTGAGGCTGCCTTTGCGACTGGGGGGCCCCCTAGTGCTGGCGCGCTGCGCATTCCAGGCCGGCACTCTCTAGGGCGAGAAGGGGCATGGGAGCATCCGAGGGCAATAGGCTTGGTCTTGAAGACATATGGTTAGTCCCGTTCACGCAAGACACCTCCTAGCTCCCCTTCTGCAAAAACGGGGCATGCCTTAGAAACATCCTTCTTTAATATTATTTCACGTTACTTAGTTTTCTCTTTCTATCCAAGATACGAGAGAGCCTTTTCTCAAAATGTTTATTTATATGAACTGAATTTCATTAATAAAGATGTTCACTGAGATGATGTGTATGAAAAGGAAAAATAATTAGCAATCTAAGTGTCCAGCAGAAGGGGAACGGGTAAGAAAACTAGGCTACAGATACTCAACAGTCAGTGGAGCAGCCTCAAAGGAAGCTTACAAAAAGTCTACCACACGAGAAAGCTTTCATGTTGGATAACACTAACTTTAATAGGCAAATTTTTCTTTTCTCTAAATTGATCTTGGGATTTGAGAAAACAAAAGCTTGTACAGTAAGTATCTCCCTTGTTGGTAGTCTTCGTTACCGTATTTTTTAATGGCTCCATTAATTTGCTGTTAAGTGGATAGCCATAGTTTATGTTACTATTCCCCTACTGTTGGACATTTATCTTGTGTTTCACAGACATAAACCATGAAGCACTGAATAGCTTTCTTAAAATCTCGACTTAAAGGACCAGTCCTTTTGACAGTTTTTGACACATGGTTCCAAAACGCTCTTTGAAAAAGTTGTGCCAATTTACAGTCCTCCCAACAGAGTAAGAGAACATTCCTTCCAAAATCTCAAATGAGTGAAGCATGAGGGCCCTTGTCTGGTAACAGGTTCTGGCTGTGCTTTCTGGAACTCTCCATGATGTTAGCAAAATCCTCTGCCAAGTGTCAAATGATGAGATGTTTAGCAATATATAGAGAGCCCTAAAAATGTTTACGCTCCCTGATACAGTAATTTCACATCTGGGCATCCTTTCAAAGTACGTAATCCCACACGAAGACAAAGTTTTACATATAAACCACTTACTGTATTATTTATAGTGGCATTTAGTAAATCATGGCACATACATAAAAAAGAATCTTATGCAGTCATTAAAATGATGTTTATGATCAACAACGTGAGAAAGTGCTTCAACTTTAAGTGAGATGAAAAGAGTAGGATGTTAAATTCTATGGAGAAATGACATCCATTGTATAAAAACTGCATGGGAAAAAGATTGAGGCGGGGCCTGGATTTAAAATATAGGAAAATAATTCATAGTAGCTTGCCTCTGGCTTGTGGCTTTTGGGGAGGTTTTTCTTGCTTTTATTTTCCTGTATTTTTCACAGGATGGTGGGGAGGGTTTGTTTGTTTGGGGTTTTTTTGCTTTGCTTTTAAAATTTGGCCACACCGCATCACTTGCGGGATCCCAGATTACCCAGTTTACACAGGCCCTGGGAGTAAAGCACAAACTCCTAACCTCTGGCCCACAAGGGAATTTCCCAGGGGTGTTTTAAATGGAAAGCATTCATTCATTCACCAAGTATTCATTGATTACCTAGCTGGGCTCTCTTGGAGATGTGGAGGAGGACAAAGGACCCTGTTCACAGGAGGAAATTAACCAGGAGCGAGTTGGGGAGGGCGAGTGAGGTCAATCCTGAGAGTGGATGGTGGAGGTGGGGAAGGGGGGTGTGCACCCACGAGCACAGAAGCCTCACCTTCTGTCTGGCTTCCGCGTAGGTCTCGCCATACTTCTGCTGAAGGTATCTGTAGTCATAGTTTGGGAACGGGGAGGGGCTGGGGAAGCTCCCCGACGTCCAGAGCTTCCACAGGCTCACGGCTGCAATTCCCAGCAAAGCCAGCGCCCCAGCGGCGTAGACACCCACCTCCCAGTCAGGGGGGCTCTTGATGACTGAAGGCAAGGGCAGAGTAGTCTCTCATTAATGGGCCTTGGGGCCTCTCAATCATTATACATCCCCACCCAGGGAGTCCTCAGTTCAGCACCGACTTGCTTATTCATTGAATAAGTATATATGTGTATATATTTTAGTCTTTTTTGAATTTGTTATGATGTTACTTCTGTTTTATGGTTTGGTTTTTTGGCTTTGAGGCATGTGGGATCTTCGCTCCCCAGCCAGGGATTGAACCTGAACCCCTGCAGGTGAAGTCTTAAACCACCAGGGAAGTCCCTGAATAAATATTTATTGAGTGTCTGTCATGTCAGGTTTCGTGCTGGGTGCTGGGGGTCCAGTGTTGAACAAGATATACACTCTCTAATTTCTGCTTTTGGCCGCCTTCCACAAAAACATATTTCTAGCAGGAGCGACACGTGGTTAGAGCAGGTGAAGAGCTGCGAACAATAGTCCTTAGGCTTTACACAGTTAGGGTTGTTCTTGCCTCTCTGAGTTCTCTCAGCCTTCAGAGGAGTGTTGCTTCTGGATAGTCAAAGCAGACTTTTGGGATCTGGGGGGAAGTGGAAGGAGGCTTGGGGGAGAAAAAGAAATGATCCCCCTTTACACCTCAACCTTCATCAAAAAGAACCCAATGTCCATCAGTCGATGAATGGAAAAATAAAATGTAGTACCTTCTTACAGTGGAATATTATTCATCAATAAAAAGGAATGACGTACTGATACACGCTACAACATGGATAAACCTTGAAAGCACCATGCTGAGTGAAGGGAGCTAGTCCCGAAAGACCGTATGTGGTATGATTCTATTTCTATGAAGTGTCCACAATAAGGAAATCTCTACAGACAGAAAGTAAATTAGTGTCAGGGGCTGGTGGGGGGAGCGGTGGGGGGTGTGGAGTATGGGGATTCTTTTTGGGGTGGTGAATATATTCTAAAAATTGATTGTGTTCATGCTTGCACAATAGACTAACTACAGCCCACTGAACTGTACCTTTTAAGTGAGTGGATATATGGCATGTGAGTTTTAGCTCCATAAAACTATTACTGGAAAACAAATAACATACAAATAAAAACACTCCAGTCAGAAGTGAGAGGTGGCTGTAGGCTGTGCAGGGCTTGGGGACAAGTCTAGATGCTCAGATGCTTTTTGGCACTGACTTTCCTTAACTGAGCCTCACTGTCCCCAAATGGTAATTAACCACCCCCTCAGCTGTGCTGGGTAGGTCCTCACCTAGCACAGTGCTTGGCCCATGGCAGAACCATAAATGTTACATCACTCCACTGGGAAACCTGGTTCTTCAATCTCCCAGAGAAGTCAAAGAGATAGTAAGGTTTATTTTGCAAAAGACTGAACTGTTGGCAAATACAGTCCTCTAAAGCATTCTCAGTGTTGCCTCTACACTGGATTCAACTGGGGATACCCAGGCACATAAGAACTTGCCCAAGGTCACAGAACCAGGAAGAGGTGATGCTGGGACTCCAATTCTGGCAGCCAGACTCCAGAGCAAGCAGGGGTAACCATTGCCCCACCCGGCCTCTGCCCACACAGGTCCCCAGCAGCAAGGTGTAGAGATGTAAGGAGGGTGTTTCAGGAGTGGAGGTTTCTCATCACAGAGCCGTCGAGCACCTACTATGTGTGAGCACCCCCTGGAGCCCCAGGCTCAGTCCCTTAAGTGGGTCACAGTCCCCAGGGGTGGGCAAATCAACACAGGACAGTGATGGGTGCCATGATGAGAACAGCTCGGGGGGTTTCGCAAAGAGGGACACCCAAGCTGGGACACGCAGGAGCAGCAAGGAGCGTGCGGCCAAGGGACTTCCCTGGTGCTCCAGTGGCTAAGCCTCTCCGCTCTCAATGCAGGGCTCCAGGGTTCGAGAGTTCAGAGCACCCGGTCAACAGTGAGGGAAGGGGGCGTTTGGGGCGGAGTCATGCAGCGCTGGGAGGCTCCAGCCCACCCCCGCTGTGCTGAGCCCAGTCAGCTTCACCAGAATATACAACACTCCTCCAGAGAAGGGCAGGGCCCAGCCTTCAGCCCTGGCATTCATCCAGCTCTCGGCACCCTATGGGGTCCCTTCCTCCACTTTAGGGATCTTCCCAACCCAGGGACTGAACCCAGATCTCCTGTACTGTGGGCCGATTCTTTACCATCTGAGCCACCTGGGAAGTCTCTAGAGGGGAACTGAGGCTAACAGAAGCTAAAGAACCCATCTATTAATATTTCTGGGCTCAAGGCCCCCGCGGTGAGAAATGGAGAGTCTGGTGTAGGTGCCTCAGCTCCCAGAGGCCACCTCGCCTCCCTGGCTCCTGTCTCCTCACCCAGAAAGAGGGCATGACACCAAATCACTCACCAGCCAGTGCATCCAGTGGGCCCACCCGGGGGCGGGGGCACGGTTATTCTAAGGGAAAAATCTCAAGTTTCCTGTCTGCAGTGAGTCAGCGAGTCTGTATTTATAACAGCAGTAATCTGAAAACAGCCCCAAGGTCTGACCGAGGGGGCCAGTGGGGGCCGGTGGCGCTGTCTCAGGAGGGACCGTCACTGGGCTTTGAGAATGACAATTGAGGTCATCGGGACATCACCGTGGCAATGCAGAGAACCGTCTCAGGCATTGTTAAGAGAAGAAAAAAAAAAAAATCAATCCCTGACACGGTATAACCACATGATTTTGATGTAAAAATCACACAGCGTGTAGGCAAGGGCTGGGCAGACCAGAGAGAGGAGAGAAGAGGCAGAAGAAACGCGGATGGAGAGACAGCTAGCAAGCCTGTGTGCTCCTGACTTCTGCTGCGAGAATGTAATTTGTGGGATAAATAAAACCACAACAAGGAGCTACAGAGGGCCCAGGGCAGACCAGGCTCTCGGGAAGTCCGGTGAATGGGGAATGGGAAGGGGCTGGACCTGGTGATTGGAGGGTGAGGGGGGTGTGTGTGTTGAGGGGGGCGGGTCTTCCACCCAGACGCACAGGCAGCCCAGCAGGCTCACTGGGGCCTGGGTGCTAGCAGGGGGCGGGCACAGTCCACACAGGCAGTGGACTTGGCAAGGGGGCTAAGCATCACCAGGCCCCCCTGAAAGTGAGGATCCCGGGGGCTGAGGGCCTGAAGCCAGCACCCTGGTTGGCACAAAAGCGGGGCAGGACAGACAAATCCCCAGGAAGCTGACATGAACCGATGACAGTTAATGCTCATTTACTTACTCATTTTATTGCATACCAGCCTCAGGACCGAATGGGAAGAATTCCCCTGGGGAAGTGAGGTCTGAGCTGAGACCAGGAATGAAGAGAAGCAGCCTTAGGAGTAATTGTGCCCTCACTTTGCCAGGCTCTGCTCCAAACACTTCCTGTACATTAACCCACTGAGTCCAACCCTGAGAGGATGGTTCCATTATTATCCCTATTTTACAGACGGGGAAGCCGAGAGATAGATAACTTGACTTCAGCTCTGTGCTCGTAATCTCACATGGGTCTCAAGGACTTAGCCAGGCAGAGGCAGCGAGCACTCCAGGTGAAGGGCACAGCATGTGCAAAGGCCTGGAGGTGGGGCGAGACCGTGTTTGCACAGTTGGGCACTTCACACGTTAGCTCACAGAGGCTGGCAGCATCACCCCCAGTTTACAGATGAGTAAGTAGAGGCTCAGAGAGGTTTCATCACTCAGCGAAGGCCACTCCAGGGCCTGACCCAAGGCCTGTGAGGCTGCAGGTGGAAAGTGAAAATTCCTGGCTGGGAGTTGGGAGAAGTGGTCTGCCCTTCAGCTCTGCCCTGGGCTGGCTGGGGGGTGAGCTAGGGGAGGAGGTGGAGGGATGGGGAGCTGCGGCCTGGGAGACCTGGGTCCATGTCCTGGGTCTGTTCCTCAGTCACTGTCCCTTTCCCGAGCCTCCCTTCTCCCATCTGTAAATGGGCAGGGGAACAGAAGGAGAAAATATGGCGAGTGCATTTCAGCTGTGACACCATCCATCATCAGCCTGAGCGCACCTGGTGTCCTGAGGCTGGTCCCAAGGGAGCCGCCTTTGCTAGACAGGACAACCACTGAGTTCAGTACCCTGTGCATCTGATATCAACCTTCCTGGTTTTCCTTGCATTTGGCTCCAGGAACAGCCCTAGGGCAGTGGATTCCACGCGGCAGGCTCAACCTCAGGGAGCAGCAGGACAGGGGCCTCCTGCGGATCCCCTCTAGTCCTTCCACAGGAAGGCAAGCAACTGAAACAGACAGAAGAGACTCAGACTGGTCCCAACCCAGTGTGAAAGCGATAGTGTCAGCTGCTCTGCCGTGTCCGACTCTTTGCAACCCCATCAACTGTAGCCTGTTAGGCCCCTCCGTCCATGTAATTCTCCAGGCAAGAATACCGGAGTGGGAGGCCCTTTCCCTTCTCCAGGGCATCTTCCCGACTCGGGGATCGAACCCAGGCCTCCCACATGGTAGGCAGATTCTTTACCATCAGGGCTGTGTGACCTTGGGCAACTCTCTATCCTTATCAGTAGAACGGGGCTGTTACTGGGGTCCCACTGACACCCCTACCCCGGGCCTGGTGGGAGTGTCCTGTGAGATGGCTCACTGGCCGCGGGGACTCACCGCTCAAGTGATATTCTGCCACGTCCACGGCCATGCTGCCTGCCACCAGGGGTGAGACTGGAAGGGAGAAGAGAGTCAGTGGAGGGGGCTTCAGAGGTTCACCACCCCCCCGCCACGCCGCACATGCCCAGCATTCAGTGCTCACACTCAGGTGGAGGGGGCCTGGGCAAATGTAGTGGATTTTTATTTATTATAAACTTTCAGTTTTGTATTGGTGTATAGCTGATGAGCAAACAATGTTGTGATAGATTCAGGTGAACAATGAGGGGACTCAGCCATCCATATACATGAATCCATTCTCCCCCAAACCTCTGTCCTATCCAGGCTGCCACATCACACTGAGCAGAGTTCCATGTGCTATACAGTAAGACCTTGTTTGTTATCCATTTAAAATACAGCAGTGTGTACACGCCCATCCCAAATTCCCTAACTGTCCCTTCCCCCGATCCTTCCACCCCCTGGCACCAATAAGCGCCTTCTTAAAGTCTGTGAGTCTATTTCTCTTTTGTAAGTAAGTTCATTTGTATCATTTAAAAGTAGCAGCTTTTTAAAATAGCATTTTATTTATTTTTGGCCAATCCCTGTGGCTTTTCAGATCTTAGTTTCCAGACCAGGGATGGAACCTGGGCCCTCCTCAGTGAAAATGTGGAGTCCTAACCACTGGACTGCAAGATGTCTCTAAAAAAACAACATAGAAAAATGTCCCTTAAAAAAAAAAGTAGTGTTTAAAGCACTTTTCAAGCACTCGGAAGCCTCATTTCAGAGTTATTGTTCAGTCGCTAAGTTGTGTCCGACTCTGCAATCCCATGGATTGCAGCACACCAGGCTTCCCTGTCCCCCACTATCTCCTGGAGCTTGCCCAAGTTCATGTCCATTGCATCGGTGATGCTCTCCAACCATCTCATCTTCTGCCACCCTCTTCTCCATTTCAGGGCTGCCAGACACAAAAATGCAAGATGCCCAGGGACACGTGAATTTATGATTCATTGTTGGTAAAAGTATGTCTAAATATTGCATGGGACATGCTTATACTAGAAAAAATATTCACTGTTTATCTGAAACTCAAAAGTCACCAGCATCCCATATTTGTATTTGCTAAATCTGGCAACCTTATTTCATTTCCATCCTACCAACAATAGGCTGACCATCAGCGACTTGGTTACTCATTAGAGCAGCCCCCTCAGGTGTTCCCCAGGACTGAGTTCAAATGCTTTTGTTTAAATTAAACTGGAAATGCTACATTTCTGCAATATTCTGTTATCAGTCCTTTCTCTGCTTGGGACAGTTTCCTCCTCATCCTCCACTCCCAAGTTTTATGGACCACTGAAGTTTTGACTAAATTGTTCTAGAAAGGTCTAGAAGCTCATACAACCCATTACCTGAAGCCAGGTGACTGCTAGTGATTTTATTACTGTGTTTGCTAACAAGTAAACTGGCTTGCAGACAGGTTCTAAATGGGGTGGGGGTTTGGTAGAGGAAGGCTGGGGTGAGCTGTCAGGATCTCAGCTCAAGGGACCCCAAGGATAGCATAGTTTCTACACTCTGCATTCCTTCAGGGTTCCGAGAGGTGGTTACAAGCAATTGAATTGGGGTGCCCACGGGTCAGGGGGTGTGGATGAGGTGGGTGGTCAGACCTTCAGAGTGTTTGTCTACCCAAGGGCAGCTGCTTTTCTGTTCCTGCGGGAATGCCAATCTAGCCTGGCTAGATTTTCTGAAAAGCCAGATAATGGTATTTGTTTAATGTGTAGTTTCTTGATTTTTAAATGTTGCAAACAATTCACAAAAAATCTAAACATCATTCAGTAGAAAGTAAAAGTTCCTGGGTGGTAACCCGTTTACAGCTCCTCAAAGGATACTGTGGGCTCCCTTTGGGACTGGGGTCCAATCAGGGAGTGAGCATTTTCTAGAATCCTAGGGTATATCCCCAATTTGTAGCTTTGAAGTCAAGAAGTGGGGTGCCTTGGCTCAGACAGGGTATTCCAGCACATGTGGAAGTGCCATGGGTCCCAGGGCAAGAGGCCTCGAGAAGTCGGGGAGGATAGAGCCCTGGGGCGAAGCCTGCCTGGGTCCACAGACAGCTCCTTGCTCCCTCCCAGTTCCCTGACGATGCCCCTCCTCCCACGGTGAGATGTGAGTTGTCATGGTGATGGGAGGGCCGTACTAACCAGGAAGGGCTTCACCCATGCCAGTTCAAGTAGAAGCTCATTCCTGGAACCCGGGCTGGAGATGGTGATAAGGACCTTGCCAAGTACTTCTTTTACTCAAGCTGTAAGCACTTTGCATATACATTACCTCATTTAATCCTCTAACAACTCTTGAGGTAAGTACTATTATTATCTCTGGTTTGCAGAAGAAAGCCCTGAGGCAGGGCAGTGACGTCATCTGCCTAGGCAGCACAGCTAGGAAACTGTTCCGTGCTGGCCGTTCTGTTCCACACTTGCTCCCTAACCCCTGTGCCTTACTGCAGGAGGGCACATCAGGCACTGTGTACATGCCCAGCATGGCCCTAATTCCTGGCAGAAGGGGTTCTGGATATGTTGAAACACACATGTTAATATGAACACTCATGTCCCGGCCTGCCTCTGTCTTGCTGGGAATTTGATCATACTAACGGCTTTATTTCCCACTTACCCAGCCCAAGCTGACTTCCTGCACTGGGACAGCCCATGCCAGCAGCATATTAGAGTGGGCTGAGGATATCCTAGTGGCAAGTTCCTATAGTTGGGGACAGAACCCTGTATCTGCCATATTGGGCGTCTGGCTGTCAAGAAGCCCCCATCTTTCCAAGGCTCCCACATGGCCCACCCTCCCCCCTCCCCTCATCACAACACCCCGGGAGCTATGAGTTCACTGAAGGCACCAATGACTCTAGGCTCAGCCAGGCCAAAAGGTCCCACAGAGAACCCCTGTGAAGGGGCGGAGACCAAAGTGCCTCTGCCTAAGAGGAGGGAGGAGAGGAAACAGAGAGGCGGAGGTTCTTGGGAGGAGGGCAGCCTGAGCAAGCTTTGAACCCCAGATTTTCCCCCTCATTACCTCTGAGCCTCAGTTGTCCCATCTGTAAAATGGGGTTTATGACTGCCTTATCAGGGTGTCAAGAGGGAGGAAGGAGAAGGAAGCGAGGTGGGGTTTGGCAAATCTTAGCTGCTGTGATTATTTGCCTGTAAATGGTCCAGTGAAAGTGTTAGTTGCTCAGTTGTGTCCGACTCTTTGCGATCCCATGGACTGTAGCCCACCAGGCTCCTCTGTCCATGGCATTCTCCAGGTAAGAATACTGGACTGGGTAGCCTTTCCCTTCTCCACGGGATCTTCCCAATCAGGGATCAAACCCGGGTCTCCTGCACTGCAGGCAGATTCTTTACCGTCTGAGCCACCAGGGTCCAAAAGGCCCCCAAGCCCCCTACTTCGAGCAGTGGAATCGTGTTGGCAGCACTGCCAGCCTGCAGATGGGGTATGTTTGTCTCAAAGTGAGTTGCCAGCATTCAAAAACTGGGGAGATTTCCTATTGAAAAATGGGTTTGTTTACAAGAAAATAGATTTTCAGCTTCCCTTTAAAAGTTAGATTTAGGAATAATGGGCCTCAGCCTCCCCAACCCCAGAGCCAGAGCCGGAGGTGAGTAGGCTGCACCCTTCAGATGCGGCATCTGCTCTTTGGACCTGGCATCTTCTACCCTCGCATTCGCTTTCAGAACCTGCTGGCCCCTGGAAGCATCTCGGTTCATGAGCGTGGTAAGAAGGCTTTTGGATGAGTTAGGGAAGGTTCAGAAAGGTTAAGTGACTTGCCCAAAGCTGCACAGCCTGGAGGGGTGGAGCTGTGCCTGCCACGCTGTCCTCACCTTGTCTATTAGTAGCCACAGCCCCGTGTGGACTTCAAAGATGCCTTCCCCATGGCCTTGCTCAAGACCCCTAGGGAGCAGAGCCTGTCCTCATTCCTGCTCCACAGAGGATGCAAGTGAGGCTCAGAGAAGGTCAGTGACTGTCCAAGGTCACTGGCCAATAAGCAAAGAGCTGAGACCGAGCCAAAGCTCGCTCTGCAGCCAGCACCCTCCTTAATGGCTTTACTTACCTCCTTAATGGCTTTACTTACCACTCCCGAGACCCCCTGACCCCATCCCACCCACCACGACAACCTCAGCAGACTCCTGCTGGCAGCCTGGAGGTTTGCCAGGCAGAGGGGCTGCGGCTCCAGCTTGGAACAAGATGCTGACACGGCACACCCAAGGCCAGGGCAGCCCGTGACCAGAGCTGCCCAGAGTTCTGACATGCAGGAAATGGGGCGCAGCGGGGTGGGTCAGAGCCGTCCCAAACCCTCGTCTGAACCTTGTCTTGACACCCTTCCTCATTCCATCCATTCATTCTGGCCCCAATCCTCCAAAACCTAAATTACAGGGAGCTTGTTCATTGAAAACCCCTCTAGGTTCAAATGCAGTTTTAATCATACCTACCCAGCAACACCTACCTTTTGCTGTAAGACATAGTCCATGCTAACTGCCTCCCGTGGTGCCTGGCTCGTCGTATGTATGTGATATAAACCTGACCACTGAATGGGTAAACGGATCTCCCTTTGACAGATGAGGAAGCCAGGGCTGGAGTCACTCAGCCTCTGAGTAGCAACACTGGGACTGACTCCAAGGTGCTATGGATCTGGGCCTGAGCTCCTGGCCACCACGCCACCTCCTGAGCAGGCCTTTCGGGGGCGGAGATGGGTGGGAAGACCTACCACAAGACTTACTGGAATCTGACCACGGGTCGAGGACCCCTCCTGGGCTTCTCAAGACGTGGCTTTCCAGGAATTTGGTGACTCTGGCAGGGGAGGGGCTCCCCCTCACCCCATGTCCTAGCTCAGTGCCCCGAGCTAGCAAGCTTTTGGCTCCCTTCACCCAGAAGCCATCAGGCAATGGGAAGGATCAGGGGCTGGGGACCAGGGAGCCCTCAGTCTCAAAGACTGGGAGCCTCTCTAGGAGCTTCAGGTTTGAGATTCTTTTCAAGGGCTCCCTCCCACATTCTGGAATAACCATATCCTGCCACCGTCCCCTCCCTAAAGTCCCCAAAACCACAGTACAAACCGGAGAGGGTGGTGGGAGCTGGCATTTCCTGGGCACATATTGTGTGCTGAGTTCTGTACCAAGGGCTCACCAGGTATTATTTCAGCACACCCTCCCTGCTGCCCTCTGAGAGGGCTGCTCCTCTGCCCACGGCACTGGTAAGAACACTGGAGGGCAGGGCACTACTTGCCCGTAGTCTTCAGCGCTGACGAGAAGCAGGGTCCAAGCTGGAACCCCAGGCTGGGAGACCCCACTCTCCCAAGTTGCTTGGGGAAGGCTTCAGGTTACAGGATGGGGAGGTCGGGGGCTTGGGTCTTGACCCTTCTCCAGACTGACTGTGTCCCTTTTGGTGAGTCTCATGCCCTCTCTGAGCCTCAGTTTCCCTATTTCTTAGTAGGAGGCGTAGCTGCTGCTGCGGCTGTCCAACCTGTCACCCACTCCCTAGCTTCGGGGAGAGGTGGACATTGCAGGGTGCAGACTTGCCATGTGCTTTGTGGGGAGGGTGGCCTCATTGGCTGGGGGGGGCACTGAGTCCTGTCTGCAGCCCACGGAAGAGGGGTCACTAGGCTGGCTGGCTCAGGGATCCTCCACCCACAGGCCTGGCTCCAGGTACCCCTGTTTGGCCCCAGCTCCCCTCAACTTCAGCCCAAGTCTACAGCCCCAGGACCTCGAGACTGGCAGGCTTCCTCTCCCAAAATGCAATGGCATCAAAGGCTGGCAGAGAGACCCTGGACAGCTCCCCACCCAGGCTGATGATAGCAGACAGAGGCCGATGATCCTCTTGGTTCCCCGGGGGCCCCCTGGCAATGGGGGCATTTCCTGAAAACCCAGTACCTATGCTGCGGGGACCCCCAGGATATTTGGGGACCGAAGTGTTGGGAGGGGCTGACCCTGGAGCTGGGAAGGAGGTGCGAGGCGGGGCCGGGGCAGCGGGGGCAGGCAGGGCGCTGTGAGCGTGATAGGTGTGCGTGCAGCGCGGGCGCCGGGGAGGCGTGTAAATGGCCGAGAGAGCCGCGTGTGTGCACACGCGGGGCGGGCGTGCGGGGCGCGAGGCGATGCGCAGTGCGCGGAGTGGCCGGGCCGGGGAAAGGCGCCCGGCGTGCGCTGTGCCGGCCGTTTGTGTGTGCAAGCGCGGCGCGGGTGTGCAGATGAGCTGGGCGCGCGGAGCCCGGGGGTCCCCGGCGCTGTGAGGGGGCACTGCGTTCATCCGCGCTCGGGGCGCGTACTCACCCGGGTTCCGTGGAGGGGCCGCCGCTCCGGTTCAGGTTCAGGCTCGGGCTCCGGGCTCCGGGCTCCGGGCTCCCGGCTCCCGGCTCCCGGCTCCCGCCGGCCTCCCGCAGCGCGCACGCACCGGCGCCAAACCCGGCGGTCGCCGGAGGAGCCACCCCTGCAGTGTCGCCCCGCGCCCGCCTGGGAGGAGCGCGGCGCGGGCCGGGGGCTCGGCCGGGCCGGGGCGGCAGTCGGGAGCTGCGCCGCAGTCCGGGCACGCTCCCAGGAGCCCGTCGCGCGCTCCCTGGCGCTCGCCCGCCCGCTCTCTCTTTAATTTAAAGTGACAACCCCGAGCGCTCTCTTCGCTCCCGAGAGCTGCGCGGCCCTTCCGGGGTCTGAGCCGAAGATCCCCAAGCGCGCCCCGGATCCCAGGGGTCGTCCGAGGCCGAGACCAGCCCCGCGCTCCCAGGCCCAGGATGAGTTAGAGTGGGGGCTGGGGATGTGCTGACCGTGAGCTCGGGGAGCGCTGGACTCCGAGTCCGCAGGCCCCGGTTCTAGCCCGAGCGGCCGCACCCCCAGTTATCCTGTTCCCTTTCTAGGGCCTCAGTTTCTTTTTCTGTAATCGGACTTGGTCCTGTGCACCTCCCAAGTACCGGTCAGAAAACAGGAAGCGGCAGGTGGCCCCTTCTCTGAATGGTAAAACGTCATCTCACTCCTCACAATGACCTAATGGAATCGTGGTCGTTCCTCTCTCTCTCTCTCTCCGCTTTTTTAGCAGAAAGAAACAGCCTCAGAGAAGTGAGATGACCTTCCCAAGGTCACAGAGCCAGGTGTCAGCTAAGACTTGAACCTAGGTGGATGTGACTTCAAAGTCCATACTCCTTAACCACTTAGGGGGTCTGTGCTTTCTTTCCAAAGGAATGAATGAATCATTCAGGAGATATTTAGGACGCCCCTGCTGGATGCTAGGCACAGTGCCAGGTGTGGGCGGTCTTCCATCTTCCGGGAACAGGGGGACAGGTCCCTCCCTGGTGGCGCAGTCAGGCAGGGGGGCGCGCACGCATTAGGAAGGGCTGGGATGTGCGCTGGAAGGTGCCACGTGCTGTGGGCGCAGTAACCCTGACAGCAGGCTGGGTGCGTCCCTACTCGGGATCTGTAGGGTCTAGGGTGGGATAGGGTGGGGAGGGGGCAGGGTTCTCAGGTGGCAAGCCAGAGTCCTGAGGCAGGAGTGGTTTCTGGATCATCTTCCCTCTGGTACCTAGAGACTCAGAGCAACCTGTGGGGTCCAGGAGCTGGGTCTGTGCTGGTCTTGGGGCAGGGAGGGGGCACCCTTGATCTAGAAGGCAGGAGGACCCCGGGAAGCCAGGGAGGCAGCTTCGCTCTCACTCACAGGGGCACCCCTTTTTCAGTTCATTTTATGGATTCCAAAGGAAAAGGAGACAAAGGGCATTGATTATGCTCCTTGGAAGGAGGAAGGGCCACGGGCTCTCACTGACATTTCTCGTTTAACTTACTCTTCATAGCCAGCCACCTGCAGTTCGGGATGACTGACCCATTTTCCACATGAGGACACTGAGCCACTAAAGGGTTCCCGGTTAGGAGGGAGCATTGAATTAAACACACCATCAGCACATGAAATGGTATACTCTGATACTGGCTTCTGTTGGAGTAGCAAAAATGAGGTTGGTCAACAACAAAAAATCCAAATAACCCGAATGAAAAACGGGCAGAAGACATTATCAGACTTTTCTCCAAAGAAAACATACAGAGGCCAGTAGATGCATGAAAAGATGCTCAACATCACTAATTATTAGAGAAATGCAAGTCAAAACTACAGTGAGGCGCTACCAATGCCTCACACCAGTCAGAAAGGCCATCATTAAAAAGCCTACAAGGAACAGATGCTGGAGAAGGTGCAGAGAAAGGGGGCTCTCCTATACTGCTGGTAGGAGGATGTTGGTAGGGAATGCAAGTTGGTACAGCCACTATGAAAATGGAGGTTCCTCAGAAAACTAAAGAACAGAGCTACCATATGACCCTGCAGTCTCACTCCTGAGCATATACTGGAACAAAACTATAATTCAAAAAGATGCAGGCACCCCTATGTTCACAGCAACATTATTGACAATAGCCAAGACAGGGAAACATCTGAAAGTCCACTGACAGACAAATGGATGTAAAAGCTATGGTTCAGTTCAGTTCAGTCACTCAGTCGTGTCTGACTCTTTGTGACCCCATGAATTGCAGCACACCAGGCCTCCCTGTCCATCACCAACTCCCGGAGATATGGTACATATACACAATGGAATACTATTTGGCCTTAAAAAAGAATGAAATAATGGTATTTGCAGCAATATGGATGCAACTAGAGATTATCATACTGAATGAAGTAAGTCAGAAAGAGAAAGACAAATACCCTGTGATATGAGTTATCTGTGGAATCTGAAATATGGCACAAACGAACCTATCTAAGAAACAGGAACAGACTCACAGACATAGAGAACAGGCTTGTGGGTTGCAAAGAGACAGGGGAGGGAGAAGGATGGACTGAGAGTTTGGGCTTAGGAGATGCAAATTATTACACTTAGAATGGATAAGCAACAAGATCCTACTGTATAGCACAGTTCAGTTCAGTTCAGTTCAGTCGCTCAGTCGTGTCCGACTCTTTGCGACCCCATGAATCGCAGCACTCCAGGCCTCCCTGTCCATCACCAACCCCCGGAGTTCACTAAGACTCACGTCCATCGAGTCCGTGATGCCATCCAGCCATCTCATCCTCGGTCATCCCTTTCTCCTCCTGCCCCCAATGCCTCCCAACATCAGAGTCTTTTCCAATGAGTCAACTCTTCGCATGAGGTGGCCAAAGTCCTGGAGTTTCAGCTTTCACATCATTCCTTCCAAAGAAATCCCAGGGTTGACCTCCTTCAGAATGGACTGGTTGGACCTCCTTGCAGTCCAAGGGACTCTCAAGAGTCTTCTCCAACACCACAGTTCAAAAGCATCAATTCTTTGGCGCTCAGCCTTCTTCACAGTCCAACTCTCACATCCATACATGACCACAGGAAAAACCATAGCCTTGACTAG
>SJYX01021435.1:34395-69174 GCA_006410675.1 Oreotragus oreotragus | reverse complement strand
CAATATACAGCCTTGACGTACTCCTTTTCCTATTTGGAACCAGTCTGTTGTTCCATGTCCAGTTCTAACTGTTGCTTCCTGACCTGCATACAGATTTCTCAAGAGGCAGGTTAGGTGGTCTGGTATTCCCATCTCTTTAAGAATTCTCCACAGTTTATTGTGATCCACACAGTCAAAGGCTTTGGCATAGTCAATAAAGCAGAAATAGATGTTTTTCTGGAACTCTCTTGCTTTTTCCATGATCCAGCAGATGTTGGCAATTTGATCTCTGGTTCCTCTGCCTGTTCTAAAACCACAGGGAACTATATCTAATCTCCTCGGATAAACCATAGCAGCAAAGAATGTTAAAAAAGAATATATACGTGTGTATATCTGAGTCAATTTGCTGCAGAAATTAGCATAACATTGTAAATCAACTATACTTCAATAAAAATAAAAATTTTTAAAATCTGGTTCCTCTGCCTGTTCTAAAACCACAGGGAACTATATCTAATCTCCTCGGATAAACCATAGCAGCAAAGAATGTTAAAAAAGAATATATACGTGTGTATATCTGAGTCAATTTGCTGCAGAAATTAGCATAACATTGTAAATCAACTATACTTCAATAAAAATAAAAATTTTTAAAAAGATGAAGGGTCTTCCCTGGTGGTAGAGTGGTTAAGAATTCGCCTTGCAATGCATGGGACACCGGCTCAATCCCTGGTGCAGAAAGATCCCACATGCTTCCAGGCAACTGAGCCCACGCGTCACACTTACTGAAGTCCGAGTGCCCTAGAGCCCGAGCTCCGAAACAAGAGAAGCCACCGCAAAGAGAAGCCCGCACAGCACACCTAGAGAGTCGCCTCCACTCACCAAAAGTATGCACGCAGCAGTGAAGACCCAGCGCAGACAAAAACTTAAAAAATAACAAAAGGCGAGGTTGAAGCTGGTCTGCTTCTGGAATCAGTGTGGCGGGCTGATGTGGGAATTGGAGTCTGGAGTGAAGTTGAAAGGAGATCTTGTCAATTTCATGTTAAAAAACCCTTCAGTGACCAGAAAAAAACAGATGTACAGGCACCAAAGTCAGGGGTTACAGGCGCCTGCCCACAGGCGAGCATCTAAGTGTGCGGTGGGACAGCCACGGTGATGCACTGCACAGCAAAGAGAGCTGCCACCATTTGCAATGGGTGGGTGAATGTTACTTGCAATGTTGAACGAAAGAAACCAGTCACGGGAGATCACATGGTGTATGGTTCCACTCACAGAGAGCTTAAAAAGCGGGCAGAACTACCCTCTGCTGTTGAAAGTCAGCATGAAGGTTACCCCGGGTGGGGGGTGGTGCCTGGAAGGGGGATTCCAGGGTGCTGCTCGTGTTCTGCTTTTGATCTCAGATCTGGTTCCACACCCCCATCCCCCACTCCTGCTCTGTTGTGTGTGTGTGTGTGTGTGCGTGAAAATTTGTGGCACTGCATACTTCTGATTAGTATGCATTTCTTTCTTTTTAAAAACATTTATTTATCTGGCTTTGCCAGGTCTTAGTTGCGGCCTGCAGGATCTTCTCTGGGGCATGAGGCGTCTTTAGTTGCAGCATGTGGGACCTAGTTCCCTGACTAGGGATCAAACCCAAATCTCCTGAATTGGGAGCACGGAGTCTTCGACCCTGGACCACCAAAGAAGTCCCTGATCCATGTACTTTTCTACTCGTGTGATACACTCCAGTACGACTTACAGAAACACCCGAAAACCTGGTGTGGCTGCCGGCTGCACTGGGATAAAGGCCAAACTCCTTTCTGTGGTTTACAAGGACCTGCCGTGCTCTCCTCACCCCTCGATCGTCTGCCTCTCCGCCTTCTGCTGCTCCCAACACCTGCCAAGCCGTTGCCACCTCAGGGATTCTCACTTGCTGGTCTCTCTGCCTGGAAGACACTTGCCTTGCTCTTGCCAAGACTGTTTCCTCCTCCGTTGGCACCCGAAAGAAGTCATCTCTTCAGAGAGACCCTCTTGACCACCCCACCTACCCCTCCACCCATAGCACACCGTTTATTCCCTGCAGAACACCAGCCATAACTGGCAATTATTTTATTTGTTTACAGTTCACTTTATGCATCTACCACGAGACTAATAACCACAAACACTCGGCACACTTACCATAAACCAAGTGCTCTTTGAACATTGTATTAAGGCATCGAATCTTCACCCCAACTCCATGGGGAGATACTATTCTTAGCCCTGTTTTACAATTGAGGCAACTGGGGCTTGTAATACTTGTTCATGGTCACACAGCTGGAAAGTAGCAGAGCCAGGGCTTGAACCCCCTGGCTCCAGAGTCCTTTCTTTTAACTTTACACTTGACAGATCTGTTTTTTTTCCCCCTGTAGTATATCTGATACAGTACATGGCACACAGTAGGTACTTAATAAATGTGTGGAGTGGTCCTGTGGTTAATGATCCGCCCTCCAATGCAAGGGACACGGGTTCGATCCCTGGTCGGGGAAGATTCCACATGCCTTGGAGCAACAAGCCTGTGCTTGCTGGAGACCACATATGCTGAAACAGGAGAAGCCTTTGTGCCACAACAAACACCCAGTGCAGCCAAAAAAAGATGTTCTGTGAATGAATGAGTGAATGGAGTGCTAGGGAGAGGCGGTAGCGGAGGGACGGGTGGATCCCAGAGTGGGTGTTGAGGGGAGGGGTCGTGTCACAGAATCCGGAGTCCCAGTAGCAAGATAATCGGGGAACTGACAGCAGGTGGAGGTTCCCAGACAGCTGGAATTAACTGCAAGCTGCAGTCAGGGCCCACGTCTTACCTGGGTCTGGACACATATCCTGTTCAAGGGCAGCCCACCTTCGGCCCCTCCTATAAACCCTATGAGACACATAGTCATTCATGGAGCGGGGTCTGCCTTGAGGGCATACACACTATCTGGGGTCCCTTGCAAAATGTAACCCACAGTGGGTGATGACCCAGCAGGTGCCCGGGCTGGGGTGGCCCTGGGGAGAGGGACACAGCTCACATGAATCACCTGCTTCTGGCCGGAAACTCTCTGGACCTTAGAACCTCCCCGGGAACGAGAAGGTCCTGTGTGACCCGGAGTCTAAGGTATGGCTATGGGGCCAGTTGGTGAAGGCCACATCCTTCTTCATCCTCCCTTTGCACATCTCCCTAAAGAGGTCACCTCCCTTGAGCTTGTCACGAAGTCCCTGCACCCTAGTAACTGGAGCCAGCTGCATCGCTGGTTCCCCACCACCTTCTCTACTACCCGGTCCTGAAGGAACTGTCATGGCTGCGGGCTTGCTCACCCTGTCTCCCAGCAGGGACCCTCCACATTCTTCATCAGCCCCTGGGACAACTGTGACCAGTTCCAGAAGATCCAAGGGTGCCTTACTTGAGGAATCACCCTGAGGTCGGTCTGGCCCAAAGGATGCTCCATCTCTGGGATGTTGTGTGTGGAGTCAGCCCATCCACAGATCAAAGAGCTAAGACCCAGAGAAAGGAAGGACTGACTCAGGCTGCTCGGTGGGGGAGCTTCGGAGACAAGTTGGAAACCTGGGCCCTGAGACCAGTGCTCCAGCAGCAACTCCACGTTCTCCAGGCCCTGGCCAGGAGCTTATCTGCTCTGTGTCCTGAGGCTTGTTCCACCTGCAGGCCCAACTCTTCTGTGTTTGGAGAGGCTCAGCCTAAGTCTCGTAGGCATGAGCTCTGAGGTCAGGCAGAACTGAAACTGAATTTCCATCCCTGACAAGTGGTTTCACATCTCTGAGCAAAATGTCCTGGTCAGTAAAATGGGGATGAAGCTGCTCTCAGCTCACCAGCTTTGCTGTTGTTCAGTCGTTCAGTCATGTCTGACACTTTGTGACCCCATGGACTGTAGCATACCAGGCTTCCCTGTCCTTCACCATCTTCTGGAGCTTACTCAAACTCATGTCCATTTAGTCGATGATACCATCCAACCATCTCATCCTCTGTCGCCCCCTTCTCCTTCTGCCTTCAATCTTTCCCAGCATCAGGGAAAGATTTTTTTTTTTTTTTTTTTTCAGTGAGTCAGCTCTTTGCATCAGGTGGCCAAAGTACTGGAGCTCCAGCTTCAGCACCAGTCCTTCCAGTGAATATTCAGGGTTGACTTCCTTTAGGATGGACTGGTTTGTTCTCCTTGCTCTCCAAGGGACTCTCAAGAGTCTTCTCCAAGCACCACTATTTGAAAGCATCAATTCTTCGGCGCTTAGCATTCTTTATGGTCCAACTCTCACATCCATATATGACAACTCACAAGCGTGGAGGAGTATTAAGGGAGCCGGTGGCCGGTGCACAGCAAGTCAGCAAACGGGAGCTGCTGCTGCTACCCGCTCTTTCTCGAGCTCTGTGTTCGGGCTTTCCCTTTCTGCCTTCACACTGTTGTTTTCCAGCCATGAACCCTCTGGCCTCTCCCCACCCAGCTCCCTTCTCCTCCCACCCCTAGAGGTCCAGAGCCCTTCTTGCCAGCAAAGAAGGCCGGGACCACTGGACGCCTCTGTGTTCACAGTTTTGTTTTTTTTTTTTTTTTTCTGGTGACGTACAGGAAGGGACTTTTTAAAGATCAGAACATTAGACACAAAGGGATTCTAGCAGCAAAGCCGCACAGCTGAGATCTGTCAGGCGTGTTCCAAAACCTCTTTATATTCATTATCCCCTTTGATCCTGCCAGGCTGCTACTGCCATTCTTTTGCTGGTGAGGAATTCAAGTCCAGGAGAGCTGAAATCATGGGCCATGTCAAGCCCACGAGTCCTGGCCCCAAATCCCGAGCTCTTTCTCTCTCTCCAAGGAGCCCTTTAACTTCTCTTTGCTCCCAGTTGGGACTCCCATCACCCCATCACCTGAGGGCACCCACCTTGCCTGATCCTACCTGCCTCCCTGATCTATGACAGGTAAGGAAGTGGCCCCTTGAGCAATTGCTACCAACACAGTTCTTTGGAGAGTTGCCAACTGAGATGCGGAGAGCAAGAGGCAAGAGGCTGGGCAAATGTTGACGAGGGCAGTCTTGCGGGTTGCCTTGTTGTTGTTCAGCCACTAAGTCATGTTCAACTCTTTGTGACCCCATGGACTGTAGCATGTCAGGCTCTCCTGCCTTTCACCACCTCCCAGAGTTTGCTCAGATTTATGTCCATTGATCAGTGATGCTATCTAACCATCTCATCCTCTGTCGTCCCCTTCTCCTCCTGCCTTCAATCTTTCCCAGCNCATGTTCAACTCTTTGTGACCCCATGGACTGTAGCATGTCAGGCTCTCCTGCCTTTCACCACCTCCCAGAGTTTGCTCAGATTTATGTCCATTGATCAGTGATGCTATCTAACCATCTCATCCTCTGTCGTCCCCTTCTCCTCCTGCCTTCAATCTTTCCCAGCATCAGGGTCTTTTCCAATGAGTCAGTTCTTCGCATCCAATGGCAGAAGTATTGGAGCTTCAGCTTCAGCATCAGTCCTTCCAGTGAATATTCAAGGTTGATTCCCTTCAGGATTGACTGGTTTGATCTCCTTGCTGTCCAAGGGACTCGAAAGAGTTTTCTCTAGCACCACAATTTGAAAGCATCAATTCTTCGGGGCTCAACCTTCTCTATGGTCCAGCTGGGCTGCCTCCTTCACCTGCAACTAAGAGCTCCTTGCTTGCGGAGGAAGCTGCCACTGGCATTAGGGCAGACGAAACCTCAGAAGGAGCTTCAGCTCTGGATGGAGGGGCCCCCACCCAGCACGTGCTCAGGGCGACCTGTCTGCCAGCCTCTTCTCTGATTCTGGGTCTCAACCTGTCCACCTGCCCCTGAGGCTCAGAGGCCCAGGGGTGCTGGGACTGTCCCCACCTCTCTCCCAGGCCCATCAGCTCTCTGGGTCCACATTCAAGGGCTGAGACGGTTCCTCCATTGCTCCCATCACTGCCTTTGGCAGTCCCAGCCTCCAGGGAATGCCGGGAGGCCATGAGGGTCCCAGCTGCCCAGGGGGGCCAGGAGAGGACACTACGCCCATCTGTGTTCTTAGAAGCCCAGGTCAAAAGCCTTGGTGCTGCCGCCCCCCATCCTCTCCCCTCCCCCCACTCCTTGCTGTAATCGCTCAGCCCTTTATTCTCCAGCCTGGGTGTTGCCCACAAGGCCCCTCGTTCTCACCAGGTCCCAGTTGCTGGGGACCAGGCTGTGCTCACAGCCCAGCCTCAGTGCCTAGACAGAGGGCAGCCAGGCTTTTCCTCAGTCCTCTGCAGAGAAGCTGGTGCTGTGGGAGGCAGGGATGCTGGCCTGCGGTATCTCTGGTCCCTGCTTTCATCCACTCCATCCACCGAGCCCCCCAGGCATCTGTTCTGGGCACGTTGTTTGGATCCCCAGTCACTGAGTCCTGTAACCAACACCTTTTCTGTTCCAATGAGTATTTTCTCTGGAGATGTGTAGGTGAGCTTGACACCGTCGCTGACCCTTGATGGGATGATGTGGTGGGATGAATTGTGCCCCCTTCAAAGAATACCCAAAATATATCCAAGTCCTTATCCTGGTACCTGTGATGGTAACCTTATTTGGAAAAATAAGGAAATATACTTTCTGAGGTAATTAAGGACCTCAAGATGAGACCACAGTGGATACAGTTGCTGGTGTTCAGTGGCTCAGTCCTGTCCGACTCTTTGCGCCACCATGGACTGCAACACACCAGGCTTCCCTGTCCTTCACCGAATCCCGGAGTTTGCTCAAACTCATATCCACTGAATCAGTGATGCCATCCAATTCTCTCATCCTCTACCACCCCCTTCTCCTCCTGCCCTCAATCCTTCCCAGCATCAGGATCTTTTCCAATGAGTTGGCTCTTTGCATCAGGTGGCCAAAATATTGGAGCTTCAGCATCAGTCCTTCCAATGACTATTCAGGGTTGATTTCCTTGAAGAAATCGCAGTCTGGTAGAGGAGGCCAACTTATGACCAACTTACAAGATGATGTGGTGAAGGGAGTAGAGAGCACTGTAGGAGCTGAAAAGAAGAGTGGCTCATCCAGTCTGAGTGGGGAGGGCTTCCTGGAGGAGGTGACCTTTTAAGCCAAAACCTGAAAGATGACCAGGTATAGGCTAGGCAAAGGGGGCTAGAGAAGGCATCTCAAGCAGGAGAAGCCGAAGATACCAAGGAACTGCAGCTTGGTAGGCGGTAAACTCTGGAAGAGCAGGGAGGGTGTCTGACCTGACCAGCCTTGCATGTCCAGCACCTGGGAGGTGCCCATAAATACTTGTTGAAGGAATGAAATTCACTTGGGGAGAGAAAGGAGCCAGATGGGTTTGCGGAGGAGGGGAAGGGCCAAGCAGGGTCTTGTGGGTCCCAGAGTTCAGACTTTATCTCGAGGGCTTAAATGCAAGTAGGAAGTGTTCCTTCTGCTGGGGTGAGACGATGGAAGCAGAGGGGTGTGGGAAGGAGATCTGGGGGCTTTGCCACCCACATGGGCCCTGGGCCCCAGGTCCAAGTCCCTAGCCTGCTGACCTGTCCAGCCCGGGGGCCTCCTTCCCGGAGCCCAGGCTTCCCCTCAGTCTGTCCTGTCCCTGAAACTCTGTGTCCTTCCATGTGCTGCGCCCATCTCTCAGCATGACCCCAGACGCTGAGCCTTTGGCCCTACTGTCAGTCTTGCTGCTGAGGCAGCGCGGGCCCCCTCTGTCTTTTGCAGTACGTTTCTTTCTTCTTCTTATTCTTAATATTTTTTGTTTGTTTGTTTTTGCTGTTACTCTCTGTAAATCTATGAAAGTGTTTAAAAACAACTAGCTATTTATATATGTTTGTGCTGGATCTTCGTTGCTTCACACGGGCTTTCTCTAGTTGTGACGAGTGGGGGCTACTCTTCGCTGCGGTGCACCGGCTTTTCATCATGGTGGCTTCTCTTGTAGTGAAACACAGGCTCCAGGCGTATGGACTGGTAGTTGTAACTCTCGGGTTCTAGAACTCAAGCAGTGGTTGCAGCCCACGGGCTTTAGTTACTCAGAGGCATGTGGGATCTTCCTGGACCAGGGATTGAACCCGTGTCCTCTGCATTGGCAGGCGCAGTGTACCACCAGGGAAGTCCTGTAATAAATTTCTTGTCACTAGGGATCTAAGAACCTCAGTGTTCCCATCTGTACAATGGGTGTTCCTCATCCTATCTCTCACATAGGCTCGCCACGAGGATCAGTGAGATGGCGCATCTGAAATGGAACAAAAGCACACTAATTATACACGGTTTCCATTTTTCCCCCTCTCACCATTAGAGCAGTCAGACATGTTCTGCTGCTGCTAAGTCACTTCAGTCGTGTCCGACTCTGTGTGACCCCATAGACGGCAGCCCACCAGGCTCCCCCATCCCTGGGACTCTCCAGGCAAGAATACTGGAGTGGGTTGCCATTTCCTTCTCCAATGCATGAAAGAGAAAAGTGAAAGTGAAGTCGCTCAGTCTGTCTGACTGTTAGCGACCCAATGGACTGCAGCCCACCAGGCTACTCCGTCCATTGGATTTTCCAGGCAAGAGTACTGGGGTGGGGTGCCATTGCCGACATGTTCATGAGAGGAAAAATTGTAAAATGCTAGTAAACACGAAAAGAAAACCAAACATGATTCCCTGAAGTCCTATTACCCAAGGAGAACATCTTGGTTTCTGCCTCGAGTGTGTGTTGTGACCATTCTGAAGGGGGACCCAGCCCCAGGGAAGCATGGGGCAGGTCAGGCCAGCCCTCCCAGCTCAGGGTCAGGTTTTCCCCATCTCTAGACCTTCTTCCAGGAGGAAAGGGTACAGGGAAGCCAGGCAAAGTACATTTATTAAGTACCCACTGTGTGCTGGCTTAGACTGGGAGACAAGTCCCTCATTTTTAGTGAGAATGTTGATTTCCCAGGTTAGTCACTAAGGGTGGGATTGTGCCAGGGGACATTGGGAAGCTCAGAACGGGAGGCTCCAGAAGGCTGAGGGGTTGGGAGCTTCTTTGAGAGGCTCTTCAAAAACAGCCTGGGTTGGTACTTCCCTGGAGGTGCAGTGGTTAAGACTCTGCTTCCACTGCAGGAGGCACGAGTTCAATCCCGGGTCAGGGGACTAAGATCTGGCATGCTGCACAGAGAAACCAAAAAGATAGGGGGGAAAAAAAGCCTGTTGCCTCCAACCTAGTTTGGCAAGGGCCCTACAACATCTGACACCTGGGGAAATTGCTCCCTTCAAAATAAGGAAAGAAATCGAAGCTAATATTTGATCTCACAGAAATATTTTGTCAACTAGTAAACTGCAAGTCAAGATAACATGATAAAGAATTCTGTTTACTGTCAAGAGTGGACCCATTTTGTATGATGTGTTGGTATGTGGCCTTCAGGAGAAACAGGCCCTGGGGCCTAGGAAAGTCTTAAATGGGCCTGGTCCTCAAACTCCTTCCCACTTCCCCAGGCCTGGAATTGTCTTGGCTCAGCCTCTTCTGAGGCTTCCCTCATAATTCAGTTGGTAAAGAATCCGCCTGCAGTGCAGGAGACCTGGGTTCAGTCCCTGGGTTGGGAAGATCCCCTGGAGAAGGGAAAGGCTGCCCATTCCAGTGTTCTGGCCTGGAGAATTCCATGGACTCTGTAGTCCATGGGGTCGCAAAGAGTCAGACACGACTGAGCGACTTTCACTTTCGCTTTCACAGCCTCTTCTAGGGATTGAGACCAGAAAGGTATGGGCCCATAGCCAGGAAGTCCCTGTTAATGCAGGGCTAAAGAGGGAATTCTCTGGCAGTCCACTGGTTAGGGCTCTGCACTTTCAGTGCAGGGAGCATGGGCTGATCCCAAGTCCCGGAACGCAGAGCCCACAAGCATAGCCAAAAGAAAAGAAAAAACAGGGCAGAAGAACCACAGGAATGCATCTCTTGATCACTGCTCCTCCCCAGCCCCGGGACTCTGAGATGCGGCCAAGGCTGCCTTCCCTGGGGAACACCCAGCGAGGGGCATCGGGGCCTTATGGGAGTGAGCAGGGTGTGAGGCAGCTGCGGAAAGCCTTTGGCGGTGGTGGCAGGTGTCACCCAGGGGATACTGGGCAGAAGCTAACAGAGAACTGGAACTGCCCTGGTGAGACGAAAGGGGATGAGCTCGGGGTTGGGCATGGAGCCCAGGAAGGCGTCAGTAGGGCTGGACACTCACTGTCCTCCTCCAGCTCCATCACGAAACTTCCTGTCTGGACACTGGCTCCCACTCCCCACCTTGCTATAACCTGTCCTGCCCACCCCTCAGAGACCAGCACATCAGAGCTCCAAAACTATGCCATGCCTTCCCCCACAAGGCAGGCTGGAAGAGAGCTGGCATGGATACTTCCATGGGGGAGGAATGAATGACTGAAGATTCTTCTTCAGGGTAATTCTTAAGACTTTGCTCTTTCTTTTCTCAGCATGGGAGGTGGCGGAGTATTTTCTCTAAGTGTCTCAGTAAGGCAGAAATCAGGTCAGATATTTTCATTGTATTTTCTCACCCATCACTTCAGCCTCTTGTCTAGTCCTCATCGTCCCCTCAGGCCATACACTTTAAGCTTCATCCATGATGCCCTACTATTTCCCAAACACACCAAGCCCTTTCTTGATTCCAAGCTTTTGCTCAATCCAATTCCCTTTCCCTGCTGCTGCTGCTGCTAAGTCACTTCAGTCGTGTCCGACTCTGTGTGACCCCATAGACGGCAGCCCACCAGGCTCCCCCATCCCTGGGATTCTCCAGGCAAGAATACTGGAGTGGGTTGCCATTTCCTTCTCCAATGCATGAAAGAGAAAAGTGAAAGTGAAGTCGCTCAGTCTGTCCGACTGTTAGCGACCCCATGGACTGCAGCCCACCAGGCTCCTCCGTCCATTGGATTTTCCAGGCAAGAGTACTGGGGTGGGGTGCCATTGCCTTCCCCGCCTTTTCCCTGAAATGCCCTCTATTTGCTTTGCTCCATGTGAACTCCTCTTCATCCTTCAAAACCCTGTCCTGTGAAGCCTTCTATGATTGTGCCAGCAGGTCAGTCAGTCTCCTTGCCCACAGTGCCTGGACTCTCTAGCACATCACATAGAGTGTCTTTCCTGGAAGTATTTCTTGCCATGCCTGTCCCTACTGGATGATGGCCACTATAAGAATGGAAGCCATTTCTTAGTCATTTCTCAATCGTTCAGGCCCAGCCTATAACCCTAACCCTAACTCTTGCCAATATTTAAAAATCAAGAACTCATATATTTTCTAAAACATGTCTTGATGTGGACCATTTTTAAAGTCTGTGTTGATTTTGTTACAATATTGCTTTCTATTTATGGTTTGTTTTTTTTTTGTTGTTGTTGGCTGCAAGGCATGTGGAATCTTAGCTCCCCCAACAGGGATCTAACTCACACTCCTTGCATTAGAAGGTGAAGCCTTAACCAATGGGCTACCAGGAAATTCCAAGAACCCACATTAAAGAAGGTCTTCAGCGCCAGGCACAGGTTTTGGAGCATTACACATGTCTACTCATTTAAGCTTCCAGCACCCTTACAGGGAGCTTCCTGGGTGGTGTTAGTGGTAAAGAATCCACCTGCCAGTACAGGAGGTGCAAGAGACATGGGTTCTATCCTTGGGCCTAGAAGATCCCTTGGGAGTAGGCATAACCAACTACTCTAGTATTCCTGCCTGGAAAATTCCGTGGACAGAAAATCCTGGTGGGCTACAGTCCATGGGGTCACAAAGAGTTGGACACAACGGAGTGACTGAGCACAGAACAGCCCTACAGTGAGGACTACTTTAGCAGTCCCAACTCAGTGTATTCAGAAACATAGACATAGAGAGGTTAAGAAATGTGGCCAGCAAGATATGGAAATAAGCTAAATGTTTGCCAAGGAATAAATGAATAGAAATGTGATAGCTATACACAATGGAATGTTATTCAACCATGAAAAGGAAGGAAATCCTGCCATTTGTGACAACACATATGAAACCCAAGGGCATTATGCTAAGTGAAATGAGTCAGACAGAAAAGGACAACTACTTTATGGTATCACCACGTGTGGAATTAAAATAGTCAAACTCATAGAAGCAGAGAATACAGTGCTGATTACCAGGGCCTGGGGGAAGGTGGGGCTGAGCGGGAGATGTTGGTCAAAGGTACACACTTTTGGTTACAGATGAGTAAGTTCTGGGGAGTCTAATGCACAGCATGGTGATTATAGGTAATGCTACTGTTTCTATATTTGAAAGCGGCAATGAGAATAAATCTTCAACAGTCTCACCACAAAAAAGAAATGCTAATTACCTGATGTGATGGAGTTGTCAGCTAACTTTGTGGATCACTGGCAATACATGAGTGTATTAAATCAACACCTTAAATTTACACAGTTATATGTCAATTATATGTCAGTAAAACTGGGGAAAAGCTATTTTTAAAGAAACAGAATGGTTTCTGACAAATATAAATGAGATCTTATGAAGGTATTCATGTATTTGATGCTCCTATAATTAGATTCTACTTTTATCTGGTGGGGGGGCTAATACAATAATTTTTCTACCAAAAGAAAGAAAGGAAGGAAGAAGAAATGTGACCAAGAACAAACACTAGCAAGAAGCAGAGGTGGGATTCCAGAGTAACAAGTTGCAATAATATTACAATAAGTCATGAGTTGATGAATGAACACACCGAGTAAAAGGACCGAAAGGAGGAGAAAATCAGATAAGAGGATGTCCTCAGGATCCGGGCGAAGCAGTCCCCTTAAGACATGCAGAGAAACCTTTTGATCCAAATCTTTTAATAAAGAAATACATTCTTCCTTCTCTGACTCCCTCCTATTATTGCCTCCCACTCCGGAACTGAGAACTCTCATGTAAAAATAGCAAACCTGAAGGAGTGTGAAGGAACTGCTGAGCAGAACACCCCACCAGGAACTCCACTCTCCTATCATGTCATCCACTCCCTACTTCTTGCTGAACCTTCAGGCTGAGCTGAATATTTCCTCCTCCTCTGTGAAGCCTTTCCCAGCAAGCAACAGAAACTCAAGAAAACTACTGGAAGCAAAAGAGGGGAATTTAAGAAAAAGATCCAGTGTTTCAAGGCATCGCAGGGCATCAATGGTGCCAGAAGTCCATAAATAACAAGAATCAGAGACTGAAACACTTCTCACGAGTGCTAACGACTCCCCTCTGTGGCTCAGCATCTGTCTTCCTCTTCTTCCTTTTCTCAGCCCATTTATGGGGGAGAAGACCCACCCACACCTACCCGGTTAACTGAATCTTTAGAATTTCTGTCTGGGCCACAGTCTCAGGGAAGAGCTCTGATTGGCTGCTGTGGATCAGGTGATCAGCCCTACTCCAGCCCTTTTGGCCCGGAGTGCCGTCACATGGTACAAATATGGCGGCTGGAGGCCTGCCCTCAGAGAATGAGGGGAGGAGCCAAGGGTGTTGAATGCTCACTCATCACTCTCACTCTTCCTGAGGAATTAATCCCTCTCTGACTGTGCTTCCTGCATTTCCTCTGTAATTCCACTTAAGCTCCGATCACGTTCTTCTGCTTGCTGAGTTGGTGCGTGTGTAGCTGTCTCTGTGTAAAAACCCACAGGGAGGCGCCCGCATGCGGTGTAGGCTGACCCTCCACCTCTGTGTTACTTTGAGGCTTCCATGCTGATCCTCTCTTCAGGCCCAACTTCATGGGTATATAACTTGTGCCTGGTATAATGCCCAGCTTTTGCCCTCTTGAAATGCTCAATAACTTTTTTTTTTTTTTAATTGAATTGAGTCCAGGGTTTTCGTGCAAATTAAGTTGCTGGGACTGTGTCTCTCCTTGCCCCACCTCGAACTCTTCCTCCCAATCCATCTAAATCTTCTTGGGCTGCAATAATAAAATGCCACAGACTGGGTGACTTAAACAGAAATTGACTTTGTCATATGTCTGGAGATGTTAAGTTCAAACCGAAGAGTTGGCAGGGTTGGTTTCTGGTGAAACTCCTCCTTCTGGCATGTTTAGAGCTGCCTTCTAGCTATGTCCTTAGTGGCCTCGTGCCTATGGAGAGACCGTATGTGCTAGTGTCTTAACAGAAATTGACTTTGTCATATGTCTGGAGATGTTAAGTTCAAACCGAAGAGTTGGCAGGGTTGGTTTCTGGTGAAACTCCTCCTTCTGGCATGTTTAGAGCTGCCTTCTAGCTATGTCCTTAGTGGCCTCGTGCCTATGGAGAGACCGTATGTGCTAGTGTCTTATAAAGGTGCCAGAGACTTTCCTGGCAGTCAAGTGGCTAAGACTCCACACTCCCAATTCAGGGGTCCACGGTTGACCCCCCATCAGGGAACTAGATTCCACATGCTGCAACTGAGTTCACATGCTGCAAGTAAAGATCCTGTATGCTGCCAATAAGACCTAACACAGCCAAATAAATAAATAGATATTAAATATTAGCTACTATAGTGAAGGTTTCCAGCCTCTTGGATTAGGGTCCACCCTAGTGACCTCACTGAACCTTAGTTACCTCCGAATACAATCACACTGGGGGGTTAGAGCTTCCACATATGACTTGTTGGGAGACCCAGTTTTCTAACACAGCCTTTGGACATGTGTAACACTGTGCTTCTTGCATCCTGGCCCCTTGGCCTGAGCACAGCCTCATGCCTGTTCCTTGGACCGGCTTGGTGACACTGTCCCTTGGAGTTGGCTCCGGCTTTCCTCCTTAGTGATGGCCCACCTTCTCTTGGATTCCTCCCCCTGGGACAGCACTGGGCCCTACCCAGTCTACTCCTTTTTTAGCCCTACAAGTGGGCTCTTAGTTCCCCAGCCAGGGATGGCACCCACGCCCCCTGCATTAGAAGTGTGGAGTCTTACCCACCGGATCTCCAGGAAAGTCCCTTTATTTTCAGCCTACTCCTGGTCTTGTCTGTTACCACCCTTTAGGGTCAGGGGACTCCCCAGGCCTGGAGGAAGGTGGACTCAGTCTCCTCCACCAGGTGGGGGGCACACACACCCTTCAGGGACTTAGTCAACTGCCTGGATGGTGCTTTCCTACTTGCCTAACTCATGCTCAACCTTCAGAATGTGCTGAGAGCCCTCCTCTCCTTGCATGCTATTTCTGCCCACCTCCCTCGGTCTCCATGGCTGGGATCTGATTGGAGTTCAGACCCCACTGGAGTTCCTACCATCGCGCATCACAGTGGTCAATACCTATCAGTCCCTATCAGTCCCTATCAGGTGTCTTTGCAATGACAGGGACTCTTGTTATCATCTTCACCCTGGTGCCTTGCACAGGTTGGCACAGAGCAGGTACAATAAATGATAAGTTCCACTGAAGGCAAGGCTTAGGCTTGTCACCTGGGATGGTTTCCCCCCAGATCCTTTCTGACTGTATCCAGGAGGTGTGTAGGAAGGATCACGTGCTGGAATGGAAAGGGAGTTGGCCACTTCCACGTCAGATGAGAGACTGATCTTTTGGATTCTCAATCATGTGTCTTAAAAAATTCAATCTCTCAAAACCCCAGATAATCTACAAACTTTGGTCCTTTTTTCTTTTTATTTCCAGTCATGATAGCCTTTAAAAAATAGATGCATTAATTGTTTTTCTTTTAATTAAGGAAGACATATAATCAAATCATCCCTGTACAAAAATCAAACAAATGGCTGTAGTTTAAGATTTGAAGGGACTTTTCTGGTGGTCCAGTGGCTAAGACTTCACAATGCGGATCCCAATGCAGGGGCCCCAGGTTTGATCCCTGGTCAGGGAACTAGATCCTGCATGCTGCAACTAAGAGTTTGCCAGCTGCAACTGAAGATCCTACGTGCTGCAATGAAGCTTGAAGATCTCACCTGCCTCAACTAAGACCCTTGGTGCAGTTAAATAAATAAATATATATTTTTAAAAAGATTTGAAAATTGGAATTTGGAAAATTCATACCAGTTGAAAATTGGTACAAAAAAACCCTGCAATAACTGAACTCAGTTCCCTAGCCCACAATTCTGATCAATAGCAGCAAAATCCCCAATAGAGTCAAGTTTACCACTGGGCACTTTCCATGTATACTTAGATTTGGTCATCTTTGAGAAAATTTCTCTACTATCTTTGGCCTTGGTCAACAGTAGGAAACTCATTGCACTTTGGAACCCTGTGCAACACTGGATCAATAATCAAGAGCAAAAGTTTCATAAGATAAAACCTGATTTGATACTCTCTGATATTTTCTATCCTGTGTCTATTTTCTATTCAATTCTGTGTTGTTTTATTTGATTCTAGTCTTGTGTGACTCACTGAATTTTAAGAACCACTGACGAGTAATAAGCCAGTTTCTCCCCCTGCCTTTTTCCTCTTCTTCTTCTAGTGTTTCCTGAAAACGAAGTTTGCCTCTTGGTGGGGCTTGAGTCAGAAGACACAGCCAAGCCAAAGATCAGGAGAAGGAAGGATTTATCACTTGCATCAAATGATGAGAGATCTTTTCCAAAGCAGTATCTCCCTGAACAGAAAAATTAGGGAAGTTGTAAGCAAAGCATATATGCATATTCATGAAGAGGGCTTGAGTGGCATATGCATATTCATGAATGTATTTGAATAGAGGAGAATTCAATACAGAATTAAGGCAAAGGTTGACAAGAGTCCAAGCCTTAGTTGACTGTTGGAAGGTCAATGTCATCATTCTTTAGGTTCCCACCAGTCTGATGTCTGGGGTGTTAGCNACTCTCTAGCACATCACATAGAGTGTCTTTCCTGGAAGTATTTCTTGCCATGCCTGTCCCTACTGGATGATGGCCACTATAAGAATGGAAGCCATTTCTTAGTCATTTCTCAATCGTTCAGGCCCAGCCTATAACCCTAACCCTAACTCTTGCCAATATTTAAAAATCAAGAACTCATATATTTTCTAAAACATGTCTTGATGTGGACCATTTTTAAAGTCTGTGTTGATTTTGTTACAATATTGCTTTCTATTTATGGTTTGTTTTTTTTTTGTTGTTGTTGGCTGCAAGGCATGTGGAATCTTAGCTCCCCCAACAGGGATCTAACTCACACTCCTTGCATTAGAAGGTGAAGCCTTAACCAATGGGCTACCAGGAAATTCCAAGAACCCACATTAAAGAAGGTCTTCAGCGCCAGGCACAGGTTTTGGAGCATTACACATGTCTACTCATTTAAGCTTCCAGCACCCTTACAGGGAGCTTCCTGGGTGGTGTTAGTGGTAAAGAATCCACCTGCCAGTACAGGAGGTGCAAGAGACATGGGTTCTATCCTTGGGCCTAGAAGATCCCTTGGGAGTAGGCATAACCAACTACTCTAGTATTCCTGCCTGGAAAATTCCGTGGACAGAAAATCCTGGTGGGCTACAGTCCATGGGGTCACAAAGAGTTGGACACAACGGAGTGACTGAGCACAGAACAGCCCTACAGTGAGGACTACTTTAGCAGTCCCAACTCAGTGTATTCAGAAACATAGACATAGAGAGGTTAAGAAATGTGGCCAGCAAGATATGGAAATAAGCTAAATGTTTGCCAAGGAATAAATGAATAGAAATGTGATAGCTATACACAATGGAATGTTATTCAACCATGAAAAGGAAGGAAATCCTGCCATTTGTGACAACACATATGAAACCCAAGGGCATTATGCTAAGTGAAATGAGTCAGACAGAAAAGGACAACTACTTTATGGTATCACCACGTGTGGAATTAAAATAGTCAAACTCATAGAAGCAGAGAATACAGTGCTGATTACCAGGGCCTGGGGGAAGGTGGGGCTGAGCGGGAGATGTTGGTCAAAGGTACACACTTTTGGTTACAGATGAGTAAGTTCTGGGGAGTCTAATGCACAGCATGGTGATTATAGGTAATGCTACTGTTTCTATATTTGAAAGCGGCAATGAGAATAAATCTTCAACAGTCTCACCACAAAAAAGAAATGCTAATTACCTGATGTGATGGAGTTGTCAGCTAACTTTGTGGATCACTGGCAATACATGAGTGTATTAAATCAACACCTTAAATTTACACAGTTATATGTCAATTATATGTCAGTAAAACTGGGGAAAAGCTATTTTTAAAGAAACAGAATGGTTTCTGACAAATATAAATGAGATCTTATGAAGGTATTCATGTATTTGATGCTCCTATAATTAGATTCTACTTTTATCTGGTGGGGGGGCTAATACAATAATTTTTCTACCAAAAGAAAGAAAGGAAGGAAGAAGAAATGTGACCAAGAACAAACACTAGCAAGAAGCAGAGGTGGGATTCCAGAGTAACAAGTTGCAATAATATTACAATAAGTCATGAGTTGATGAATGAACACACCGAGTAAAAGGACCGAAAGGAGGAGAAAATCAGATAAGAGGATGTCCTCAGGATCCGGGCGAAGCAGTCCCCTTAAGACATGCAGAGAAACCTTTTGATCCAAATCTTTTAATAAAGAAATACATTCTTCCTTCTCTGACTCCCTCCTATTATTGCCTCCCACTCCGGAACTGAGAACTCTCATGTAAAAATAGCAAACCTGAAGGAGTGTGAAGGAACTGCTGAGCAGAACACCCCACCAGGAACTCCACTCTCCTATCATGTCATCCACTCCCTACTTCTTGCTGAACCTTCAGGCTGAGCTGAATATTTCCTCCTCCTCTGTGAAGCCTTTCCCAGCAAGCAACAGAAACTCAAGAAAACTACTGGAAGCAAAAGAGGGGAATTTAAGAAAAAGATCCAGTGTTTCAAGGCATCGCAGGGCATCAATGGTGCCAGAAGTCCATAAATAACAAGAATCAGAGACTGAAACACTTCTCACGAGTGCTAACGACTCCCCTCTGTGGCTCAGCATCTGTCTTCCTCTTCTTCCTTTTCTCAGCCCATTTATGGGGGAGAAGACCCACCCACACCTACCCGGTTAACTGAATCTTTAGAATTTCTGTCTGGGCCACAGTCTCAGGGAAGAGCTCTGATTGGCTGCTGTGGATCAGGTGATCAGCCCTACTCCAGCCCTTTTGGCCCGGAGTGCCGTCACATGGTACAAATATGGCGGCTGGAGGCCTGCCCTCAGAGAATGAGGAGAGGAGCCAAGGGTGTTGAATGCTCACTCATCACTCTCACTCTTCCTGAGGAATTAATCCCTCTCTGACTGTGCTTCCTGCATTTCCTCTGTAATTCCACTTAAGCTCCGATCACGTTCTTCTGCTTGCTGAGTTGGTGCGTGTGTAGCTGTCTCTGTGTAAAAACCCACAGGGAGGCGCCCGCATGCGGTGTAGGCTGACCCTCCACCTCTGTGTTACTTTGAGGCCTCCATGCTGATCCTCTCTTCAGGCCCAACTTCATGGGTATATAACTTGTGCCTGGTATAATGCCCAGCTTTTGCCCTCTTGAAATGCTCAATAACTTTTTTTTTTTTTCACTTGAATTGAGTCCAGGGTTTTCGTGCAAATTAAGTTGCTGGGACTGTGTCTCTCCTTGCCCCACCTTGAACTCTTCCTCCCAATCCATCTAAATCTTCTTGGGGTGCAATAATAAAATCCCACAGACTGGGTGACTTAGACAACAGAAATTGACTTTGTCATATGTCTGGAGATGTTAAGTTCAAACCGAAGAGTTGGCAGGGTTGGTTTCTGGTGAAACTCCTCTTTCTGGCATGTTTAGAGCTGCCTTCTAGCTATGTCCTTAGTGGCCTCGTGCCTATGGAGAGACCGTATGTGCTAGTGTCTTATAAAGGTGCCAGAGACTTTCCTGGCAGTCAAGTGGCTAAGACTCCACACTCCCAATTCAGGGGTCCACGGTTGACCCCCCATCAGGGAACTAGATTCCACATGCTGCAACTGAGTTCACATGCTGCAAGTAAAGATCCTGTATGCTGCCAATAAGACCTAACACAGCCAAATAAATAAATAGATATTAAATATTAGCTACTATAGTGAAGGTTTCCAGCCTCTTGGATTAGGGTCCACCCTAGTGACCTCACTGAACCTTAGTTACCTCCGAATACAATCACACTGGGGGGTTAGAGCTTCCACATATGACTTGTTGGGAGACCCAGTTTTCTAACACAGCCTTTGGACATGTCTAACACTGTGCTTCTTGCATCCTGGCCCCTTGGCCTGAGCACAGCCTCATGCCTGTTCCTTGGACCGGCTTGGTGACATTGTCCCTTGGAGTTGGCTCCGGCTTTCCTCCTTAGTGATGGCCCACCTTCTCTTGGATTCCTCCCCCTGGGACAGCACTGGGCCCTACCCAGTCTACTCCTTTTTTAGCCCTACAAGTGGGCTCTTAGTTCCCCAGCCAGGGATGGCACCCACGCCCCCTGCATTAGAAGTGTGGAGTCTTACCCACTGGATCTCCAGGAAAGTCCCTTTATTTTCAGCCTACTCCTGGTCTTGTCTGTTACCACCCTTTAGGGTCAGGGGACTCCCCAGGCCTGGAGGAAGGTGGACTCAGTCTCCTCCACCAGGTGGGGGGCACACACACCCTTCAGGGACTTAGTCAACTGCCTGGATGGTGCTTTCCTACTTGCCTAACTCATGCTCAACCTTCAGAATGTGCTGAGAGCCCTCCTCTCCTAGCATGGTATTTCTGCCCACCTCCCTCGGTCTCCATGGCTGGGATCTGATTGGAGTTCAGACCCCACTGGAGTTCCTACCATCGCGCATCACAGTGGTCAATACCTATCAGTCCCTATCAGTCCCTATCAGGTGTCTTTGCAATGACAGGGACTCTTGTCATCATCTTCACCCTGGTGCCTTGCACAGGTTGGCACAGAGCAGGTACAATAAATGATAAGCTCCACTGAAGGCAAGGCTTAGGCTTGTCACCTGGGATGGTTTCCCCCCAGATCCTTTCTGACTGTACCCAGGAGGTGTGTAGGAAGGATCATGTGCTGGAATGGAAAGGGAGTTGGCCACTTCCACGTCAGATGAGAGACTGATCTTTTGGATTCTCAATCATGTGTCTTTTAAAAAATTCAATCTCTCAAAACCCCAGATAATCTACAAACTTTGGTCCTTTTTTCTTTTTATTTCCAGTCATGATAGCCTTTAAAAAATAGATGCATTAATTGTTTTTCTTTTAATTAAGGAAGACATATAATCAAATCGTCCCTGTACAAAAATCAAACAAATGGCTGTAGTTTAAGATTTGAAGGGACTTTTCTGGTGGTCCAGTGGCTAAGACTTCACAATGCGGATCCCAATGCAGGGGCCCCAGGTTTGATCCCTGGTCAGGGAACTAGATCCTGCTTGCATTAATTGTTTTTCTTTTAATTAAGGAAGACATATAATCAAATCATCCCTGTACAAAAATCAAACAAATGGCTGTAGTTTAAGATTTGAAGGGACTTCTCTGGTGGTCCAGTGGCTAAGACTTCACAATGAAAATCCCAATGCAGGGGCCCCAGGTTTGATCCCTGGTCAGGGAACTAGATCCTGCATGCTGCAACTAAGAGTTTGCCAGCTGCAACTGAAGATCCTACGTGCTGCAATGAAGCTTGAAGATCTCACCTGCCTCAACTAAGACCCTTGGTGCAGTTAAATAAATAAATATATATTTTTAAAAAGATTTGAAAATTGGAATTTGGAAAATTCATACCAGTTGAAAATTGGTACAAAAAAACCCTGCAATAACTGAACTCAGTTCCCTAGCCCACAATTCTGATCAATAGCAGCAAAATCCCCAATAGAGTCAAGTTTACCACTGGGCACTTTCCATGTATACTTAGATTTGGTCATCTTTGAGAAAATTTCTCTACTATCTTTGGCCTTGGTCAACAGTAGGAAACTCATTGCACTTTGGAACCCTGTGCAACACTGGATCAATAATCAAGAGCAAAAGTTTCATAAGATAAAACCTGATTTGATACTCTCTGATATTTTCTATCCTGTGTCTATTTTCTATTCAATTCTGTGTTGTTTTATTTGATTCTAGTCTTGTGTGACTCACTGAATTTTAAGAACCACTGACGAGTAATAAGCCAGTTTCTCCCCCTGCCTTTTTCCTCTTCTTCTTCTAGTGTTTCCTGAAAACCAAGTTTGCCTCTTGGCGGGGCTTGAGTCAGAAGACACAGCCAAGCCAAAGATCAGGAGAAGGAAGGATTTATCACTTGCATCAAATGATGAGAGATCTTTTCCAAAGCAGTATCTCCCTGAACAGAAAAATTAGGGAAGTTGTAAGCAAAGCATATATGCATATTCATGAAGAGGGCTTGAGTGGCATATGCATATTCATGAATGTATTTGAATAGAGGAGAATTCAATACAGAATTAAGGCAAAGGTTGACAAGAGTCCAAGCCTTAGTTGACTGTTGGAAGGTCAATGTCATCATTCTTTAGGTTCCCACCAGTCTGATGTCTGGGGTGTTAGCGTGTAGTTCACAACTCGAAGATATATATCAGAGTGTTGCTTTTCTTTCTTTTTTGTTTTGATTAAAGTATGATTGATCCACAATGTTGTGTTAATTTCTGCTGTACAGCAAAGTGATTCAGTTTTACAAATAAACATATATATTCTTTTCCAGTGTGGTTTATCACAGGATATTGTATATAGTTCCCTGTGCTATACAATAGTATGTATTGAGGAAGGAGACAGATGCCCCCCCATCCCCCAGGTAAAGGGATTGGAGGTTCATTCCCTGTGGATTGAAACTCCAAGATGAGAATAGCAGAACAATTAAGATAGGAGGCTAGGCCCTGCCCAGACCACATATTTTTCATTCCTGAAGTCAGGAGAACTCCCCAACCACACATGCATGGAAAGACTCCTTGGGGGTCAAAGGGCAGTGATGTTAACTAATGCCAGTCTACCCACAGGCCTCTTTGGTAGAATCCATCTTGGCTAAGAGATGCCTGTGTGCCATGGGAGGATCCTGAGTTATACCAAGTATGAACTGTGAACCAGGCAAATCAAAATTATTGGCCAAAGGAAACCGGGAAGAAATATCTCATCAAAACAGTTCAAACTGCCATGAGGGCGCGCGACTCAGCAACTCTCTCTCCCGGAGTCTGCGCATGTCTATACACACGCATTGCACTTTTTCCCTTATAACAAATCCTTCACTTGTTTCACTACTTTCCATCTTTGTGGGGATTCTTACAGGGCCAGGATCTTTGTCACTGACCACTGGCCTAGAGGCTAGGATCTGGCGTTCTCACCGCCACCACCTGGCCCCAGTCTCTGGCTGGAAACCCAAGTCCCGCTCCAAGCCGCTGCAGGCCCAGGGCGCCTGAGGTCAGCGTCAGACTGTTCTGTGTAGCCCTTAGGAAGGAACTGGGACCCTTTTATTGCTGAACTGTTGTTTCTTGACTGCTTTGACTGCTTTTCCTCCGTTTCTGCATTCCTTGGTTCCCGCAAGATCAGTAATTACTGAGAGCTGCTCACCGGCAAGCACTGTGGCCAGCTTTACATTGCAAAATGGCTTAGGCCGAAATTGCTTTCTCTTACGTCAAGAAAGCCATGACCGGTTCTCTTTCCCTGGGGACCCTCTACCCTATCTGCTTACACCAGGGCAGAGCGAAGCTCTGGGTTTGGGAATGGCTCCAGAGCCAGGAAAAGTAGGCCAGGTCCCCACTTGCACTCTTCTCTCTCCACTTGAGGGAGGCTTGCCCCTCAGCTCCTGGACCTTGGCCACTGTCCACTGTTAGCTGCCGCTGACCAGGCCTCTGTCAAGGGGTCCAGGGGCTCAGGCCAACCTCCTTGCTGGTCTTGTGCCTGTGTGCATGCTAAATGGCTTCAGTCATGTCTGATTCTTTGAGACCCTATGGACCGCAGCCCGCCAGGCTCCTCTGTCCATGGAATTCTCCAGGCAAGAATACTGGAGTGGGTTGCCATGCCCTCCCTCAGGGGATCTTCCCGACCCAAGGGTCCAACCTGAGTTTCTCATGTCTTCTGCATTGGCAGGTGGGTTCTTTATCACTTGCACCACCTGGGAAGCCCCCTGGTCTCACCTGAGGCCTGACAGCTCTCCTGGGGGGTGGGGATGGGGGGCAGGTGCTGGGGAGGTGGGTAGCAATGGAGGTGTGTGTGGGGTTGGGGCCTGTCTCAGGCCCCTAGATCTGCTCTTTCTACCTGCTGGGCACGTGGAACACCCCCACGCCCCTCTTTCCCACTGCAGAAAACTTTACTGTGAGTCCTCCAAGGCCTGAAGCCCTTCTTTTCTCAAGAAATCTCTTCTCCCACAGAAAGCTCCACAATAGAAAGCCCCTTTGGGGAGATGCTTGTATTATTTCTGTTGTGAGTTTTGGAAAGTCTAATTTGAAACCCAAAGCTGATCAAGGATTTCTTTGTTCCTCTGCACCAGCCTCCCTCCCCCAACCCCCCCCTAGGAGTATCCATGCATGTATTTAGTCGCTTAGTCGTGTCCCACTCTTTGCGACCCCATGGACTGTATGTAACCCACCAGGCTCCTCTCTCTATGGGATTCTCCAGACAACAATACTGGAGTGGGTTGCACTGCCCTCCTCCAGGGGATCTTCTCGACCCAGGAATCGAACACAGGTCTCCCACATTGCAGGCAGATTCTTTACCATCTGAGGCACCAGGGAAGCCCAGGAGAAGTATATACTTGGTATATTTTAAAGTTGAATGGGATTTTATAAGTAATCTAGCTTTTTCCCATGCAGGCCGGGTCCCTCAAGATGCTCCAATGAAAAAGAATTCCTAAATCTACTAAGTTTGGTGAGCAATATATATTGTATCACTCTAATTCATGGAATAACATTTAAGGCCCCAAGAAGTCGTGCAGGAAAGAAAAAATAATTTTATTTAACTCAGAATTTCCAAAACTTAAGCTTGGTTGTCAGAAATTGTAACATCTTAATCATTTTCCTGTTCCTTGCAATCTAGCCCAACCCACTTATTTTACATTTGTAGACACAGACTCAGTTATCTGACTCAGTCTGACTAGAGTTGGACAGTTGCAGAAATGGGACTTAATTGATTCCACTGCATTTCTTGTATTCTGTTGATGTCAGTGAAATAAAGCTGAAAGTCAATAGGGTATTTTCCTTTTTTTTTTTTTTTTTTTGGTCTAGCCTTTGTGTCCTCATATTTTCTCCATTAAGAGAAAGAAAAGTGATTAAATGTGAGAGAAATCCTAACTGAAAAACATGAGTCACATTTTTTAATTTNTTTTTTTTTTTTTTTGGTCTAGCCTTTGTGTCCTCATATTATCTCCATTAAGAGAAAGAAAAGTGATTAAATGTGAGAGAAATCCTAACTGAAAAACATGAGTCACATTTTTTAATTTGCTGGGAACACAGTAAAGCCTGCAAAAGTACTAGACAAAGATAAAATATCACTGTAGAACCAACTAGACGTACAAACCCTCAATTGATGCTCTGCCCCTACTGCACTTGAAGGTTTTACTGCATAGATTTCCTCTCCTCTGGAACAATTCCACGCTCCACACTACTGTGCATCAGTGAAATACACCCTTGTTTTGGCCAGTGGTGGTCTCCACCTCCTCGGCATCGCCACCTGTCTTCCTCAGGCTAAAAACCAAAGCACAACAGACGCTTGAAGAACTCCTCTTTCCTTATTCCGTGCAGTCTTGGTGGGGTTCCAGACAAAGTGCTTTTCATTCTTTCCAAAGGAAACGCATAAAGGCAGGGGACATGTGTATACCTATGGCTGATTCATGTTGATGTTTGGCAGAAACCAACACAGTTCTGTAAAGCAATTATCCTTCAATTAAAAAAAAATTTTCATTTAAAAAAGCATATATGCCAATCAAATTCCTTTTCCCCAGAAATTGTGCATTCTGAGTCAAGTGACTCAAGGCATGGAAAAATGTTAGAGTTGAGAAAATCTAATGGTTGGGGCTTGACAAGATAATTCTAATTATGTACTTGTTTACAAGTTCTAGATACCCAGCATGGCGTTGGTTTCTGCCCATCCTGAGGTCTTCAGTTGAAATAATCTCTTTAGTAGAGAAAGGGTTTTTTTTTTTTTTTTTTTTTTTAAGTTAGGTGGAATTGATAAAAATTCTTTACAAGTGGAAAACCTTAATCAGTTACTCATCTATGGGGTTTGTTGCAAATGGATGAAGGACATTATCAAATACTTACAATTATTATAAGAGTCACGCAATGAAGATGAATTATTCCAGAAAGAAAGTGGACGTAACAATGAAATGTGATGGGTAAAAATATGGCTGCTCGTATACCAAGATTAGATTAGGCACTTTGTATCCATAAACAAGGCTTGCCAGAATTTAAAAAACTGTGGGTCGGGTGACATAAACCTTGGACTCCTTACTGATCTGCTTCTGATGGTGGAATGGATTATGCTCTCTCGTGTCTTCATGGTGCAGCTTTATCAAGGAGCTGACAAGCCATGCTTTTCAGAGATGCCTTGGGCTGAAGTGGAATGCACAGTAAAATACAGATTTCCTCAAATAAATTGCCAAAACCATTAATCTTTATCTAAGGACCCATAATAACAGTTTGTTCTCAGTAGCAGGTGGGGGCGGGAGAGAGGATGTCTTCCAGAAAGCACTTTGGCAGTCAATCTGGTTGATAATAAAACTTGATGAAACATCTGTGATTAATATTAATCCTAATTCTTCCTTTAATGGATAATTGTGAAAAAGATAATTTATCCCATTTCATTTAGACCACAGCTGAGTTTTTCAATTTAGGAAAAGAACATTTCTCCATATTTCTCAGGTATGAGAGTCTATGGAGGTGTAAAAAAAAAACAAAAAACAAAAACCAAAACCCTGTGCATAAAACCTGCTAACGGTAAAGCAATTTTCTAGTTAGCCCTGGAAGATATTTTGAACGAATTCAACTGACCACTGCAAACTTGGATGGGACCCAAAAAGTGGTTCTCTAAGTGACAGACTGGTATTTCTGCCTCTTCATCCCTGTAGAACAGTCTAAATGAACCCCAGTCAACTGATTTAATATATTTTCATCATACTTGATTCTGCAAAGAGTGTGAGAAAAATGCCCTTGTGAGTAAATGAGAGTCAGCTATTTCTGATCACCAGTGTATTTCAAACTAGTGGATGAAAGGAACTATTTTTGACACATGTAAATGTATAATTTAAAGTGCCCATAAAAACTTGTCATGGTAGCTACCATTAATTTTGACAGAAACTCAGAAAGTAACTAATTGCCTTTCAAATATCAATATTAAGAATACCATTTATTAAACCAGCACTTTAACTCATTTGTCTATAGCAAATTTGAGGGCAAGGCTTTGAAGCCTCCTGCCCAAATTAACACACCTAAGAAGCGATGGACTCAAGACCCAGATCTCCTCATTTTCACCTGCTTTTCTACACTTAATGATATGTTTTAAAGGAACCTATTAAACAATGGCCTTATTTTCTAAGAATCAGAATATATTAGATGGTTAAAAAATGATCGCTGGGACTTCCCTGGCAGTCCAGTGGTTAAGACTCTGCGCTTCCAGTGCAGTGGACACGGGTGCCATCCTTGGTTGGGGAATTAAGACCCCCACATGCTGCACACTGCAACCAAAAAGTTAAAAAATTGCTATCTCAATATGTACGTAGTAAACAGTGATTAAACATACAGTGCTGTTGACCTTTCATCAAAACCGAATCACGACTCCATTTAGATATACTCCTTTTTCATCAGACTCTAACTGAACATCAGAGAGAAGAAAACATAAATTGACAAGCAGGAAAGGTCACAGACAATAGGCACCCACTTCTTCAATGTACCTTCCAAAAACCTCACATTATATCAATAGCAAATTACAAAACTGCTCACTATTCTTTCGTTCCTCCTCAGGCACACACTTTTCTTCTAAACTGTTGGTCCAAAATGAATATTTCTTATCATTGGATATCACGCCTGTTTCCTATTTTTATATGACTTTATGGTTCTTATCCTCACTTTACAAAGCTTACCACGTTGCAAAAGGAACACATTTTATAACAAAAATTTTTATAATTGTGTAAAAAAAAAAAAAAAAAAACCCCAAAGAGTTACAGCCTGGTTGAAACTATCTTGTTTATGGATGAAGCAAATGAGCCAGTTTGCTTTGTAAGACAGAAGGAAAAATTTGTTATGACCCGGGTGAGTGAGCTTTACTCCCAGAATGTTAGTTTATCTTAGTCTTGATCTCAGACCAGGACTAGCGTGGTCTCTCTCCGAGTTCCCTGGTTTAAACAAACATTCATATAACAAAGACTGCCTTTTCTCAACACTGATGCTGCAGCTTCCTTCACTCAAATCCTCCAATACCTCCTTCTTCTATGTCTTGAATTCAGACCGACCTACTCTCACTTTAAGCCTGTGCTCCCTAAGTATGACACAAATATCACCTTCTGGGGAAATTTCTGGAGCACGTATTGCAAATGAGATCTACTGCAGCCTCATAAACTTGAATGAGTCAGACTTTCTGGACATGGGTTCCAAGAGCCTGCGTTTGTACCCCTCACGCAGGTGGGTGACTCAACTTAGGGCAGGATCTTAATCCGTGAGACCCGCATTCCACCTTCTCAAAACTGCAGGTCACATCTTTACCGTCTGCCTTTTCATGAAGTCCTCTCTCTCTCTCTCTCTTTATGGACAGTGTCAATCTCGTGATTTTTTCTATTTTTTGCTATCATTTGCATGGATATACTTTTCTCATGTTGGACTGTGAGCTCCTGGAAGACAGAGATTTCAAGCACTGTCCATGGTGACTCCATGGTGCCCTCCCGTCTGCCTGATGGGGAAGCACAGCTCAGCGAGTGCTGAGGGGCGGACTAACGAGAAAAGAACACATAACACTGAAATATATCCTTCTGTAGCCCCTGGAGGTGTTCTACAAGTTTAATGATGTACAAGGACTGACGGCTCAAGCAAAAGTTTGACAAATGGATTTGTACGGCATTTTTAATATACATATTTTAGGAAAGAGCTACAATAAATCTTCTAAAGTGGACTTCACTAATAAACTAACACATCATATCAAAAGGCCAGACATTCAGCTATTTGATAAAATTAGTAATCCAGAAAATGTTATTGATTTAGTGATTTCACTTAACAAAAACATCATGAAAGCTTATGCAGGCTTTCCCCGGTGGCTCAGTGGGTAAAGAATCTGCCTGCTGATAAAAGGAGACTCAGGTTCAATCCCTGGTTTGCAGGGGCCCCCCATGTTACAGGGCAACGAAGCCCGGGCGCCACAACTATTAACCTGTGTTTAGAGCCCATAAGCGGCAACTACTGAGCCCATGGGCCAGAGCTACCAGAACCCATGCGTCCCAGAGCCTGCTTGGCAACGAGAGAAGCCTCTGCAACTGGAGAGCAGCCCCCGCCCTCAGCAACGAGAGTGGGTTTAAAAAAAATTTTTAAATTTTAAATTGAAAAAAAAATTTTTAAACCCTATGTAAGGAAAAAAAGAAACAAAAACCTAAAACCCTGCAGCTATAGCAAACAAGCTGAAGACCATACAGAAACAAGAGAGATGGGAAGAGCTTTTCCATAAGCACTGCTACTGTTTATGGAATAAGCTTCCAAACGCTGCTTGCCACTCATGGAACTATGAGCTGTGAGCATGAACGCTGGAGTTGGGACGCTCAGCGTCGGCCATCACTGCGCCAGGATGGTGCGACTGTAGTCAAGCTATGTGACCTGTGTGTCTTTGGTTTCCTTGTCTGTAAAATGAGGGTAATGCCAGCGCCGAACACATAGCAGAGAGAAGCTATGGATGAGACAGCATGTAAACACGTGGGACGGTGAGTGTGCATGGCCTGCTGGCTGACAGACAACCAGCCTGCGTGATTTATTATTTCAGTGTGGTTGTATGATAAGGCCCAAGTGAGTTTTCCCTTCAGAAGCAGGGAAAATGCACAGATTCTGAAAAGAAACTTTGCTTGCTAGGTAAGTTCCAAATTCTTCAGAATTTGGCCCTCCATAATCTGGCTCAACCTATCCAGTTCTATTTTCCAAATATCTTCCATGCCAGTCAGCCCCGTCTTGTCACTGATCCCAAAGTCTCTGCTGTCCTGATTTCCTTATCAGGAGCCGGAGGCAGGTCAGAGAGGAAATCCCACGGGCTGCGAGAAGCTTGTTGTCTGGAGGTCTGAGGGCTGCCCACCCCGGCTCTGACGACCGCCGCTGAGAATCAGAGCTGGGGCACCTTCTGTGTAAAGTCTGGGGGCAGCCCATGCCTGCGGCCATTCCCGAACCTCCTGCTACAGATCGCAAGTGCTGCAGGTCCTCCAGGTGGCCCTTCTTCTCATAGAATCTCTGCTCCTTTTTCTTGAATTTGCAAAAACGTGTGATAACCAAGTCTGTGGAAGGCTCTGCTGCTGCTAAGTCGCTTCAGTCGTGTCCGACTCTGTGCAACCCCACAGACGGCAGCCCACCAGGCTCCACCGTCCCTGGGATTCTCCAGGCAAGAACCCTGGAGTGGGTTGCCATTTCCTTCTCCAATGCATGAAAGAGAAACGTGAAAGTGAAGTCACTCAGTCGTGTCCGACTCTTAGCGACTCCACGGACTGCAGCCCACCAGGCTCCTCCGTCCATGGGATTTTCCAGGCAAGAACACTGGAGTGGGTTGCCATTTCCTTCTCCAATGCATGAAAGTGAAACGTGAAAGTGAAATCGCTCAGTTGTGTCCGACTCTTAGCGACCCCATGGACTGCAGCCCACCAGGCTCCTCCATCCGTGGGATTTTCCAGGCAAGAGCGCTGGAGTGGGTGCCACTGCCTTCCCCGTGCATTTTAAATAACAACGATAGCAACAGCAGACAGAACTCACAGAATGGCAGCAGGCATTGCAGCCGCTGTGCAGCTTAAGGACAAGGGAAGGCAACAGGCGGTCCCCCCATGACCTGCTGACAAGCTGCCCTGTTGAGGCGGTGGCTCATGACGCTCTGTATCACATCCACCAGCGCCGACACTGCGCTATTGATTCTGTTGATCAAATTTCATTCCATGAAAAAATGATTCAGGGTACCAAAGAGATGTAGAACTTTCAAAAGTCTTGCAAATCATTCAGTGCCTTCGTTCCAATGGAAGAAGGGAGACTGAGTGACATTTTATTATGTCATCATTTTCAGTAACGCTCTACCTTGTTTTACAAACCCGCAAACCTCCTAGCATGGGACTCGGGGATCACATCCCTCTCTGTGCATGACATTTGCCATTTTTAGAGCTGAGTCTGCCTCGAGTTCCAGGGTGCAGATGGCACGTACATGATGACTTGCCAAGGGAGCTTCAAACCTGCCTCTTTTTCACTTCTTTGAAAGCATTTCTCACGACATAAGTGAGTAACGAGCTTAGACGTGAAGTCAAACTGCATGGGTTTGAATCCTGACTTCACTGCTGACTACATGACCTCAGGCAAGTTACTTAACCACTCTCAGCCTCCATCTCCTCACCTGTCAAATGGGGATAACAATAGTACCCACTTTATAGATGAGAATTCAATGAGTTAAGACAAGTATAGCGTTTGATACAGTGCCTGGCATATAGCAAACTTGCAATAAATGCTAAGTCACTATCACTGTGATTATCACAAGTTTTAGGGGAGCAGTTATCAATGTCCGAGGAAGTCTTTAGCAAAAGGCTGCTTTTTTATGCCCCTACCCACCCCCGTGCAGGTGGGTCACTAAAGATGGATAGTATCTCAGCCCTGAGACCTGAATTCCATCTGGCCTATCAAACCAGCACTTCACATGCATCTTCCTCTTGACACAATCTTCTCTTTTTTTAATGAAAAAAAAAAAAATTCTCTAAACTTTATTTAAATCATTACAATATTCATTATATGGTCTCAAAATTGACTAAACTACTCCCAGTGTATATAGCAAGACCTTTAAGCAATCTATTTAAAGTTAAAAAAAAAGCAATCACCTAGTTATATGTTTGTCCTTTATTTTACACTCCTTGTTTAGATTTGTTCCTTAAATATAAATCTAAGTAGATAAGCCGTGTCTGACTCTTGCGACCTCGTGGACTGTAGCCCGCCAGGCTCCTCTGTCCATGGGATTCTCCAGGCAAGAACATGGAGTGGGTTGCCATTTCCTTCTCCAGGGGGTCTTCTCAACTTGGGGATCAAACTCGGGTCTCCTGTATTGCAGGCTGATTCTTAACTAACGGAGCTACAAGGGAAGCCTTTAAATAAGGCCTACTATAAAGCAAGATGGTCTGAATTGAAGGTTGAGGACTCACTGAAACAGATCAGCAAGAAATACAGGGAAACGTCATCAACTCGAATCTTAGAGCCTGTGATCATGTACTTAGGAAGAAAACTGACTGAAAAAAATGTGTCAAAAAGTGTGGGGAAAAAAAAAAGAATTTCCCTTAGAAAGCAGATATTGGAGCAACTGTAATCTGGGCAGATTTAAACTAAAAACATTATATATATTCTTTTTTTTTTTAATTTTTTTTTTATTTAAATTTTTTTTATATTCTTTATTAATGACTTAGAAATACTGTTTTTAAAAATCTGGGCGCAAAAGGGAGTGCTAACTATAAACTAAAACTTATCTAACCTTAATGTAGATAAAAACTAGTTGGAAATATTGCATGTCTCTGAAAATAAAAGTACAATGAAAAGATACTGAAATTCCAATTCCTAACAATAATAGACTGGCTGGCTGTTCTCCAATTCATAACTTTTAACTTTTGGGGCTCCAAATGAATTAATATTTTCTAAAGCTTTACATTTTAAAACTAAAACTGGATACAGCCCATACACTAAAGTTCTGTTCCTAAAGCAGACTTTCTACCACCTGCCTAAAAATATTTGATGGAAAAGAAGCCTGTTGCCAAAGTCTACATATCTCCCCCATTAAACAGAGGTAAGCCATATCCTCAGAAACCATATTTCAAGCCCACAGGATACTCATGAACTAAAATAATGAATGATAATGCCTCGTTCTCTGCATTAATATTAAAGAAAAGAGAAAATAGAAAACTTTATAGCCACCATCAGCTCTCTGGACCATAAATCTCAAGTTTTGAGAATTGCTTCCCAAAAGGGTAGAGAGCAGGGGATGAGTTGTGAGAGAGCTTTGGAGCCTAGAGATATTTTTCAGCAAGCCAGCAAAGCACTGACACAAATTTCTACATATCTCTGGCTGTGAAAAGTCTCATTTGTGGTGATTTATATTTCCTCATAAAGAACTCTGTAGATAATATAAGCCTGCTGTGAGGCTGTCTGACAACTTTCAAACCAAGAGTTACAAGACCATTCTGTTAAAATAGAGCACGAATAGATGAGTGGTAAAATCGGTAGAAGTAGTATTTCTTCTGAACGGAAGGCCAGAATACTGTTCTTCTAGCACGCCCCGTGTTGAGAGTCACCTTTCACTCTGTGTGCATGTCTCATGGAGAATATTTTTGTCGTCCATAGGAGCAAATGCTTTTTTTCTTTTTTTCCTGAAGACTGACTATGTGTTTGGTGTGTGCATGCTTGTGTAATTTACAACAAATGACACTTAGACACCAGCACACTGGAGTTCAGCTGCCTTAATAAGTTACTAAGGGAAACACGGAGAATAGCATGCTGACAACCCAAAGTCAATGGGGTATAAACACTGTTATTCCAAGTGTCACTGGCGTGTTATTCCCACTTCTCCCGGCGTCTGCTCTGTGTAACACGGCGCATACACACGATACAGCAGCTCATTAAACTGTTTTCAGTTAACTTGGAAACCAAATTAGTACATTACATGTTTATAAGGCTGAGAATTAGCGCTTCCCTGTGAAATTACACAATTAATCAGGTGCGTTATTTCTCGGAGAGGCGGCCACTTCTGACATTTAGGGATTAGAAAGAATAATCCTTTCATCCATTTCCACATCAGCATTTAGTCTCAGTGGGGTAAAAGGAAGCAAAAGGTGACATAATTCCTTCCTCCCCTTTAGGAGGTTAGAATGCGACATGTACTGCAGCCCCCCACCCCCGCCCTGCCCCGGCATCTCGTAATGTAGCATTTCAAGTTCTTAAAAGAAACACAAATTATTTTGTTTTTGAGCTTCTTATCTGAGTGTCTCAGTCTTTGAAAAATTCAAGCAATGAGAAGAATTCTTATGAGTCTCCTGCTTCTTATGGCTGATCCCGTGAATTGCCATCAAGCCCCAATTATTCAAGAGCTTTTAAGGCTCCCTCTGCGAACTTTAAGAGCGGTCCCAAAGTCAAAATCTATTAAGCAGTGATGTCTGCCCCAGTTTCCTTTTTCACCAACCCAGCACCAATTTCTCTGATTCTCTAACAGGATCTCATCCTTCAGTCACTTAATAGGGCATATGTTTCTTTTTTAAATTCTCCCCACTTAATCAAATGACACTGCCAAGAATTTTAAAAATAATAAAGTGCTGTTAAATATCCTTTGTTGCTATTAATTGCCTCCTGCACCCTGGGCTTCACTCAGACCAGGTGAAACAAGCCGGGGGAAGGCTCCACGCTCCAGCCACATGTGAGCAGACACCTAGCAATCTTGCTTGTTCAGAAGGTTAACCTGGCAACAAACTACCATTTTCATAAGAGAAATTTATAATTAAATCAGAAGAATATCCGGAAGTCCCTAAATATCTTGTTTTAGGTTCTTTATTTAACCTTCATTTAAGAGTCCTTGAAAGCCATTCAAGCTTCCCTAAAAGATGGCTAGGGACAACTCGAAACCCATCCAATTCTCTAAACCCATTCCTTAAATAAAAAGGTGCATTCTTGCAGGTTCACTGAAGACCTCTGAAAGTATACAAAGGGAATGTAATGATTATCTTCAGACAGAAATCTGATAGAATCCCAGACAAACTTCTAGTGTCTAAGTGGGGGAAAACTGTTTCATTTGTACATTAAAAATTTTTTTTAAATCTAAGAAAAAAATCCTAAATTTTAGCAACTAAGATATACTCTGTATCTATATCTGAGCAATTACTATTTGATGTCTGTGCCATATTCATTATCTTCCCCTTTAGAAAATATTAACATTTGTCAATTCCCTAACACTACC
>SJYX01021435.1:0-27975 GCA_006410675.1 Oreotragus oreotragus | reverse complement strand
AAAGGAAATCAGTCCTGAATATTCATTGGAAGGACTGATGCTGAAGGTGAATCTCCAATACTTTGGCCACCTGATGCAAAGAACTGACTCACTGGAAAAGACCCTGATTCCAGGAAAAGACTGAAGGTGGGAGGAGAAGGGGATGACAGAGGATGAGATGGTTGAATGGCATCACCAACTCAGTGGACATGAGTTTGAGTAAACTCTGGGAGTTGGTGATGGACAGGGAGGCCTGGCGTGCTCCAGTCCATGGGGTCACAAAGAGTTGGACACGACTGAGTGGCTGAACTGAACTGAAGGAAGTTTAAATTGTGTATCACAGCCTCATTATTTTACAGATGTGGAATTAAAAATCCAGAGAGATTAGATGATTTACCCAAGATCATACACCTAGTTAGGCCAAGACAAGGATTCAGTACTCAGTTTTCCTCACTTTATCAAAGAGGACATTCAAAATCAGCGGTTGTATTGACTTATGAAAATAACCTACAGTGCCCTTATTTATTCCCCTTTGCCTGGTCTGATTTAAAAATAGCCAGACAAAACTTCTTTCAAACATGTCCTCATGGTTAATGCTTATGAGAATCATTTCTAAAGGGAGTGTTTTTGAAGTTTCTAAAATAACTCTTTGCCTTAGGAAGTCTATATAAAAGACTATTGCCATCATCTATTGACGGGCAGTTCTGCAAATCCATAGATAAACTGATAGAAAAAACACTGACCTTCTCTCTTCTAGTGTGTCAAACTCTTAACAAAATCCCTCCTGTAGATTAAAAACAGTAACTGTCCAATTGAGAAGACAGGCTTGGTTTACCTGACCAGTTATCGGCGATTCCAAAAACCCAGTGTAGACTGCCCGTTCCCATGGAAAAGGAGCTGCGGTGCAGTCGTTCTTGGGACAAATAAAGGATCTGGACCCATGAAGGATATTTTTATTTTTAACGTAAACAGGAAGCTCCATGAGATATTTCCAACTACAGTATTTTCTTAATTTTGTATAACTTAGAGAAATTAAGGAGGAAATAAAGCAGAACTTGATAAGAACACTCCGATTTGTGTCCCGAATTGAAGTCGTGTGGTGGATTTCCTGTTATGAAATATTCCTCTCCCCCTGCCCCCGCCCCAGTCCAAACTTGACCTGAATCTTGGGCCTATGCACTTGCCACTGAGCTTGAGCCTTCCTCCAGCACCCTGCAGCAGGACTGCCAAAACTCTGTATAGCTTGCATTTTTCTTTTGGAAAACTTGGAAGGGATTTTCAGGCCTTGAGGAGCTGAAATATGCCCCCAGCCTAGTAAGGACATTTTATAAAAATGACAAGTGGGCAGTCAGACTGGCTCCTGAGATCAGCAGTTAGAGCCCCTTGTAAGGTAATAAGTGTGAAAAGAGCCGTTTCCCAATCATCGTGTTCATTCCATGCATATTAGGAGAGAGAAAAATTCAAGCGAGGGCCAACCTTCCCCTAAGAATCCTTTAGTTTAATTACGACCACAGTATATGAAACATTTGCAAGACATCCACTCTCAGCAGTGAAAGAAGAGAGGAAACTCTTTCCTATAAAAAGACAGGGAAGGAAGCACTTCTGGTTCTAAAACCTGGTTGAAACTTCAATTTAACCAACGACCAGGCCACCGCACCTCTTGTAAATGAACATCTTTTTGCTGCTAATTTTGTGCTATTTTACCTTTCATTTTAAAAAAAGTAATTCAGGTTAAACTCAGCCGAACAGCAAAGAAGCTCTTGATATTTTGAAGCATTTTGAACAATTACTTTGACAGGAGCCCTTGACAGTTAAATGACTCTGTTAAATGAATGTTATAGAAGACACATAATGATTTTTAGTGAAATATTGAATTTAACCACAAATGAGGAAAAACCAGTCATAAGCACCATGGGTGTATTTGAATAATAACATCTTGCTTATGAACCTCAGTGGATTCTGTAATTTCTAATAATCATGCAATCAACCATTTAGCTGTTGAGTATGTCTCCCATCTTAGTGTTCTCTATTCATTTTTGCTTTTTGCTTCTGCAGTTGTTGGCTAATCTAGGCAACCGTATGAAAATTTTGAAACTGGCATTAGCTCCCTTTTACATCAGCTTGATATTTTAGAGTTGGGCGATTAATGAGTTGCTGTCCCACAACTGAAGTCTTCCTTTTTCCTCTTTCTCATTTGCTGAATGAGATTCTTTCACAAAGTAAAAAAAATCAGCAAGAGGCAAGAGCCCGCAGCCTGAGAACGTGTGGATCCACTGTGTGCTAGCGTTTCCTCCATCTGTGGGACTCAATATTCCTTTTCTTATTTTATGGGTTGAATGTGAGATAATGATCAAGACTTTTACATGTTTTCTCATGACTAACGACTGAAGTATGTACTGAAATAATAAAACTGGTACTGTTCAATTTCCTCTTTAAATTCAACTCCGATATAAGTGAGAGTGCCCTTGTGAGGGGGAAATCTGGCTTATTAGAAAACTGTTTTCTGGAGAAGAGGAGCTAGAAATCCTTGTAGACTTGAAAAGTGTGGGTGAGGCGCTGGCTGTGGGGAGGACACTGGGGTTGAGGCAGTGAGTCAGAAAACCAGGAACATTTTGTTCTTTATCTTGTCTGCAGTGACAAGCAGCTCAGCACGTGGGACGGCCCTGCCTGGCTCAGCACTTCCTGATCATTCCAAGCAGGTGAGGTCCCGCCTCCCCTGGTTCCCACGGCTCCCAGCACTCATCGGCCTTCAGCACTTGTCCATTTCCACTGCTGGCTTACACGTCTGCTCCCCCATGAGACGGTCGCTCTTTGAGGACAGAGAGTGTCTTTTCATTTTGCACCCCACCCCCTCACCACCAAATTTCTGAGCCATGATAAAGCTGGTCAGCACATGTCGTTTACACCAAAGTACCCTAAACATTTATTATCTTCAGCCGACATAACACTTGGGAAAGCCCCAATGGCTTAAATATCTATCTGCCTGCGGTGTGGGAGACCTGGGTTCAATCCCTGAGTTGGGAAGTTCCCCTGGAGAAGGGAATAGCTACCCACTCCGGTATTCCAGCCTGGAGAATGCCAAGTCCATGGGGTCCCAAAGAGTTGGACTCGACTGAGCGACTTGCACTAAATATCTGATACTAGTTAAAGGCAAGTCCAGGCGCACAGCAAGATACCTGACTTAGGAATTCCTACAACCCAGCTAACTCAAGTATGGTCCATGGACCAGAGCAGCATCACCAGAAGCTTTCCAAACACCACACCACGGGTCCCACCAAAGATCCCCTGAATCAGAATCTGCCTGATAGCAAGATTCCGAGGTGACCTGTGCACAGTGAAGCCTGAGAAGCGTTACTATGACCAGTATGCAGCCTGAAGACGCAACGGTGTGTGGGATGGCGGACAGTACAAGGCCATAGCCACGTGATTAATACAGGTCTGTGGGGAAAGTTTTAGAGCTCTCTCAGGACAGAGTCTCAACGCTCACAGGTGGGAAACTCACTTACACCAGCTCCCTGGGACCCCTTTCTAGACACTTCTTCACGCTCTTTCCTGTTTAAAGACACAGCTGCTCTTAATAATTGTCTTTTCTCCTTGGTGCAAAGAGAGTATTTATCGTCAGCGTGCCGACATGTGCAGGAGCTTTGGCTTCCTCCCTGAACATGTGGATGATTGAAAGGATATTGCTGACACCTGAGTAAGAAATTCGATGACTTCAAGCTATGTAAATTCAATTATTTCCTTTAATTCTTCTTTCAGGACTCTCTTTTTCTTTTCCTGAGCTTTGGGGAAGTCCTAGCAATTTTCGTTTAAAAGAAACACAAGTCAGCAGTGGTTCGCTGAACAGGCTGACGCGCAGCTTCATACAGGGAGAGGCACTGTGTCTTATCCAATTTGTGCTCCCAATTTCCAGCTAATGTATCAGGGGATCCTGGTGTATGCATCTACAAGGAGACATCCGTAAGGCAGAGTCCAGCGCTCTGCAATTCTCTGAAACATGGCTAAAAAAAAAAAAAAATTAGTCTGGCTTCTTGTAGCTGCCCCCTAACACACACACACACACACACACACACATCGCTGTGTACTCACAGATGTAGAAGTATTCCCGGCCTGGTCTGAATTCGAATCCTAGAGAAAAGGGCGTGAAGAGCTGGAACTTTTCAGAGAACTTGAGTGGCCCATTTGGGGAGTGAGGCCGGTTACACTCCCACCTCTTGAACCCTTTGGACGTGTGGTCGCAGGCACTGTAGCCATCAAAGTTCACCATGTAGAGGACGTAGCGCTCCGTCTTGTCTTCCGGGACAGAGTCCTCGTAATGGGGACAGAAGACATCCAGGTAGTCGTTGATGCAGACGTCGATGTGGTAGTCGCCCCTCTGGAACCTGTGGGAAGAAGAAAGCCGCGCGGTTACTCAGGGAGGAGGGGCTCCTGCTTGGCATCGGCGGTTGAAGGCCTTAATCACGCTCAGGCTAAAAAGATTTATTATAGCAAGTGTTTATTTGGGGCCGTACGATTTGAGGAAGGATTGATGCTTTCAAACGGTGGTGTTGGAGAAGACGCTCAAGAGTCCCTTGGACTGCAAGGAGATCCAACCAGTCCATCCTAAAGGAGATCAATCCTGAATATTCACTGGAAGGACTGACGCTGAAGCTGGTCACCTGATGGGAAGAACTGACTCATTGGAAAAGACCCTGATGCTGGGAAAGATTGAGGGCAGGAGGAGAAGGGGACGACAGAGCATGAGATGGTTGGATGGCATCACCGACTCAATGGACATGAGTTTGGGTGAACTCTGGGAGTTGGTGATGGACAGGGAGGCCTGGCGTGCTGCAGTCCATGGGGTCACAAAGAGTCAGACACGACTGAGTGACTGAACTGATGACCTGAGGCATGATTTGACATGTTGCTGTTCCAAATCTTAAGTAACAGCAAGCCATTCTCCAGAGGAATTGCACTGTATTTATTCCAAATACCTTGCCAATGGAGCACCTCCCTTTCACTTTAACTATTAAATGTACTGATGGACTGTTTTCCTTTCACTGTTAAAATCATTTGTATATTGAAGCAAACTTTTCATATTTCTAAAGCAGTGTTTCATTTAATAAATGTTTTTTGAATAATTTAAAGAATAAATGGTATTTGTTATAATTGAGAGGCTTCTTCATTTCCTATGCAAAATGTGGAAAATGAGAGGGATAAAATTGAGAGGATTAGAATCATAAAGTTTAAAAGTTGAAAATTAAATTCCTAGAACACTTCTACTTCAGAGGCAAATTAAACCCAAGGCATAATGATGAAGCCATGAGCCACTGACCTAGATCCAGAATGGCGACTCTGGATCCGAGTCAGGTGTCTCTCTTGGGAAAGCTGCTTTGGCACAAGCTCGTTTTGGCCACTCTCTGTTTTGGTGCCCTGCCCCTTTCCCTCTTAAATTGAAGCCACCTAAGTCAAATGACTTTTCCCCTTATTTCTTTCAGTTTCATAGGCTGTGTTCTAAAAGGGCTGGACCGAGAAGCAGAGAAATGAACAAGTCAAACGCAAAGAACAAAACCACAGCCGGCCCATCCTGAAAGAGTTAAAATATATGCACACACACACGTCACTGCACACACCCCCGTGTCTGCTTCAATTCTTATTTTAGAAAAGTTTTGCTCATTCGTTTTAACTAAGGTGCCTTTCCCCATCAACTGAACAGCTTTTCCCAGGACCCAGTGGTGTGTGAAACTGGAGTTGTTATGTACACAACTTTCTAAAATCAGGGTGGAAAAGGCCACAAAACCCGCCTTGTTTCTAGCTGGTGAGGAAATTCTCTGAGCCCTTAGGGGGGTCATGATAAAACTACATTACTGCTGAAATACAGCGCCCATAAAGTCATATAATCTTCACGTCAGTCTAGGGAGAACGTTTCCCGGTGATGGTGAGCTAGTCTCTTCCATTTTCGGACACTGCTAGATGTTAGCAAGTTTCTCCTTATATTGAGCATAAATCTCCCTCTGTGTGATTTCCATCCAGTGGTCCTACTTCTGCTGCCTGAGATTGCAAACAGCAAATCTCATTCCTCTTTCGCCAAGTAGTCCATAAACCACTCGGAGACGTCAGCGGTGTCTCTGTACCCTCCTTTCTCCAGACTTGAAAATCCTTTGTTCATTTCTGATACAGTTTCCAGACTCCTCATCATTCTAGCATTTTGACCCTCTTCACGGCTTTTAGTTTGCCAGTGTTCTCCTTAAAATGTGGCACCCAAACATATCAAGGACCTCTGACAGTTTGTTGTGAATGCTGATACCTTTGCTCTGGATGCTAAATATTCATCGACAAAGTCGAGATTCCCTTCTGAAACACACTGTGCTAACAGCGGTAGAGCTACTTATTTTGAGTGAGTAGAACAGGATTTAAGGACTCGATCCACTGACTGAGCAGGAACGTCGTAAGCCATCCTGAGCCTCAGTTTCCTCACGTGTTACGTAGAATAATAACGAGAATCCACCATGCTGACCTCACACGCCTGCTTCAGACCTCAGATGAGGAAATGTATGAAAAGTACATGTGAATAAAAGGCATCATTACTATTAACAGGATAGATTAAAATGGGTAGATAACAAAGTATTGCTTTTTAAACAGTGGCAGTTAGTGCATAAAGCAGAAATAAAAATAATCCCCAGGTTTTCCTTTTCAAAAATTCCGGAGAAAGGATGTCATGTAAAAATCATCAGTTCTGTCCTCAAACATCAAATGGTCCTCAGAAACTCCACTTACTCGATGCTTTTGAAAAGCAGCATGTGGATGTATGCAAGAGAAATAAGGGAAGGTGGCCAGATCACTTTTCCGTAAGGGGGTCTCAAGGTACATAACCATTTGTGAAAACTAGGAACCCCTCGGAAGTATTTATTTCTTTATATTTACAGTGATCACGAAGCCAGGTTTACTTTTTTCTTCATTACCGGCAGACAACGATTTGTCAAGATGCAAGGAAAGCCTGTGCTTCTTTTAAAAGGTTTTTGAACATCCAGGTAACATCACTGCCAAAGTACAAAGGAAAGATACTCCAGCGTTCAGATAAAAGGGTCTGCGCCATCAATCACGGGCACTCAGAGCAGGCTGACGGTTCTGGCTCAGAGCCAGACAAGATCCGCAGCAGAAGGCAATGCCCAGATGCACTTTACATTATTATATTATTATTATAGATTTTAAAGACATTCAAGGGGGAAGTTGTTCCGTCCCCCAGGCCATGTCACTCATCTTAGCTTCTACTAGCCCTCGACCCGGCTTAGAAGTGAAAAGGAAAAACGCTGCCACCGCCCGCACCCATTCTGTGACTGCATTATTCCACAAATTGGCAGGTTTTCTTGTGCCTCAAATTTAGCTACCCTTTTCTAACTTTTATCCTTGTTAATTCTGCTATAATTTTGATAAACAAACCATGAGACTGAATACTCACTTTACACTGGGTTGACCAGTTATCCTTTTCTGGTGACAATTTACTTTGTGTGGGGTGTTAAGTGAATCACTCTGGAGCCAGTTTTATTTTTTCTTACCTATTTTTTCAAGATGTTTCTTTATTTCCTTGTTTTATTATTTTTTTTTGAAATTTTAAGTATTTTAGTTTTATGGCCACATAGCATATGGAACCTTATTTCTCCCACAAGGAATCGAATCTGCACCCCATCGTTGGAAGTGCAGAGTCTTAACCACTGAACCATCAGGGAAGTCCCTGGAGCTGGTTTTTAAATATGAGACTATCTCAGCAGTTAGTACGGATATCCTTCTATGCATATGACAAAGAAATGATTATGATTTACCAAAGAATCAACCTACACTTCTGTTTCATATATTCAATTTGCATAAATTAGTTTACTAATGTAAATTTCAAAGAATGGGCATTGTGAACATAAAAATAATGACAGGCTGGAACTCACAAAAGGCATCTGTATGAGGTAGCCAAGCACAAAACAAAGAAAGGCTGAGAGTTAGTCTAATGCTTTCCCAAATTATGCTCTTCAACTACAAAGTGGCACTGAATCCTTCTTTTCTGGCCTTACTGGGAAGAAGCACACGTGTATGGCCAATATTATTGAGTGGTTATTATCCTATATTCATTGGCTCAATGTAATCTCCATCACAATCGCACAGAATAGACACAACTAGCGCCCTGAGTCAGCGATGAGGAAACCAAGATTAAGAAGTCAAGCAGCACACCTAACGTCACGGGAACAAACAGGCGGAGGCAGAGTCCAAACCCAAGCAGTCTGACCTCAGAACTGAGATTCGACTGCTAAAGTCAGGTTCTCAGGTCTGCTCTGACTGTTGCCAGAGGAATGATTCTCGCTCTTCCCGGGGTTTCAGTTCTCTCCTTCATTCACTGATGCAACAAGCGTTTGTCATGTCCAGAATCTGCTAGACTACGGCTTTACCTATGCTGTCACGTGAAATCCTTACTGGGTACTTACAATTAGTTTCATTACACCAACGAGAAAATGACATTCAGAGAAGCTGTCATCCGCTTTGTTGTTCAGTCCCTCAGTGTCCAANCTTTTTCACTCTCCTCTTTAGCTAATGTTAAATGAGCAGTCACCTCTAGGAAGAATGATTACACATGCCAGTATTTACAAATTTCATGGGAAGCCCGCCACTGCTTGAACACATTTTTAAGTTTCTGGGATATTTTCTTATAAATGTCTCCTCTTTACCTGCTACTGCTGCTACTGCTAAGTCGCTTCAGTCGTGTCCAACTCTGTGCAACCCCATAGACAGCAGTCCACCAGGCTCTGCCGTCCCTGGGATTCTGCAGGCATGGACACTGGAGTGGGTTGCCGTGTCCTTCTCCAATGCGTGAAAGTGAAAAGTGAAGGTGAAGTCGCTCAGCTGTGTTTGACTCTTCGCGACCCCATGGACTGCAGCCCACCAGGCTCCTCCATCCATGGGGTTTTCCAGGCAAGAGGACTGGAGTGGGGTGCCATCGCCTTCTCCTCTTTAACTTCTAGTCTTTAATTCCATCCCTTCGACCTGTGGTTCTCTACCTCTCTGAAACCACTGCATGTTATGAATTGTTAAGAATTCTTGGCTGCATACAACAGGCCAACAATAATTACAATACAATCTCTAGTAAATTGTCACAGTGGTTTACAGTGTGAAAGTATGCATGGTTGCCACCCTTAGAAAAGTGATTGTGTTTGAGTGAAATGATTACTCCTCTGGCTCTGATCTGATAACCCAAGTCCCAGGTGCCGGGAGGCATCTCGTGTGCGTAGAGTTATAGCCCCTGTCCTCCACTGGGTTGCGTGGCTACTGAGGTCAGTGTTCCGTGTAATACACAACAGTGTGTATATTTTGTTAGGACAAGAACACACTGTACACATTTGTCAAAATTTGGCAGTAGACTGGTTAAGAATGTCATCTATATTGTGAAAGGATCATTCCTGTTAATGAAGAAGAATAAAATTCAGCATGGCAACTAATTCTTTGTAATCAATTCACCTACTAAAACGCATTATGCAATTCATGATTGTTTTGATGACCTAGAGGCTGACTGGAGAGTTGGATTTAAAAAAATATATATATATATATACAGTTTGGGGGCTACTAACAGCAAAAATAACAATGAAAGGTGGGCTTCGAGCTACAAAGTCTCTATGCAGACAAGTGTGTTTGTCTTCTTTTCCCTTCAGTGCTCACCTGATGGCATCTCACAGTTAGTTACAGTTTTCGCGATACATTTAAACTACTGAAGATATCTGTCTCCTTATTTAACCTGTCTGGAGAAAGGGAACTGCAGCTTGAGTCTTGGAATTCAGATGAAATCAGGACCACAGAGGTGAAGTTAAGAGTTGACAGGCTGTCTTTTCTCTTAGTTATCAACAATGTACCACCAGGTTTCTGCTGAGAAAAGGACCCAAACACTGTTTGATTACCACAGTTAACCTGATCGGGGAGGGCTCTGCTCCCAACTAACTAATTTCAAACGTGGGTCACTCTGCAGGGGACCCCTGGTATCTGCCCACTCCAGGCCTTGACCTTGAGTGGACGTTCTCAGCTTATACTGACCTTGGCTCCTCTTGGCTCCGCCAAGGAGCCATCACCTAGCTTCCTGTCTCAGTGGGTGGTTTTGCACATCCTTGCCCTTCCTCCCTCCTCTCCCACCATCTGCGCTCGTGGGGCGGACACTGAGAGCCCGGAGGCCGCGTGCACAGGACGCCAGGGGGTGCCCTGGGCCCAGGCTGCAGGGGAGCAGCAGCGTCGCAGCCTCCGAGGTCATCTCCAGCCACCTGCCCCTGCTCCTCTCATGCCATCCTCCTTTGCTAAAGCCCAAGCGTACTTCATTTTCAGGAGCTGGAAAAGAAAGGGTATGGAGCGCATTTAAAATGTTCTAAATTGGCCTTTAGCATATGCTGCTGGCACAGCAGAGAGCCTGCTTCCAGGGAAATATGTACCCAGGTATTTTATCAAGCAGTTCCCAAGTGAAGTTTCTTCACTCCATAAATAGAGGAACAGCGTTACTGAAAGGAGACAGGGTAGCCATTAGAGGCTAGGAAGCTGTGAGGCACTTTCAGCCCCATCCCGTGGAATGTTCTAAAGGACTCAGTGATGAAAATGTTATTTTTCATGAGCTGGATAGTTGATTATTACATTTTAAATGTGTTTTAATCTGTCAAGGCGGTGATTGTTTTAAGATTCCTATTTGAACCGGACTACAGTGTCACTTCGTTAATTACGGGGCAACTTAATATATTACATTCTGAAATTGAAATGTAAAAGAAGGATATGATTTATGGTCAAAGATTAGGCAAATTTATCAGCTCAGGGTTCCTCCCAAATTTTAAACTAAATTTAGAGTGACTGTGTCTTGACAGCACAGCCTTTCAATTCTATTATGGATTTAATTTGAGAATAAGATGTCTCTTTTTAACCCGAAGAATTTCTCATCTGTCCTGAAGGGCCGAATGGGCTCGGCAACAGACATGGGGTTTGGTTTATAAACATGTTTCGGGAGGAGATGGGCAGGACGCCTCTCTGTTGCATAACATGCCTTTTCCTGCCTCCTTCTGTTACTCCTTTCAGCACAGAACGCCAGCCTTACGGCTTTCAGATCCGAAAGCTGAAGACGTTCTTTTTTGTTTTCCCGCAGAGGTTAAAGTGAGAAGTATAAACAGCAAATCAGACTTGGGGTGGATAAATCTTGTTCCCATCACTGGGAGCTAAAGAAATTTGCTTTGCTGATTTTAAATGTTCCCTCTCTCACACAGGCTGAAACGTGCCCGTCTTTCAAATGTATTGGTCACTGACCTTCATTTTTAGTTCTGAGATATCAGAGTCATAAACAGTTGTACCGATACCAGGCCAGTTGTTAAGGCTGAATGAGATACAGTACACAATGACAGAAATCCATCATTTCAGGCAGCCTAATCCTGCTCTTTCAGGCTCTAGAACATACCAAGAATGACTAAAATCCTCACAAAACTGAAGATTTACAAGTTAAAAGAAGACCTACTGAAGGATGAATTTCAGATATGTCTTCTACGTATTCTCGGGCAGTTGAAAGGCTGTAGCTACAACACACACTCTCACTCAACGAAGCATACAATTCTGACAAAATATTTAGAACCCAGAGCCACCTCCTAGCTCTGCTTATCCATTAACGAAAATTTCAATGACGTTCTTACACATGCAAGCTGAAAGAAAAAAAATAAACGTTTCAGTAATCACGAATTCTGCGCCATGAGAGCTCTGTCTTCAGTTCAGTAGCTGTTGGTGATAAGAATGAGATGTAATTTTCTTAGCCAGATATTTAGAATTTATTAGTGGTTTAGTATACCAACCTGTCCCTTTTCTTCTCTGTGTGTGTGCTTTAAAAGCAAGTCATTTAAAATTCACTCAATTAACGCTAATTACTCATCTCAAATAGATGGATGGAAATCTCAAAGCCTTGTGCTTGTTGCTTTTCTAGTACAAGTCACTTCAGGCTGAATGACTTTTTAAAATTGGAATCTCCCAGATGGAGTACCTGTTTCAAATACAAGGCCCACAAATGTTCTGTCCTCCAGTGTTTTAACTTGTTTGGGGTTTGTTTTATTAGCTTGACTGAGGAGCTCCAAAGGAAACAAAGCATTAAATTGGCAGAGCCTAAACAAGACCTTCTTTCAGGAAGGGACCCAGAGCTTTGGGTGACAGTCTAATTGCTTCCAAGCCCCCAAAGAGGCCTCGGGCTTGAAGTAAGAATGTGTCGACATCAACAGGCTAAATCAGCCACAGAATTAAGCAGGCAGAGTCCCACAGGCCTGACACATAGCCGCTGCCGCTGCCGCTGCCGCTGCCGCTGAGTCGCTCAGTCGTGGCCGCCTCTGTGCGGCCCCACAGACGGCAGCCCCCCAGGCTCCCCACCCCTGGGACTCTCCAGGCAAGAACACCGGAGTGGGGTGCCATTGCCTTCTCCAATGCATGCAAATAAAAAGTGAAAGTGAAGTCGCTCAGTTGTGTCCGCCTCTTCGAGACCCCATGGACTGCAGCCCACCAGGCTCCCCCGTCCCTGGGATTCTCCAGGCAAGAGTACTGGAGTGGGGTGCCATTGACACATTGCAGACCACTGCAAATAGTTTTCTAAAAGGGATTAAAATAAAACAAAGAATTATCGTCTGGCAATCGGTGTGTGACCTCACGGAGGTCACTTCCATCACCCCAAACGGGCTCCTTCTCGATGCCTACTGGTCAGGAGCTTCCAGACCAAGCTGCCCTTCACGTCCAAAGTTATCCAGAGTCTGCGGGGTGTCGAGCGCATGGAACGAAGCGCCTGCCACACACACTCAGATCCGAAAACCGATGCAGGAAGCCCGTTACCAGGTTGTCCAGCCACCATCCCGGGAGAACAAGGACCCAACAAACGGACTCTGTTCAGGGCGTAAGGGGGACGGACAGTCAGTCAAGCCATTAAGCTGCCGGCCAAGCGGCTCACACACATGCGGCCCTCTTTGTATCCTACAAGGATGGACTTACCCAGCCCAATTTCAGGTCCTTCCTAGTTTCAAAATTAAGAACAATAACCAAAGAGCCACAGTTAATGTCCTGACTACTAACCAGCTCAAATAATGATTTCATGGTCCTTACCTATTGCTGTACAAGCAGTAAAGAAATAATTATATTGTTCCTTACCTACTGCTGTATAAGCAGAAAAATAAATACCTGTATTATAGCTTGATGATAGCCTATTGGAATTATTACCATCTAACTCTGAAATATGGCCTGAGTTTTCAAAAAAACTGGGGTGGGGTGTCCAAGATCTACAGGGCGTGGAACTAATCTCTATTAGTTTATTATTAAATGAACAAACCCAAGCTGGAAGAAAGAGAATAAATGTTCTATGGCTTCTTTTTTTTATGTTTGATCGTCACTGGACCAGGGTAAGCAAGAACCTTGCAAAGCCTGGGCACAATAGTGATACTAGTGCTTTATACAAAGCTTTAGGATGTAAAGCAGAAATTGTCGCTGTTTCCGTGCTGTCGTCACTTGGTGTGGTTAGGACCTTGTCGGCAGTTGGATACAAATCTGGAGAGACGGAAGTGATCTGGAGTGGTCAGGAAGTAGGTGGTAAGCAGTCATAGAAAATACTGAATTCATTCAAGGGAAACGCATCGACGTAGGGAAACAACAACAACAACGCGAGTGTAGCACTGAGAGCTCCACCCACTCGATGGGCGTGGTCTGAGTGGACTGCGGGAGGTGGGGATGGACAGGGCGTGGTCTGAGTGGACTGCGGGAGTTGGGGATGGACAGGGCGTGATCTGAGTGGACTGCGGGAGTTGGGGATGGACAGGGCGTGATCTGAGTGGACTGCGGGAGTTGGGGATGGACAGGGCGTGATCTGAGTGGACTGCGGGAGTTGGGGATGGACAGGGCGTGATCTGAGTGGACTGCGGGAGTTGGGGATGGACAGGGCGTGATCTGAGTGGACTGCGGGAGTTGGGGATGGACAGGGCGTGATCTGAGTGGACTGCGGGAGTTGGGGATGGACAGGGCGTGATCTGAGTGGACTGCGGGAGTTGGGGATGGACAGGGCGTGATCTGAGTGGACTGCGGGAGTTGGGGATGGACAGGGCGTGATCTGAGTGGACTGCGGGAGTTGGGGATGGACAGGGCGTGATCTGAGTGGACTGCGGGAGTTGGGGATGGACAGGGCGTGATCTGAGTGGACTGCGGGAGTTGGGGATGGACAGGGCGTGATCTGAGTGGACTGCGGGAGTTGGGGATGGACAGGGCGTGATCTGAGTGGACTGCGGGAGTTGGGGATGGACAGGGCGTGATCTGAGTGGACTGCGGGAGTTGGGGATGGACAGGGCGTGATCTGAGTGGACTGCGGGAGTTGGGGATGGACAGGGCGTGATCTGAGTGGACTGCGGGAGTTGGGGATGGACAGGGCGTGATCTGAGTGGACTGCGGGAGTTGGGGATGGACAGGGCGTGATCTGAGTGGACTGCGGGAGTTGGGGATGGACAGGGCGTGATCTGAGTGGACTGCGGGAGTTGGGGATGGACAGGGCGTGATCTGAGTGGACTGCGGGAGTTGGGGATGGACAGGGCGTGATCTGAGTGGACTGCGGGAGTTGGGGATGGACAGGGCGTGATCTGAGTGGACTGCGGGAGTTGGGGATGGACAGGGCGTGATCTGAGTGGACTGCGGGAGTTGGGGATGGACAGGGCGTGATCTGAGTGGACTGCGGGAGTTGGGGATGGACAGGGCGTGATCTGAGTGGACTGCGGGAGTTGGGGATGGACAGGGCGTGATCTGAGTGGACTGCGGGAGTTGGGGATGGACAGGGCGTGATCTGAGTGGACTGCGGGAGTTGGGGATGGACAGGGCGTGATCTGAGTGGACTGCGGGAGTTGGGGATGGACAGGGCGTGATCTGAGTGGACTGCGGGAGTTGGGGATGGACAGGGCGTGATCTGAGTGGACTGCGGGAGTTGGGGATGGACAGGGCGTGATCTGAGTGGACTGCGGGAGTTGGGGATGGACAGGGCGTGATCTGAGTGGACTGCGGGAGTTGGGGATGGACAGGGCGTGATCTGAGTGGACTGCGGGAGTTGGGGATGGACAGGGCGTGATCTGAGTGGACTGCGGGAGTTGGGGATGGACAGGGCGTGATCTGAGTGGACTGCGGGAGTTGGGGATGGACAGGGCGTGATCTGAGTGGACTGCGGGAGTTGGGGATGGACAGGGCGTGATCTGAGTGGACTGCGGGAGTTGGGGATGGACAGGGCGTGATCTGAGTGGACTGCGGGAGTTGGGGATGGACAGGGCGTGATCTGAGTGGACTGCGGGAGTTGGGGATGGACAGGGCGTGATCTGAGTGGACTGCGGGAGTTGGGGATGGACAGGGCGTGATCTGAGTGGACTGCGGGAGTTGGGGATGGACAGGGCGTGATCTGAGTGGACTGCGGGAGTTGGGGATGGACAGGGCGTGATCTGAGTGGACTGCGGGAGTTGGGGATGGACAGGGCGTGATCTGAGTGGACTGCGGGAGTTGGGGATGGACAGGGCGTGATCTGAGTGGACTGCGGGAGTTGGGGATGGACAGGGCGTGATCTGAGTGGACTGCGGGAGTTGGGGATGGACAGGGCGTGATCTGAGTGGACTGCGGGAGTTGGGGATGGACAGGGCGTGATCTGAGTGGACTGCGGGAGTTGGGGATGGACAGGGCGTGATCTGAGTGGACTGCGGGAGTTGGGGATGGACAGGGCGTGATCTGAGTGGACTGCGGGAGTTGGGGATGGACAGGGCGTGATCTGAGTGGACTGCGGGAGTTGGGGATGGACAGGGCGTGATCTGAGTGGACTGCGGGAGTTGGGGATGGACAGGGCGTGATCTGAGTGGACTGCGGGAGTTGGGGATGGACAGGGCGTGATCTGAGTGGACTGCGGGAGTTGGGGATGGACAGGGCGTGATCTGAGTGGACTGCGGGAGTTGGGGATGGACAGGGCGTGATCTGAGTGGACTGCGGGAGTTGGGGATGGACAGGGCGTGATCTGAGTGGACTGCGGGAGTTGGGGATGGACAGGGCGTGATCTGAGTGGACTGCGGGAGTTGGGGATGGACAGGGCGTGATCTGAGTGGACTGCGGGAGTTGGGGATGGACAGGGCGTGATCTGAGTGGACTGCGGGAGTTGGGGATGGACAGGGCGTGATCTGAGTGGACTGCGGGAGTTGGGGATGGACAGGGCGTGATCTGAGTGGACTGCGGGAGTTGGGGATGGACAGGGCGTGATCTGAGTGGACTGCGGGAGTTGGGGATGGACAGGGCGTGATCTGAGTGGACTGCGGGAGTTGGGGATGGACAGGGCGTGATCTGAGTGGACTGCGGGAGTTGGGGATGGACAGGGCGTGATCTGAGTGGACTGCGGGAGTTGGGGATGGACAGGGCGTGATCTGAGTGGACTGCGGGAGTTGGGGATGGACAGGGCGTGATCTGAGTGGACTGCGGGAGTTGGGGATGGACAGGGCGTGATCTGAGTGGACTGCGGGAGTTGGGGATGGACAGGGCGTGATCTGAGTGGACTGCGGGAGTTGGGGATGGACAGGGCGTGATCTGAGTGGACTGCGGGAGTTGGGGATGGACAGGGCGTGATCTGAGTGGACTGCGGGAGTTGGGGATGGACAGGGCGTGATCTGAGTGGACTGCGGGAGTTGGGGATGGACAGGGCGTGATCTGAGTGGACTGCGGGAGTTGGGGATGGACAGGGCGTGATCTGAGTGGACTGCGGGAGTTGGGGATGGACAGGGCGTGATCTGAGTGGACTGCGGGAGTTGGGGATGGACAGGGCGTGATCTGAGTGGACTGCGGGAGTTGGGGATGGACAGGGCGTGATCTGAGTGGACTGCGGGAGTTGGGGATGGACAGGGCGTGATCTGAGTGGACTGCGGGAGTTGGGGATGGACAGGGCGTGATCTGAGTGGACTGCGGGAGTTGGGGATGGACAGGGCGTGATCTGAGTGGACTGCGGGAGTTGGGGATGGACAGGGCGTGATCTGAGTGGACTGCGGGAGTTGGGGATGGACAGGGCGTGATCTGAGTGGACTGCGGGAGTTGGGGATGGACAGGGCGTGATCTGAGTGGACTGCGGGAGTTGGGGATGGACAGGGCGTGATCTGAGTGGACTGCGGGAGTTGGGGATGGACAGGGCGTGATCTGAGTGGACTGCGGGAGTTGGGGATGGACAGGGCGTGATCTGAGTGGACTGCGGGAGTTGGGGATGGACAGGGCGTGATCTGAGTGGACTGCGGGAGTTGGGGATGGACAGGGCGTGATCTGAGTGGACTGCGGGAGTTGGGGATGGACAGGGCGTGATCTGAGTGGACTGCGGGAGTTGGGGATGGACAGGGCGTGATCTGAGTGGACTGCGGGAGTTGGGGATGGACAGGGCGTGATCTGAGTGGACTGCGGGAGTTGGGGATGGACAGGGCGTGATCTGAGTGGACTGCGGGAGTTGGGGATGGACAGGGCGTGATCTGAGTGGACTGCGGGAGTTGGGGATGGACAGGGAGGCCTGGCGAGCTGCAGTCCATGGGGTTGCAGAGTCGGACGTGACGGAGCGGCTGAGCTGAGCTGAGCACGGGGAGCAGATGGCCAGGACTATTGTGACTGCAGTTATTCTTACGGGGGCTTCCGTTCTTTACATAGAGTGCTCCTCGAAGGTGATTCTGGAGCTTACTCATCTTTGTATCCCCAGTGCTCATCACGGTGTGTGTACGTAGCGGTGACTGGAGGGACGTTCCCAGACAGGAAGTCGTAGCTGATGGACACTAGAAGCAACACTTAAAAGCAGACAAAACTTTGCAAAGGGCCCAGTAACCTCCTCCTGTGTTCTGGACCCCGGTATCAAACGTTGATAAGAGCCAAATAATATGACAGACAAAGGTCAAGACCAGGAAACAAAATAACAGCCAAAAGCAGAAAGGAAAATGATAATCAGGCCTGTTGTTCAAGCAACGCTAGAGAATCACGCCTAGCCGGGTAGACAACTTCAGCACCTGAGGCAGGATGGAAGTTTCTCTCGTCATTAAGCCCTCTATTCAATTACCATTTATCGGGGTAATTAAACACTGGAAAGTGATGCCAGGCTAATTGTTAGATTATGATAATTACATGTCTTTGCTATGCTACAGCTGATCAAAATAAGATGTGGTCCCGTGCTCTTAGCTGGAGCTGCTCTGCGATCATCAGACTTGCAGGGAGCACAAGGCCATTTATTACTAATTCATTACAAATCAGGCGGAGAAGCTTATTATTTGTAATGCTTCTTTCTCTCCCCCACACAGAGTCTCCTAGAACAGGACTCCCCAAAGGTTAAGAATAAACTGCTGCCTCTCATTGGCCCATTTCCATCCCAATTACACAGCTGAGCAGCATTGGGTGCCTGTATTTGAGAGGGTTCATCAGCCGGCTTCACAAAATCCTACAAGTGCCTATCACATTGGCAGGAACACCCAAGGCTCCCTTTCAGCCGCTGCCAACCCCTGTGCTGCTCTGAGCCGTGTCCCAGCAACCACAAGCTGGCGATCCTGAGAATCTTTTGGTTCCGAGGCTCCCTTCTGCTCAGGTCAGGCCTGGACCAGGCTGGGGTATGCCCAGGGTCTGCCCCAGTTCACAGGAGTCACAGGGACCAGAATGTGCCTCTGCTGTCAGGACACCCAGCCTTTGTTCCCCAGGCCAGGGTCACGAAAGGAAAGCAACTTTCTCATCACCTCAAAGCTGCCAAAGCATAGCTCAAATCTTTGTAGAAAATCACTAGAACCAATCCCTTGTCCTTGAGCATTCCTGGGTGTTAGAAATCTCCTCTCCCATCCCTCCTCTCTTGGAAGCAGGGAAGGCAAACTGGCACTTGGCTGTTTCCTGGGACTTATCAACTTTCCCCTGTGACCATCATCAGAATGTGCTCACATGGGGCATCGGTGAGTGGCAGAAGCATCAAGTGTCAGGTTAAAAGTTGACTACAAAATTCTCACATCACGATGTGGTTCTCTTAGGGTTATCTTTCCTCCTTTCACTTGGGCAGCATTACAGACTGAATGTTTGGGTCACCCTCCAATTTACACGTTGAAGCCTCAACCAGCCTGTGATTGTGTCTGTAGATAAACATGGAGGTAATTAAGGTTAAATGAGGTCACAGGGGTGGGGCCCTAATCCAACAGGATTAGTGTTCTTCAAGAAGAGACGCCAAAAAATGCCCCCCACCCATTATCCATCTCCATTCTCCTTTCCTGTGCCTCTGCAGGCCAGGAAGAACACTCTTAGCAGAAACTGACTCTCATCCAGGACTTCTATCCTCCCGAATGATGAGAAAGTAAACTCCTATTCTGTAAGCCAACAAGCCCGTGGTATTTTGTCACGGAAGCCTGAGGAGACTAACACAGGCCGTGTGAAAGTTAATTAACGGTAGAGTTGGGGCTGGGTGCTTTCGAATTACATCACTGCCAGGGACTCCAGAGACACGGAGAATTCCCGAATAACAACAAGAGAACGGTGGCCAGGAAGAGAGGAAATAAGGGAGACCAGAGAGTGGAGGGAAGGCCTGCTGGCAGCCCACACCGCCCTGCACACAGGAGACACTCGACATCCACCTCCTCTTCTGAGCAAATGGCTGGTCTGAGGGGAGAGGCCACATTATATTCCTGCGTAAGGATAGTTTCACCTCTGAAATTAACTCATGGCACCACGAAAATGACTGTATTATCACCCAGCAACTGTGTTATCTCACTGTTTCAGCAAGGCTTTCACCCAAAGATAGAATGAAGGGTGTTAGAGAAAAGTCACATACTCCATGTTACCCTTCCTCAACCCTGGAAATTAAAACAGAATATGCCACTGCCTTCCAAAAAAAAAAAATCATATTAAGTGCATTGTGGGGACCAAACACACTGTGAGGTACCTTTGTTAACACCAGAACACATGAAGCTGTCATTTTACACAGGCATTTATTGGGGGCCTGTGGCTCAAGACTGGGGAGCTGGGAACAAAGGTACTTTGGTTCATCACATAAAAATGGTTTTATACTACTTAGTATTATTATTTCCTCCCCACACTCATTAAAAGCATATCCATTCATACAGCTGGATCCTCTATTTACTTTTATAGCCTGGACCACAGAAAGATATATGCAAGAATAATGCAATCATAAAAAATAAGAAACTAATTGCTCTATCCCAAGAAAACATAAGGGGGAGAAAGAAATAAACAATTCACCATTTATTTCTCAGAAATAAATCTAAGCACTTTAGGGGATTCTCAAGTGCTATAATATCCCTGCCTACTTAAATGCTTGTCTATCTCAGTGACAGAGAATAGACTTGTGTTTTTCCCCTGCCCCCTCCATTTTAGCAAGCTCCACTTTCAAAGTGTCTACCTCGAAAAAGAGCTGTAGTTCAAAGCAAATGCACATGACCCTCCTCTTGAACTTTCAGAATTTTTGGTCCTGCTACAAGCTCTGAACGAGCCACTTGGGGAGATTGTGGGATTTCAGAGGGATGGTTAATGCCAAGACACAGAGATGATGAAATAAGAGCGTGATAAGGGGCCTGCCAGGCTGGATGACAACTCAGCACCGAGGGCCTTGAGAGGATGGGTCACAACTGGCTTTCTTCAGCACTCGACAGTACAAGCCCAGACCTCAAAGTTTCTTCCATGACCACGTTAACACTGTATTCCTGTTCAAGTTCAACAGAGAGAGAATGTGAACTATGATCGAGTCATTAATTCTGGTGCGCTGGGTCAAAAAATGACAAAGGTATGAATGAAACCTATGGGACCTACGACATGGGCCTGGAATGGAGCACAAAATCTGTATCTAGGGTAGCGACAACTGGGACTATATTGCACTGTTTATTTACAAAACAGGGCACTTTAATTGATGTTTTAATTCAACATCTGAGTACCTACTCCGTGTGTGACAATTAATGAAACTCACAAGGCATTTGGTGTTCTAAAGGGAACGTAGATTTGCCTCCATCCTAAACATAAAATATATTTAAGAAACAAATGTAAAATATACCTTTCCCCCTATCTCTGGAAAGTGAAAGGTAACCAAACAGGGAATTCACTTCAGCGCCCTCTCAGATTCTCTCTGTCGGGTACCCTGGAGCTAAGAAAAGATTCACTGCAGCCAAAACCCACCCAAGGATGTTTTCAGGAAGCCAGCCATTAACCGAAACGCCTGAGTCTTGGTCACTAAAAGTGCTGGCAACTACGGTCGTGCGAACATGACCGGAGAAAGGAGCAGAGGGCACGCGCTGGCCTGGTGGGCAGCCTGGAAGCACAGGACACAGGGCTATTGCCAAGGATACAGGATGCCCACTGTTTGCGCTGCAGAGGCCGCCCTGCNTAAAAGTGCTGGCAACTACGGTCGTGCGAACATGACCGGAGAAAGGAGCAGAGGGCACGCGCTGGCCTGGTGGGCAGCCTGGAAGCACAGGACACAGGGCTATTGCCAAGGATACAGGATGCCCACTGTTTGCGCTGCAGAGGCCGCCCTGCGTCAGGCATGCACACAGTGGGCAGGAAGGGCAGCAGATGCGGGCGGCAGGATCGCCTCTCCTTTGGCTCCTGTGGGCTGTGACACGAGCTTCCGTGTGTCTGCCACACGCCTGGGACACGGTCTGGAGCATACACGTATCCCATCGGGGTTGTGAGTCCTAAGGGGTGACCAGCCATTCTAACCCACAGGAGGAAATGAGCTGAAAAGTTGGAACTATGGGGCGGGGCTTCTGGCTTTGGGTTCAAATACAAGTTCCTGGCCATGAAAGCTGATGGAAGCAACTCCTAGGTACCCAGCAGCACTTCCCAGCAGAGTACGACTTCAGTTCTGCTTACTTTGAAAATCGGGCGGTGGCTTCAAGATATAATTAATATCTCCAAAGATGGCAGAGATGGGTGGAAGTCTCTGGAAACAATAAATACTGCTCTTCTCTGTTGGACCATGAGGACATTTAAAAATTCGTATCACGCTTAGGGAGACTGTGTTGGTTCCAATGACTAGGAAAATGTATGCTGCTGCTGCTGCTGCTAAGTCGCTTCAGTCGTGTCCGACTGTGCGACCCCATAGACGGCAGCCCCCCAGGCTGCGCCATCCCCGGGATTCTCCAGGCAAGAACACTGGAGTGGGTTGCCATTTCCTTCTCCAATGCAGGAAAGTGAAAAGTGAAAGTGACGTCACTCAGTCGTGTCCGACCCTCAGCCCACATGGACCGCAGCCCACCAGGCTCCTCCGTCCATGGGATTTTCCAGGCAAGAGTACTGGAGTGGAAATGTATAGGGAGACTCAAAATTAGATGTATCACTCCCATTTTTTCCTAATGGTAAATTGCAACCCAGCCTCCCCAAGCACTCACTGAAATAAAATATACTGGAATTCTCAGCATTATAGTTGTAGCCAAGTATTTGTGTGCACTGACTCTATGCACTCCTCTCACATAAAACTTTCTATACAGTTGGTTTTGACTCTAGAACAACCACAAGGAAGTTACTACCGTCAAGAGCAATAAAACCCTAACGCCTCACTCCTTAAAAACACCCAACTTGCTTGCCTCTGCCATCCTAGACGTGACTCACGTTTACCGGTCTTAACCTATAGCAATTATGAATTCTTCAGTGTGCAAAGCATGCACAACACAGGCTCGTAAGGAGAGAGCCCCTGGTCTTCCCTTGGGACGTGATATTCGATAATAATTTCATAAGAACCCTACTTCTGCATCAAGACAAGAGAGATGCACACGAGAGGGAGGAACTTTGAGCACCGTCTCATCCAGCTGTTTCCTTTCAGGACTGTTAATTATCTAGTCTCTCAGAAAACAAGTCTCCAGGGAGAATTTGAGTCTTAAATAGGAGCTCTTCCCAGGACCTGTGGATGTCATTCAAAACCCAGGGCATACAGAAATTCTCTCTTCAGGGGCAACCAGCTTTCCAGTGGTGTTCAGAGCATTTCCCTCACTCCCGCCCGATGAGAAGGGTTTGAGAGAAAAATCGGGGAAATTTCGCTTGTGTTTTCCTAGGAAAGTCGAGCTGATTATATTATCGACTGTCTGCTGCTTTAGCAATTTCCAGCTGAATTACAAACTGTTTCCTTGCATTATATTCCTATTGTTCAATACCATTTTCATTGCCCTAATGAAGCAAAGCTATATCATATAACACACAAAGTACTGATTACAGTTAAGAGCAATAATGGAAGAGGGCTAAGGAAAGACCTCTTTCAAAATATGCAAAGAAAAAGATATGAAATGCTGATACTTAGCAGACATGTTAAAAAAAAAAAAAAAAAAAAACCTCTTTCTGGCTGTCTGGATTGAGAGCAAAACAACACTGACAAGTTAATTCTTCTTTCTCTGCCAACAACACAAATGGTATTTCCCCTAAGAGAGAATTTCTAGATTTCCCCAAGAGCAAAGCTCTCCAGGTGCTGTAAAACAATAATAAAAACAATGATAGCAGCGTGAATTTCACGCATACCTTATCTTAAAAAGCACCTACTTCAAACCAGAGTATTCCCTAATATCATGAAAGAGGATACTGAAATTTTCCCTAGGGTGCAGGTTTCTCCCCGTCTCTAATTGAGCTCTTTGGAGAAATGCCATCAAGGAAGCACCAGGGCTATTTCTTACTGGCCTGCATTAAATCCACCGGCAGCACAAGTGATCAGGTTGCTGGGCTGGACTGAAGCCTACCCAAGTGAGATGGCGAGTCCATGGTGGAGACTGCCTTTTAGCAAAGGCCCTGAAGGTTATTGTCAGCCTTTCTTCACACCCAATTCCCTTCCCACAGATAGAAGCGATAAACAAAGAGGTGAAGAGCCCAGGAAGAAGGGGTAGAGAACATCCTTGGGCCCTGCTATTTACATTAAGACGCGAAAGTAAAGTGCCAGACCCTTGCTCCCCTCTGACATTCGTGCCACCATCATTCCCCCCAAGGCAGAGTGCAACTGGTATAACGGGGAACAGGACACGCCGCTCTCGTTCCCTCGGAATTCCCTGAGTTGAGCCAGGGAGAGTTTGTGAAATCGCCATGTGCTGCTACGGTGGTAGATGATCCGTGACTACCCAGGTCCCAGACACCCGGACATTCTTCATCTGACAAATCCTTCCTGCCATTTCCGAAGTGGACATGGTGTAACACAGAGTTCAGTGAAAAGACCAAAATGTCAGGATCAGAGACTCGTTCCTCCAAGACAAACTCTGGTCTTGAAACAAGCCATCCTCTGGAGATCTTTGTTGAGGGCCAGTATTTCTGTGCGTAACACTGGACAGTGTCAGCCACGTGGACACAACATGCTGAATTTCACACACTGGATCGGAAACATCGATCTGATTTCAGCGGCCCAGAGCAGGCACTTCAACGCTCGGTTTACTTGCATTTTCTAATTTTTGCACCCATGAAAAAAGATTTTTTTAAAAAACTCAGGGTGGTATCTGTTAGACCTCTTCCAATCATGTGTATGGCTTGAAAGATGAGAGGGAATGTGCATTTATCTTTTCCTATTAAGAGTGCTAATTTATGCAAGTTCATTTGCCTTTTGCGTCTATTGATTAGATTCTTGTTTTCTCATCCCCTGCACTCCATTAGGATCCTCGCTGACTTAACAATAATGCCAAGCCAGATGAAATGTGTACTACAGATTTTAGATAATCTCGCATCTATAGCCTATTTAAAAGTTTGCATAGGCAAGATGGTGGTGTAAGTGGAAATTATGGGCGACATGAAGAAGTATTTCACTTCATCACATCAGAAAGAAAATCTCAGAGAAGATGAGGAGACTTAATGGTTGAATTTCTCTTTTCAATTTGAAATAGTCATGTCTGAACAGCTGATAAGAATCCTGTGCTTTAGGAATGCTGAAATTAAAATAGAAGCGCAATTTAGGATTACAGATTATAAAACCAGTAAGCACAGCTGCTATACACAGGGCAGGGATGGTTCTTCTTTTCCAAATCCATTTGTGTAAAAGTCAAACATGGAAGTAAAGTAACCTTTACTGTAAAAATTAGTAAAAGGGCGAGACCCCAGGAGAATAATTTTCAGACATAGTTTGCTATTTATCTGCTCCCAGTCTGAAATAATGCTTCTGTTTTGTGCCTCATTCTGGAGGAAAAAAAAAAAAGTTTATTTCATCACATAGTTTTCAATATTTATTAGTCTGAATGTTTTCTGCTTATAAGTTTAAGTAAACTAATTTTAGTCTCGGGACTAATGATAAAATACCTTATTTAAGTGTGTGTGTGTGTTAGTCACTCAGTCCTGTCCACTCTCTGCGACCCCATAGTCTATAGCCCACCAGGCTCCTCTGTCCATGGGGATTCTTCAGGCAGGAACACTGGAGCGGGTTGCCATTCCCTCCTCCAGAGGATCTTCCCAACCCAGGGATCAAACCTGCATCTCCTGCATTGGTGGGCAGATCCTTTACCACTGTGCCACCCAGGAAGCCTGTTATTTAAGTATGAAGTGATGCCAAAGCTGTGGACCACAGGACAGAAGAATACGAAACTGCCATTTTGAGACATGATTTTCAAGCCCCAAAGAGTATTCTAATCCACTCTGTACCGAGAACACACATGCTTTACTGAAAGGTTTAAAACGCTTTCTCCTTGTGCCCACTTCACTAATTCACCTGTATCCATAAAGGCAGCGGGGAAATGTAAAACCCCAGGGAGAAATCCGCTCTCCCCGGCAGCGCAGCTCTGACAATGGAGAAAGCCTGCGTCATGGAGCCCGTGGGTGGGGAGGCTCGTCAGCTCATCGAGCACTCGAGAGCTGCTCGGCAGGGCAGAGGGACCTCTGGCAAGCGTGGAGCTCAGCCACCCAGGGCTCCCCGAGGATGGCCACAGATCGTACACGATGTCCTGGGATACGGACAGGCGTCTGCTGAGCCACTTGGGAGGCAACGCTAATAAAAAGTGGAAATCAGAGCGGAAAGAAAATTGCATTTCCAGTCCTGGTGGCACCTGGCTTTTTCGGCACATATGGTTTGTAACGTTTGCTGATTGTCTGGTGGTTATCAAGGAAATCAGAGTTGATGAAAGACAGTCCAACTTTCCCCTTCATTTCCCGGACTCCGCGGACATCCACCTGATAACTGAGCAAGGACGACTCTCACTGATCGTGGCAGACAGCACAGCGAATAGCTCACAGGGAAGGGTCAGAAAGCCATCTGTCGAGCCTCGAGTCTGAGCTCTAGGGCTGCTGACTCTGTACCCCCGGCAGGTTACTCTGCCTTCTCTGCTTTGGTTTCCTCATCTGCAACACTGGAATAACACTGCACCCCTAGGACGTCTGTGAGGATCAAAGGGGTGAATGAAATGAGCAAACCAGGAGCAACCGTGAAGCGCTTAGACAGTGCTTGACAAATAGTGACAGGTAAGAGGACCATGTACAATTCCATTATTTACGTAACTAAAAAAGGTATTTTTCCAGCGCCAAAGAGTCGTACTGCTTTGAAAGATATCATGAGAGCCTGAAGGATCTTTGGAAGTAGACATTTTGATAGTCATCGGAACATCTCTGGAGCGGGCAGAGTGTAATTATAACAGATTCTTGTTTGTGAAAGAAGGAAAAGTGGCTTCAGAAAGAAGTTTATAAATGAGGGGAGGAGAAATACTGACTCTCTGGAGGAACTGTGCACACACAAGGCAATGCAGCCTTGTGGAAGTGTGTTGGATATAAAAATACATAGGAGTGCGGTCGGGGGCGGGGGGAGGTTCAAGAAGCAGAGGACAGGTGTGTGCTCACGGCTGATTCACGGTGCTGCAAGGCCGAAACCAGCGCACCACTGTGGAGCAACTGTCCTCCAATGAAAAACAAATTTAAAAAAAGATACAAAATAAAACTACACGGAGGAAGGAACGGTCGTTTTCCCATGCGGTGTGATTTCTGGGACACAAAAGCAATCTTTAAACAAAAATAGCTTCCCAAGAGGGAATTTCACTTCTTAACTGGGTGAGTGTTATTTCGCCTAGGAGAGAAATCATACTTGCCCACTAATACAATAGTGTATTTTCATTTCTCTGACTCATTAATACCTGTCACCTAGCAAAGACCCCTGAAAGACTATGGGATACAGTGGGTAGCCTCAGAAAGAGCAAGTGGTCCGCAGGGCTGGGGGAAAAGGCCTCAGGAAGAGGACACTGGACAGACAGACAGAAGTGCAGGCCCAGGGAGTAGAGAAAGCCCTGAGACTTCCCAGTTCTGCGGAGGCCAGCTCTGTAGCCTGTCATCATATTTTGTTAGAAGGAGTCACACTCTCTTCGAGAAGGCCTATTCTAACTTAAACTGTAAAATTACAGTTTACTTGAACAACATGGTACTAAACTGACCGACTGAGGCAGTGCTGGACTGAGTCGCTCCGTCGTGGCCGACTCTCCGTGACCACATGGACTGCGGCCCGCCAGGCTCCTCTGCCCGTGGTATTCTCCAGGCAAGAACACTGGAGTGGGTTGCCATGCCCTCCTCCAGGGTCTCTTCCCAACCCGGGGATCGAACCCAGGTCTCCCAGATTGCAGGCGATTCTTTAACGAGTAAGCCACCACAGAAGCCCAGACTGACCTACTATCCTTTCCTAATTTGATTAACTTTTCACATGTTTATGACTTATCTTTGTTCATTCATTCACTCAAGTATATGTGGCTCAGGTATTGCTCCTGTGGGCAAACAAAAATGAACCAAGGCAGAGTCTTGCCCTAAAGAAACTGACAATCGAGTACTGGAGAGAGTCATACAAATAAATCTCTGTGATGAAATGTGATATACATCATAGGAGACCTAGATTTAAATACTGTCTCTGTCTTAAATATAGTGTGAATTGGGCAAGTCATTTAATCTCTCTGTATCTCACCTTTAAAATTAAAGAGAAAAAAAATGAAAAACTAGATGACCTAAATGTTCTACAATGCTGTTTCAGTTTAGCATAGACATCATGCAGAATCATCTGACCGAGTCATCTCAGAAACTAAATGGTAAGACATCACAGTGGAACAT
>SJYX01021434.1:0-10716 GCA_006410675.1 Oreotragus oreotragus | reverse complement strand
AGACATTTATGGGCAACCAGAGGGGGAGTCGAGTCAAAAAAGAATTGCTGATTGACTACTCTGTGAGCACCAACGCTGAGAGAAACAGAGATGAATAAATGAGATGTAGCTCCTGCCCTCAGGATAACAGGGTAGGACAAAAACAACAAACACGCATTACAAAACTACTTTCATACAAGTCATTATGCCAAAAGCACATATCATGGGAGAGCTATGGGGGCATTCAGACAGTTATTAACGGAAATTAAAGATGAGAACAATCAGGAACTGAAGGGTGAAAGAAAAAGGAGACCGCAGAGTAGGAGAGGCTGCCGGAGGGAAATGGGAGGGACTGGAGAGAAATGTCGAAGTGAACTTGCTAACAAACACGAGCCCGATATGGAGCAAGACTAGTAGAGGGTATAGAGTCTCAACATCACCAAACACTGGTGTGGTTTTTTTTTTTTTTTTTTAAGTCTTCCACTACTATGTTTTGAAAGATGTTTATCATTATTACCTGAAATAATAAAGCATGCACGTGCTTTGGAATAAGAAAGACTTGGACTTGAATCCCAGCTCTACACTTACCAGCTATGTAATGTTAACTTTCCTAACCTAACCTCTCGGAGCTTGTCTTCTTCCTCATTTACAGAACTGTGGATTATAACAGCTATTTCTAAGTATTGTCACGAAGATTAAATGAAATAGTGTAAATAAAAGTGTTTAACAGAGGCCCGAGTCATGGTAAATACACAACTGGGGTTATGTTTTCCCTTCCCTTTCTGGAAGATGATGGCTAAGCCTACAGCTTTGGGGGTAGACTGCTTGGTTCAAGTCATACTCTGTCTCTTACTGGCTGTGTGATATTGGGTACAGTCTGAGAGACATCTTCCCAAGTGACAGGAAGTGTGGACTCGTGACAGTTTAAGCATACCACTTTTTTTTAGCAGAAATGGGACCTATTGGCAAAAATCACTTTGTAGGACTCCATTTTCACTGCTTATGTTAAGGATAAACACTTGTTAGTTAATAATACAGTAACAACTTGAGAATAGTGGTAACTAGTACTGAAGTTACCACTCAATTAGGGGATGAAACAAGTTAAGCAGGGTTATGGTTTGTTTACACCTGTAGGGTCAGCTCTGTTTTAATCTGCACCAACAGTGACACCTCATACCATTTCCTATGGGTTTACACTTTTTGAACTTAATCACATACATTTCAGGCTTGTGGTGTTATCTCTTCTATAACAGATCATCTGTTTCCTTTTCATTTATTTTATCGCCCAAGCCAATACGCAATGGTTTTGAAAGAAGGAGCCAAGTATATGTTCTTTATATCTCACATGGTTCCTAGCAAAGTCTTGCACTTGTTGCAGAAGAAAAGGAGGGGTGGGAGAAAGGAAAAACGGGAGCAGCTTGTGCTTGTGTTAGAAATCTGAAATAAACATGTATTTGGTTAAGGCAGAAAGTGAAGAACTAAAGAGCCTCTTGATGAAAGGGATAGAGAGAGTGAAAAAGTTGGCTTAAAGCTCAACATTCAGAAAACGAAGATCATGGCATCCGGTCCCATCACTTCATGGGAAATAGATGGGGAAACAGGGGAAACAGTGGCAGACTTTATTTTCTTGGGCTCCAAAATCACTGCAGATGGTGACTGCAACCATGAAATTAAAAGATGCTTTCTCCTTGGAATGAAAGTTGTGACCAACCTAGACAGCATATTGAAAAGCAGAGACATTACTTTGCCAAAAAAGGTCCATCTAGTCAAGGCTATTGTTTCTCCAGTAGTCATGTGTGGATGTGGGCATTGAACTATAAAGAAAACTGAGTGCTGAAGAACTGATGCTTTTGAACTGTGGTGTTGGAGAAGACTCTTGAGAGTCCCTTGGACTGCAAGGAGATCCAACCAGTCCATCCTAAAGGAGATCAGTCCTGGGTGTTCATTGGAAGGACTGATGTTGAAGCTGAAACTCCAATACTTTTGCCATCTGATCCGAAGAGCTGACTCCTTTGAAAAGACCCTGATGCTGGGAAAGACTGAAGGTGGGAGAAGGGGACGACAGAAGATGAGATGATTGGATGGCATCACCGACTCACTGGACATGAGTGTGGGTAAACTCTGGGAACTGGTGATGGACAGGGAGGCCTGGCGTGCTGCAGTCCATGGGGTTGCAGAAAGTCAGACACAACCGAGTGACTGAACTGAACTGAACTGACAACACAATGGCCGTGCAGGGCAAGCCTAGTGTTGGATGTGTAATCATGATATCATGACACCAAGTACTGTGCACGGGAAGATTCTGGTCCTTCTTCCTGTCAGTCTTAAATAATCAAGATTTTATCCTAGAAATACACTAGAAAAACCTCTAAGGCTCTACCATCATAATTACCTGTTTTAAATTATTTTAAGATAGATATTAAATTATTTTGCTTACATCTTATGTTTTTAAAAAATGAAACATGAATTTATTCCCTTGTAATGAATGACGGGGAAACACACAAGACACCATTGAAGCTCCCTTCACCTCCTTATCTCTCTCTCCACCCCACTGACAGCACTGATAACTGTCTGCCTGTTTCCCTGAAGCAATTTATATTTTATGCCTGTACCATGTTTGGGGTTGTTGGAATCCTTCTAGATGAAAGATTTCATGATTTTATAGTTAAGAAGGGATCATTAGATATATTCATTCATCCAATAAGTATTTACTGGAAATCTACTCTAGCACCACCTGGGAAGCCTTAGGGGAATATGGTGGTGGATTTAACATACCGTGCTGTCTTCTCTTGCTATTGACATCAGGATTCCAAGAACTCTCTTTCAAAAAGACATTTTCAGGGCTTCCCTAGTGGTTCATATGGTAAAAAAAAATCTGCCTGCAATGCAGGAGACCTGGGTTTGATCCCTGGGTTGGAAAGATCCCCTGGAAAAGGAGATGGCTACCCGCTCCAGTATTATAAATAAATTGTATTGAATAGTTTATGAATAACTGGCTCTCCATCTGAAAAAGAAAAAGCAAAATTCAAAAGGGCATTTGGGAGGGGACATTGGGATGAAACTGGTGGCTCAGTGGTTAAGAATCCACCTGCAGTGTAGGAGACGTGAGTTAGATCCCTGGGTTGGGAAGATCCCCTGGAAAAGGAAATGACAACCCAGTTCAGTATTCTTGCCTGGGAAATTCCATGGACATATGAAGTGGCAAGTTATAGCCCATGAGGTTGCAAAGAGTTGGACACAACTGAGCAACTAAACAATAACAAAACTGACATGAAGCTAGATGTCAGGAAGTTGAGGTGTGGCAGGGAAGGAAGCCTGAAAGTGTGCTGTTGTGGTTTAGTGAAATTTGTGTGTAAGAAAGGCTTGGGGTGGGGTGGCAGCTTATGGAAGTATACTGGCTGGGACAAGGAAGGATGTGTTCCAACACAGGAAGAACCTACAGCTTCATGTAAGAAGGCATTTTTGAACACCTACAAAGGCCAGGCACTGGGGTTACTTCCACAGGAATATGTGTCTCCCTTGTTAACTCGAAAAGCATACAGTGAGCTCCTTCACATTTGGCTGGACGCCATGGGGTGTATAAGTGTGTGCAAAATAACCACTGCCCATTTACAAGCACCACTACCACATTTCAAGCAGGAGTGTGGAGAAAATCAAGCCTAGGGTGAGAATGGGGTCAGTTCCAGTTCCAGGAAGATGCTAAGAGGATGACTTACATGACCAGGTAGGAAGATTCATTTTGGAGCAGTTTTGGAAGACTTCATATCTTTTTTTCTCATTGGTGGGAATGGCCACGTAGTATAAATTTTCTATAAAGTAATTGAGGAAAATATATCACTAGCCTTTAAAATCTCCATGCACTGGGAATTCTGTGGCCATTCAGTGGTTAGAACTCTATACACTCTCATCGCTGAGAGCCCAGGTTCAATTCCTTGTCAGATAATTAGAATCCCCACCTTTTCTTTTTTTTTGCTCAATATCCCTCCCCCATTAAAAAAAAAAATGCCCATACCTTTTACCCCACTAATTCCTCTTCGAGAAATCTTCCTAAGGAAATAATCAGTTCTTGGCAAAAATGAGAAGCACAGTGGTAGTTACAGAATTTGGACTCTAGGCTCAAATCTAGCCACTCTACCAACTAGTTACATTCCCTTGAACAAATACCTTAACTTTACTCTCTTCAGTTTAAAATAGGGATAATAGTAATATCTATAAGATTATTGCGAGGCTTTAAACGAATTGATATGTCAAACATTTGAAACCTGGCAAGCAAAAAACAATGAGGTTCCCTGGTAGTTCAGATAGTAAAGAATCTGCCTGCAAAGCAGGAGACCCTGGTTTGATTCCTGAGCTGGGAAGATCTCCAGGAGAAGGGATAGGCTACCCGCTCCAGTATTCTTGTCTGGAGAATTCCCATGGGCAGAGAATCCCCTGCTGGGCTGCAGTCCATGGGGTCGCAAAGAGTCGGACATGATTGAGCAGCTAAGCACACACACAAGCACAAAAATATAAAGATTTATCATTAAAGTAAAAGAAAATGGAGACACTAAAAATCTCTAGCAAAAATACATGGTTTACATTAGCAGAAGACTACACAGCCAGGCAAAGTGTGGCAGAAACTGCTAGATGAGCCTCAGTATCTGTCTTATCCTTTTAAAGTAGTAGAAAGCCTGGATTTTAGTTGGGCATATAACCATCCAGAATAAATACTATGATTCCCATCCTTCCTTGCAACTGACTGTGGCCATATGACTAGATAAGGCCAATGTAATATGACCAGAAGTGATGGACATTAGGGGTGTGCCTTCCTCCCCTTTCCCCCCTCCCCAGTTTTTTTATTTTCATATAACCATGGTGGTGAGACATCTTGGACCATGCAGAAAAGGACCACACCTGGAGATGGCAAAGCAATGCAATAAAAGAGCCTGTGCCTCTGGCAGCTTCACAGAGCTTCATAACAGCTCAAGCTGCCACAACAGAGAAACACATTTCTATCTTGGTTAAGTCATTGTTCTGTCTCTTTCACAATGCCCAGACCTATTTCCTTATTAGTACAAGGAAATAGTATGCAGCTACTTTAAATGATACTTTAAGAAGCAGTTTGAATTTCATGAAAGAATGATTATTACTTAGTAGGTGGGAAAAAAACTGAATACTATATTACTATATGATCTCAGTAGTTTTTAAAATTCATAGTTAAAAAACACTAGAGGAAAGTGTCGCTCAGTCGTGTCCGACTCTTTGAGACCCCATGGACTGTAGCCTACCAGGGTCCTCCGTCTGTGGGATTCTCCAGGCAAGAGTACTGGAGTGGGTTGCCATTTCCTTCTCCAGGAGATCTTCCCAACCCAGGGATCGAACCCGGGTCTCCCACATTGTGGGCAGACGCTTTACCCGCAATGCGGGAGACATATATAAAATCTATTTAAAACACTAGAGGGAACTATGCCAAAATAAAATTATGTTTGGATATTTTTCTTCTACTTGACTATACTCTTCCAAATTTTCTGCAGTGTAATTCCAATATGCTGATAATCAAGAGAAGATAAAGTATAAAAATTCTAGCCACTTATATTTCAAGACAAAGCTGCTCCAGTTTCCAGAAATACCCCTTCTCCTTCTGCACTCATGGGTCACTTTGGTCCTGCATCGTTAGATTGTAAGCAAGCACTGTGTCTTGCATAATTCTGTGTTGCACAAAATTTCACCTCTAGTAGACACTAAATAAGTATTTCATGAATAAATTGTCACAAGGCAGAGATGTCCATGAGTATAGCTAAAGCAATCACTTGGTCACTTTATTTGAACAGACCCTTAAAACAAGCAAACTAGTCACAATTCCTTGCATGTAGTTTATCTTCCAATATTATACTTAAGAACCAATAGAAAATTTATTATATCTACATTTTAGTTTTACATATATTTTAAAATATTCATCACCAGTCTATTAAACACATATTATTATCACCATTTTACAGATTTCAAAACTGAGGCAGAGAGAGGTTACTCACCCCAGATCACAGAACTAGCAAGTGATAGGGTTGAGATTGTAACCTAGATCTCCTTTACCACTTTATCCTACTTCATATATAGATATAGACATATATAAAATCTAACATGCATGCATGCATCTTCTGGTCTGACCCAGGGATCAAACCCTCATCTCCTGTGTCTCTTGCATTGGCAGGCTGACTCTTTACCACTGTATCATCAGGGAAGCCCTTCGATATATACAGTATATCAGTATACTGTATATATATTCAATATGTATAGAATATCAGTCCTACCTAACACACATACACGCACACACTATTTTAATCCTCTCAATAATCTACATAAATATTTTTAGTGTGCTAATAATATATTTCTTTTTTTATTGTGTATTCAGTCACTCAGTCATGTCCAATTCTTTGCAGCCCTGTGAACTGTAGTCCATCAGGCTCCTTCTGTCCATGGAATTTTCCGGGCAAGAATATTGGAGCAGGTTTCCATTTCCTACTCCAGGAGAACTTCCCAATCCAGGGATCAAACCCACATCTCTTGTGTCTCCTGCATTGGCAGGCAGATTCTTTACCACTTTGCCAACTGGGAGTTTTTAATTGAAAAAGGTGGATAAAACTGGAGCTGATTATACAGAGTGAAGTAAGCCAGAAAGAAAAACACCAATACAGTATACTAACTCATATATATGGAATTTAGAAAGATGGTAACGATAACCCTGTATGCGAGACAGCAAAAAGGACACAGATGTATAAAACAGTCTTTCGGACTCTGTGGGAGAGGGCGAGGGTGGGATGATTTTGGAGAATGGCATTGAAATATGTATAATATCATATAAGAAACAAATCGCCAGTCCAGGTTTGATGCATGATACAGGATGCTCAGGGCTGGTGCACTGGGATGACCCAGAGGGATGGGATGGGGAGGGAGGTGGGAGGGGGGAACACCTGTACACCTGTCTCTTATACACATCTAGATGTGTATAAGAGACAGGTTCCCTGGTAGTTCAGATAGTAAAGAATCTGCCTGCAAAGCAGGAGACCCTGGTTTGATTCCTGAGCTGGGAAGATCTCCAGGAGAAGGGATAGGCTACCCGCTCCAGTATTCTTGTCTGGAGAATTCCCATGTCAGGATGCTCAGGGCTGGTGCACTGGGATGACCCAGAGGGATGGGATGGGGAGGGAGGTGGGAGGGGGGAACACCTGTACACCCATGGCAGATTCATGTCAATGTCATGTCAATGTATGACAAAACCAATACAATATTGTAAAGCAATTAGCCTCCAATTAAAATAAATAAATTTATATTTTTTTAAAAAACAAAAAAGAAATACATGCCTCAGTCTAATCAGACAAAAACATCAGACAAATCTCAACTGAAACATCCTATTGACTAGTAGCCAGTACTGACTCCTCTAAAGGGCATCTGAGAAGTCTGAGAAACTGTTTAAGCCAAGAGGAACCCAACAGGACATGACAGTTAAGTGAAATGTGGTGTTCTAGGTGGGATCTTGGCAAAGAAAAAGAACAATAGGTTAAAAACCTAGGGAAATTGGAACAAGGTATGGATTTTACTTAATAGTAATGTATCAATATGAGTTCACTGTGACAAACTGTGAATAATGAAACATACTCATAAGATGCTAATCATAGAGGAAACTGGGTTTATGTATATGGGAACTCTCTGTATGACCTTTGCAATTTTTCTGTAAATTTAAAGCTATCCCAAAGTTAAAAGTGTTTTTTAAAGGATTATGTACATTTGAAAAAATTCAAACAATCAGAATATACAAAATGAGCAGTAAGTCTGCCTCTTAGCTTAGACTCTTATTTTCTTGGTTCCCCTTCCAAGAGACAAACCTTGCTGCCCATTTCTCACATCTCCTTCTCTACAAGCACATAATGTACTGACCTATTTTTCAGTAGAGAGACCTATGTTCATGACTTAAGAATTTAATTTGCTAGGTTCAAGTTAAGTACTTATATCAGTTTTCTATGACAGGTATAACAAACGAGGGCTCAAAACAATGAGATTTATTTCCTCACAGTTCTGGAGGTGAGATATCCAAAATCAGCACAACTGGGCCAACATCAAGCAGACTGGGCCAATACCAAGCAGTCAGCAGAGGCTCTGGGGAGATTCCGTCCCTTGACTCTTCCCGCTTCAGGGAGCTGCCAGCGTTCCTTGGCTTGTGACTATATGCCTCTGGTCTCTAGCTCCATGTTCATAGTGCCTTCTCCTCTTCTGCCTTGAACTGGCAACCCACTCCAGTGTTCTTGCCTGGAGAATCCCAGGGATAGGGGAGCCTGATGGGCTGACATCTACAGGGTCGCACAGAGTGGGACATAACCGAAACGATTTAGCAGCAGCAGCTTCTTCCTTGTATGTCTTCTCCTTTTATTTCCCTCTTAAAACGATTATACTGTGGGGACTTCCCTGGTAGTCCAGTGGTTAAGACTTTGCCTTCCAATGCAGAGGATACAGGTTAAATCCCTGGTAGGGGAGCTAAGGTCCTACATGCCTCGTGGCCAAAAGAACAAAACATAAAACTGAAGTACTATGGTAACAAATTCAATAAAGACTTTAAAAGTGGTCCACATCGAAGAAATCTTAAAAAAATAATATAAAAATAAAAATTTTTTAACAGTATACTGTGATTATGTAGGGCCTATTGGATAATTCTGGATAATCCTTCCAATTCAAGTGTTTTAACTCAATCACACCTGCAAAGAATTTTTTGAAATAAGGAACCATTTACAGTTTTCAAGGACAAGAACCCGATATCTTTGGGAGCTATTATTTAGCCTACTATAGTAATTTAGTTTTTATAATGAAAGATTTCATTCACAAATTAAAGACAAGTTCAAGAACAAAACTGCTACATACACATTATTCATGTTAATAAAACTAAGAAATGATAAAATTCTGATGTCTCTAGCATACCTCATCCCTTTCCCTCTAAGTGACATAATTATATTCCCTTGCTGCTGCTGCTAAGTCGCTTCAGTCGTGTCCGACTCTGTGCGACCCCATAGACGGCAGCCAACCAGGTTCCCCCATCTCTGGGATTCTCCAGGCAAGAACACTGGAGTGGGTTGCCATTTCCTTCTCCAATACATGAAAGTGAAAAGTGAAAGTGAAGCCGCTCAGTCATGTCAGACTCTTAGCGACCTCATGGACTGCAGCCTACTAAGCTCCTCCCATGGGATTTTCCAGGCAAGAGTACTGGAGTGGGTTGCCATTGCCTTCTCCCAATTATATTCCCTTAGGTCCTCCAAAAAGACATGGGATGGTCTCACATAAAATGTAGCTGGTCTTTTTTTTTTTCCCGTCTTCCATTTTGCAAGGGTAGGTTAAGTCCCAGGGCCACCAGCTCCTTCTATCCTGTTGCATCAGTGTTCAGCTGTGGTTTTCTAGTCTCATTGTCAGAGGATGTGATGAAAGAGTTTCAGCGTCTGATGCAAGACTGTGCTCCCTCGGTGCCCTTGTGCCCCAACACATTGGCTCTGTGCCCCCGTGTGAGAAGCTTGCTGACTGATTGGGGAACATTTGCCAGTCCCTGAAGTCCTGACTTTAAGAACAATCTATAGGGCTTTACCTGTGAAGCGGAGGAACTCTGGAAAACTGTCCTCTGATGGGATCACCAGGACAGTAAGGAAGGTAAGGTCTAGGAGGTGTTAGGTGTAAGGTCTAGGAGGAAACAAAAACAGAAATAGCAGCCTCCACTGACCTGCCATCCTCTGCAGACTCATTTGCTCCTACTCAAAACGTCAGACCCTCCAGAGACAGCCTGGAATATCTTGCCTGCAAAATATACAGCACGGAGACCTGGCACTTTTTGTTCTCACAGGACAAAGCATTCAAACATAAATGTCAATATGAAACAATGGCCCCCAGTATTTTCATTTACCACCAGTAATTACTGCTCAGGAAAAGGATTAAAAAAACATACAAAGCCTAACTCCAATTCCCTATAGCCCGCTGCTCATTCCTTTCTGTAACCAGCAACATATTCACCAATGTATTTAAAACCAAGCATGAAAAGGTCAAGAATACCAATAACTTAGTTACTGGGAGTGCTGACAAAGGATCTAAAGGGGTTTTAGGCACCATGTCTGTCCGGGCTCATTACACAAATATGCCCATCCTCTGGGAGGGCTGCAGGAAGAATGAGTGAGGGAATGTATCCAGGGCGCTTCACACAGAGCCTGGCAAGTGGTAAAGGCTTGATATATAGCAGCTATCGCTATTATTAGCACCACAGAGGGGCTCGCCTGGAAACTCCATCCGGTGTCAGGCTAAGGCAGGAGATGTGAAAAAGGAATGTGCATTACGAGGTGGAGAGGGAGAGAAAGGAAGGAGACCAGGAGAAACCAAGAATCAGACAAGTTTTCCAAATTTTCCTGAGGACAACTTCTACCCTAGATGCACCATCCAAAATGATCTTTTTTCTAAATTTGATTATTAGATGCTGCCAACTGAGTTAAACTATATGATTTTATTTATGAAAAGTATTTTTCCAAGATAGAAGATTCACTTAGCTATATTTAGGTGATCCTTGGTTTTTTGTGTTTTGGTGGGTTTTTTTTTTTTTTTTTTTTTTTTGGTTGGGGATGGTTTGCATGTTTTACAAAAATGAAAGACCCAGGTGATAATTTTTCCTACTTAGTCCTGAGACAAAATCCTGGTGGGTTATAGTTTTGTTGACCATTTGTCTATCTGGAATATCTGGAAAAA
>SJYX01021433.1:0-54548 GCA_006410675.1 Oreotragus oreotragus | reverse complement strand
AGAGTCCCTTGGACTGCAAGGAGATCCAACCAGTCCATTCTGAAGGAGATCAGCCCTGGGATTTCTTTGGAAGGAATGATGCTAAAGCTGAAACTCCAGTACTTTGGCCACCTCATGCAAAGAGTTGACTCATTGGAAAAGACTCTGATGCTGGGAGGGATTGGGGGCAGGAGGAGAAGGGGACGACCGAGGATGAGATGGCTGGATGGCATCACGGACTCGATGGACGTGAGTCTGAGTGAACTCCGGGAGATGGTGATGGACAGGGAGGCCTGGCGTGCTGCGATTCATGGGGTTGCAAAGAGTCGAACACGACTGAGCGACTGAACTGAACTGAACTGATATCAAGACAGCAAGGGTTAGCATACAAATCCAGTGGAATTTGTTAGATCTCTGCATCAGAACTGAGATAATGTTCCAACATGGGTAATCAAACATCCATCTTTTCTGTAAGATACTTATTACACACTAAGCCTTGGAAGAGCTTGTAAACATCCTTCTCTTCACCTGGTTTATTTAAGCAGCCTGCCCCAGGCACTATGAAGAAAGAGCTTGGTGAGTTCACAATGCTCTTTCAAAGGTAAACAGCTTTGGACTTTTGAGTACTTTTGTTTCTGGCAAGGTTGCACTGAACCCAAAGTTTCATTCTTATTCTGCTTCAAAGGCATATTAACGCACTCAGTCCAGTACATCCATTACAGAAATAAGACCTGAAGGAATACATACTGGTAAAGGTTAAACATCATGGCTATTATAGTGGGTTAGAATTCCAAAGGTGTCCCATTCAGAGTTGTCCCAGGTAGGCTGTATTATTAGGCTCAAGTAATCTGCATCACCTAAATTAACAAGTACCTTAGGTCCAAAGAGATAAGTGTCACCCAATGAGAAGATGAGTTAATGGTGAAAGTGGATCCAAAACTTAGATCTCCCAATTTGTCCTTTTTCCTCTCAAGCCAGATTTCAACATATTAAATAGTAAGAAACCCTAATATTAAGAGGCAAACTACAATTATCAATATTTATTAACAGTAGATACATGATAAACCCATTTAGGGTAAAGTCTTTGCTTGTTTTGAATTCAACAGTAAATGGAAACTGAAAAGGCCAAGATTAGGAGGTGAGCAATTCAAAGAACAAAACCAGTCCACTAAATGTGCTACAGAAAACAGTACTTCTAAATAATTTTGAAAGGAGTAATACTATACAGAACCTAGTGAAATACATTATTCTAACCTAGAAGTAAAGGTGGTACCATATTGGATTTTATTTTAAAAGTTTGGTTTACTTCCTAGATGTAGGCCCAAGTATAAATTTATAAAATTGACTCACCTGTTCCCAAGCTGCAGCAACTGCAGTGAGAAGTAAGAAACAAGACTATCTCATCATCATTGAAGCGACTGCACAAAAATCCCTAAGGTGTAGTCCTAACTTTGTAGTGAAGTTGTTTGGAATTAGAAATTTCGATTTCTACAACTCCAATACTTTGGCCACCTGATGCTAAGAACTGAGTCATTTGAAAAGACCCTGATGCTGGGAAAGACTGAGGGCAGGAGGAGAAGGGGACGACAGAGGATGAGATGGCTGGATGGCATCACCGACTCAATGGATATAGGTTTGGGTGGACTCCGGGAGTTGGTGATGGGCAGGGAGGCCTGGCGTGCTGTGGTTCATGGGGTCGCAATGAGTTGGACACGACTAAGTGACTGAACTGNAGACTGAGGGCAGGAGGAGAAGGGGACGACAGAGGATGAGATGGCTGGATGGCATCACCGACTCAATGGATATAGGTTTGGGTGGACTCCGGGAGTTGGTGATGGGCAGGGAGGCCTGGCGTGCTGTGGTTCATGGGGTCGCAATGAGTTGGACACGACTAAGTGACTGAACTGAACTTCAAGTGAACACACCGAGCCTGGCAGGGTTAACTGAGTAGAAGAGTTGGTTTCTCTTTGGGAGGATGTGGACGAACGGAAACTTTCATACATGTGGACAGCATGCAGCATCTCACAGACTTGAAGATATGCTTTCTCTGTGATCTAGCAATTACACTATATATTACCCAAAAGACACTCTTATATGTGTTTACAAGAATTCTCACTGCAAATGTGTTTGTAGCAGCAAAATTTTAAAAACAAGTGTCATTTCAAAAATGGATACACTGCAAAACAGCAATTAAAATGGAATTAGGCCTACACACATCAACATAAACTTCAGACATGTTGAATGAAAAACCTAAGTTGAAAAAACATGCCATGATTTTAAGATGCAACATTACATACTTACAAAATTAGTAAAAGTATAGAACTGTGTATGAGAATGATAAACCAAATTCAAAGAGTCTACCTCTGAGAACAGAGGCACGGAAATGAGATGTAGGAGGGCTGAGAGGGATTCAATTTTATCTGTAGGTGTTTATCTGACACAAACTGACATTAGATAAATAAAGCAAGTGGTATGTTTTTTTAAAAATTCTACACTTTTTCTACATGCTTGAAATCTTATTTAAAGACCAACCAAAGAAGTGTGGGAGGGAAGGTGTTGCTATTTCCAAATTAAACCCTAATACCTAATATTCAGAAGTAGCTCTAAAAATCATGATGCCAAGCCATTAATTCAGAGATGTGACTCATCTCATGACACAGATCATCCCAAAAGTCTGAAAGCTGCACCACAGCTGGGACATTCCTCTAAGTCATAATCAGTCATTTAAAAATTATTTTTGGACATAGACAAGATGGCAGAATAGAAATCCTAGACCTCACTACCTCAGAGAAAAACTGACTTAACAACATATGGTCCAAAAAGCCTTCATGAGAACTCCAGATACCAGTTGATAATCTCAAAGCCAAGAACAGACACATTGAAATGAACAATCTGAAAAGCAGTTTTATTTCAACCATGTCAGCCCCCTCCTCAGGCCAGCATAGCTCCTGTTTGGGAGGGAAAGCCCACCCTTAGCTCCTTCTTTGGGAGGGAAACGGAACACCAGAACAATCCCCCACTGTTCCAGGTTTTGGGGGGCTGCCCAAGAGACTTGATTTCAGTTTGGCCTGACTCAAAGCACTACTCTTGAATGCCTGGGGGCCAATGAGAACAAGAGAGCACAGGGAGTTGTTGCAGTATCAGACAACCTCAGACAGACACTAGACAAAGCAAGAGACTGTAACTCCTTGGAAAAGAAACCTGGTTGGGGGATGAAGAGTTGGAGGAGGCGCGGGGGAGTTTACACATACAAGTACAGAGATTACACAACCCTATAAAAGGTTTGAGAATCTCTAGCTGGGAAGTTCAGTTCAGTTGCTCAGTCGTGTCCGACTCTTTTGCGACCCCATTAACCGCAGCACACCAGGCCTTCCTGTCCATCACCAACTCCCGGAGTTTACCCAAACTCATGTCCATTGAGTCAGTGATGCCATCTAACCATCTCATCTTCTGTCATCCCCTTCTCCTCCTGCCTTCAATCTTTCCCAGCATCAGGGTCTTTTCAAATGAGTCAGCTCTTTGCATCAGGTGGCCAAAATATTGGAGCTGGCAAGACTGGTGAAGATATTTCCCAGTACAATTCAGTCTGTAAAGCAGGCAAAGGTACCTGTTTTTTCAAATGCAAAAATCAGAACAAAAAAATAACAAGAAACATGGAAACAAGGCCCAAAGAAACAAAATTAATCTCCATAACTGACCAAAAAGAAATGGAGATCTATGCATCACCTGACAAATAACTCTAGGATACAATGGTGGACACATGTCATTATACAGTTGTCCAAACTCACGTACAATAGCAAGAGTTAACCCTAATTACGGTAAACTAGGGACTTGGGCTGATTCTGACGTGTCAGTGCCATGTTCTTAATTATAACAAATGTACCACTCCGCTGGGGAATAGTGATAATAGGGAAGATAATACATATATGGAGACAGTAGATATATCAGAAATCTTTGTACCTTATGCATACTTTTGCTGAGAATCTGAAATTTCCCTAAAAATAAATTCCATTAAAAAAAGAAAAAAAAGAAAAAGGCTTCAAATCAATAATCTAACTTTACACGTCAAGGAACAAGGGAAAAAACAAAAAAAGAACTAAACCCAGTTACCAAGAACTAAACCCAGTTGTCAGAATGAAGAAAATAAAAAATGGAATAGAAATAAATGGAAATATAGAAAAAATAAATTTAATAAATGCTTAGCCAGAATAAGAGTCAACATAAGTCAGAAATGAAAGAGAAATTAAAAGGGATCATGAGACTATATGCCAACAAATTGGATAACCTAGAAGAAATGGATACAATTTTAGAAATACACAACCTACAAGAGTGAATTGTGAAGTGGAGATTAAATCAATCATCAAAAGCCTCCCAACAAAGAAAGCCCAGGACCAGACAGATTCAATAGATAAGTCTATCTAACATTTAAAGAATTAATACCAATCCTTTTGAAACTTCCAAAAAACTAAACAGGGAATACTTCCAAACTCATTCTATGAGGCCAGCCTTATCCTGATAGCAAAATCAGACAAAGATATAAGAAAATAAAACTACAGACCAATATGCCTGATGAATACTGATACAAAAATCCTCAAAAAAAAAAAAAAACAAACCCCAAAACAAGCCAACTAAATCCAGTAGCATTTTAAAAGAATTATATACTATGGACAGGTGCAATTCCTGGAATATGACTGGTTCAACATATTAAAAAATCAATGTAATATAGCACATTATCAGGATGTCAAAACCCACATGACTACTCTCAAGAGAAAAAGCATTTTACAAAATTCAACATCTTCTCGTGATTAAAAACAAACAAAAAAAAAAACACCTCAAAATAGGAACAGAAGGAAATTACTTCAACGTAGCAAAGGCTACATATGAAAATCCACAAGTAACATCATATCCAAATGTGAAAAAACGAAAACTTCTCCTCTAAGACCTTAACTTTTTAAGGTAATTTGAGTATATAAATTCACAACAGTGATAGTCACTGAAATCACTGAATTCATTATAAATATATGTATCTTTAAAACCTTTGTGAATCCACATGAAACGAATAAATAGGTCAGTGGGAAGGCAGAAGTCCAGATATTAAGAGAATGTACAAAACAGAATGGAAGACAAACAGGAAAAGTAACATTAAAGAAAGAATAGCCATATTTGGATAGGTAAATGGGTGTTCTTGAGCAAACGAAAGATGATGCAAAACAAATACATTTAATACAATTAAAATACAAATACATCCTCCAACTGCACAGTTCAAAGCTTCCACACACATCTTACATAATAGCTGTGCAATCTATAAAGCCTTACCATTTTAATATGTGAGGTTAAGTCAACAAGAGATTTCTGTATGGAGATAAAAAGAGTCTTTTTCTTCTTTTAGCCTAACATAGTTTAAACTGTAGTTACAAAATTCAAAGATGCTGAAAAGTGGAACTAGAGAAGATTCTGCTAGTGATTTTCATTCTCGCTAGGTAATCATTTTCATTACCTAGAGTGAAAGTCACTCAGTCCTGTCCGACTCTTCGCGACCAAATGGACTATGTATTAGTCCATGGTATTTTCCAGGCCAGAATACTGGAGTGGGTAGCTGTTCCCTTCTCCAGGTGATCTTTCCGACCCCGGGATTGAACCCAGGTCTCCCACATTGCAAGTGGATTCTTTACCAGCTAAGCCACCAGGGAAGCCCAAGAATACTGGAGTGGGTAGCCTATCCCTTCTCCAGCAGATCATCCCAACCCAGGAATCAAACCAGGGTCTCCTGCACTGCAGGCGGAGTCTTTACTGGTAGCTGAGCTACCAAGGAAGCCAAAGAGTTAAACAGGAGCCACATTTGCTGGCCATGTTTTATTTGTCCTTTTTCTTCAAACAGGATAACCAAAGATACAGACAGTATTCCATAAAGTAAAATAGATGAGACAAATTCTAAGAGACTGCGATGCCACATGCTACATTTAACCTAATTTTATTCATGCTTGCTTTGGGATGGGGAATATATCATTCAGTAAAAACATACAGTAAAAACAAAATATGTCTTATCATGTACAACTTTTAAACTACAATAATGATGTACCTTAATTACTTCCATGCACACAAGTCTAACATTACAGTTTTTTAAAAAATAAACACAATTAAGACTTCTAGGAGCATTTTATAATAAAGTAATTCCTAATTTTTCTTTGTAGATAGATCAAGCACCTCCAAAATACAAATTCCTATACACAGTGAGCGCTTTACTTAAAATGAATACTTAAGTAAATTAAGTACGTGGACAGCCTTAGGATAAGCTGACATTATATATTCAGCCAAGTAGGCAACAAACCATAGTGCCAAATGGAAAAAAGTGTATTTGCAAATAAATTTCAAAAACTAACTTTTTATAATTAAATACAGAAAATATACTGATTTGCTAAAATAAATAAGATGTGATGTAACACTTCACTATAAAGAATGCATACCAGAACATTTATAAACAGTGAGTGAATCTCATTAAGAAGAGTTTACTACAATAAACGCTGGCTAAATAGAAGTGCATACTGTGAAGCACTATGGGTGGTATATGTTTTGCCACATACTCTTGTTACCTTGAGGTAGATAACACATGTGTACCAAATTCGGCATTCATTTTCAGTTGCTGCTGGTATCATGTGTTTTTAAGAAATGTGTACAGTATGAAAAACTTGAAAATACTCATGAATGAAAAATGTTTTAGGAAAAAAATAGATATTTTCATGCAATTATGTACAGTCTCACTGTGTAAATTTCAAGGCAAGATTTTTGTTTCCTGTAAAACAGATCATTGTTCTATAAGAGAATGTTTTTTACTTGTCTTAGTGCATTTCTTTTGTCTCCTCCTGCATTGCATTATTTTGCTCTATTCTTTATTTTTGTGTGCAAACGACATGCCAGTTAAAATGAAAACCATCTCACATGTAGAAAAAAAGTCTGGATTTTAAAAACCAAGAAAAAAATCCTTTCTAAATGACACCATCTGATTCAAGTAAAAAAAAAAAAAAAAAAGACTTAAACACTAGTAATAAAAAAGACAAAAACACATTTCATAAAGAATACAGAGAGAAATGTCTGCTGAGTGTTTTAGTTCAGATGTTTCAGAATGCTGCTGTATGTCTTATGAGGAATCTGAGGGGAAGATTTCATAGCAGAAGGTGTTAATGTGGCCTGTATTGACTTAAGTGGTGACCCAACTGGGCTGTGGAACTGCGGGATGCCTATGGATTCAAGCTGCTTGCTGAAGAGGAACTCCCCACTGCTGTCCAGAAATCCTTCCTCATTTCCTCTCTCCCCAAGCTTCCCATCCTCTATCGGCTCAGTTTCTAGCATTTCAGTATCTTCTTTCCTGCTAAAAAACTTGTCCAGGTAACTGGTATAAGTGTTTTCCTTTTCAATTTGCTCATCCTTCCTTACCTCACAACAAAACTGATTTATGAGAAAACAGTCCTCCCCACCACCCACAAACTGGCTATCCCAAGAAGACTGGTACAATGCTTCTAATTGAGCCAAATTTGCCATTCCTTTTTCCTGTTTTTCTCGGCTTACTGACTTTGATATCAAGCTTTTCAATTCTAGCTGGGACACTGAGCTGTTCAAGTCATTTAATTTGTCAACAACATCAGCAGCCTCATGTTGTGAACTAAGCTGAATAGTTCCTGCAATAAAGGAATCAAAGTCAAATCCCTGATTCTTTCCTCTTTCTTTTTCAGCCAGTTGCTGTGATGCTTCCTCTAAAGCTATCTGGGCTTTAACCAATCCATTCCTTTCACATTTTGACTTGCCCTTCTTATCAGATTTTTCTTTGCTTTGTTCTTTCCAATTAGAAAGATCTATAATAAGCTTGGGCTCATAATAATGATTAACTTCACTCTCTCTCCAAACTAAGTTATCTAAATATGATGATGACCTCGTTTTGTAGTTACAAGTATGGCTACACTCCAGATCACAGTATTTGTTTTCATGATGATCTGGGTACTGCCAACAAGGCTCAGTAGAGTAACTGGTGTCAAAAGCAGGATCCTCCAAATACTTTTCACGATCTCCATCCAAATATTTTCGAGGATCAACTTGTACTTCTTCTTCATCAGTGACATCAGACAGAGCTCTTGGGTCTAGCTGAACTTCCTCAATGTCAAAGTTGTTATGTATAGGCCAATCATGCTCTGAAAATTGACAATCATGGTACCTGAAAAAAATTAATACATTAGTGTTACTCCAGGTATATGATTTCACTTTCAAATTTACTGCATGCCTTTTGGGTCAAAGCACTATGCTTGCTAGGTCTATGAGGGGAATAATAAGAGTATTAAGTCATGTAAGAATTTATAATCTTAATGGATAGGTAAGCCCTGTTACTATATAAAGCGATATGATGCAATGGAGCATATAATTATATAAACTTCACATAAACATCTGAGTGGCTGGCTAGTCTACAGTTCAACTTCAAAATTTATACAAACAATCTCACACACAGGGGAAAAAAAAAAACCTTTACGGCCACAAAATGTAGATCTCTAATTTCAATCAGGTGTCATACAGATTTTCACTCTATGGAAATAAGGCAGACTAGAAGGCGGCTTGCTGGAACTCATCGCCATGAGCAGAACAAAGCAAGTCTCCATGTAAATGTGTTACTGAATGTGGTATCCTCTCACTGACACATTACAGCAAGGTGCCCACACTACAACCAAGCAGAGGCAGACTAAGACACAAGCGGAAACAGTGGCGGTTGAAGAGAAGAGAATAGAAAAGAAATTGGATGACTTAACTAATAAGGACGGTAGAAAATGTCGAGATTGGAAGACATCTGGGTATGTGAGAAAACAACTATATATAGATAGTAGAAATGTTCATGTAGATGGTTGGCAGATATGTTTGATCATAAATACTTCAACATTTAAGGAGTTAAAAAATACAGCAAGTGAAGAAACTAATTTCAGAGTTAACTACTTCTTGTTCCAAAGTAGCATTTAACTTTTCCCATTATGTATATAATAAGCAGTAAGTATTAAATAATGAAGTTACATAAAGGCTATTCAAAGATAGCAATAAGTTTAGCAGAAATCCAAAAAGACCATTTCTAAATTTTTAAGATTTTTACATTGTCTTATCATATACAATTTAAAATAAAACTCACTGAATTATGTTTTATTGAAAACAAAAGCTTTTCCTAATTTAGGGTCAGTTTTACCTTTCCCAGTTATAAATGTGACTATGAGTTTCATCCATAAGCAAAATATCATCAACTTCATCTTCAATATGAAAAGGATGACTTGAGATTGGCTCATCCATTGGAAAAGAATAAATGCTCATGTAAGGATGGGAAAGCGCTTCTTCAGCTGTCAACCGATCCATGGGGCTGAATGTCAAAATTTGTTCCAGGAAATCCAGTGCTACAAGAGGAAGAAAAAAACCTTAACTGTACTGGAGGTCCCATAAAGAAAAAAAAGGGATTACATAATTAAAAGGTAAGTTAATTTAAGTTCTGTCAGAGAAACAAAACAACTTACCTGATTCACTGATTAAAAAGACATGTGTCCGAGAAACAAAATAAGTGTTGAAATATATCCCAATCTCATATTATGGCCAATTATAAAGGAAAAGGAATATATCAAGTTGAACCATATGAAATTTTCATTTTGTCAGTCAAAACAGTCAATAACAGCAATTTCCTATGGCATAACCTGATACATAGGTCCTAATTTCAGCTCTGCAACTCACTAGGTTAGCTGGATTACTAGCTATGTGGAACCGGTGAGGTTAAACGTGCTGAACTTCCATTTCTTCATGTGTAGAATGGGTACAGAGGTAGGTATAAGGTATAAAAATGAAATATATAGTGTTTAGTGCTCAATATAAAGCCCTTTGCTCCCCTTAACTCATTGACCAGCTGTTGTACTAATTTTGTTGACTTCTGTTTCACACCAATCATACTACTGCAGATCACATCACTTTAGGGCTACAGCATAGCTACCGCAAACCCAGTTCTTCTCACTAACTCAGACTGCATCACTCTGTCACCAGCCGTCCACCACCAACCACACACTTGAGTGCCTTATGAGTGACACCATCTTAACTCTGAACCATTCCCACCTTCCACTTTTTCTGTTTCCTAGTTGTACAGTACTGATAAAAGCTGGATGCAAAATCACGTGTGTGTGTGTGTGTATATATATATATATAAAAGCTCTCTACAGATTCACACATACTGTGGAATTTCAACTGGCCTTTGAAATGGCTCAGCAATGTTCCTCACCATTTCTTTATGCTCTCAATCTTCTCAATATTCTTAGCAGATAAACCTTCTTCACATTTATCTCAATCCCTAAGCTTTCACTCTGGTCTGTCACACATCTACTGATCCTTGCCTTCTATCTCAACAGAAAAGCTGGTTAGCACTTCTCTAAAACTAAGCTGCACTCTAGAAAGGACCTTATTCTCAACTCCCAATCTCTCATTAATATTAAAAGTAGCTGACATTTATACAGCCATTTATATTCCACAAAGTACTTCACTACATTATCTCATTCAATCCTCAGATCAGTCCAAAGAAGTACTAAAGAGAAGAAAGGTAAGGCTCCTTGTTATTCCTACCCTTCAGTGGCCCAGGGCTGAGGTTCCTGCCTATGCTCCACCTTTTCCCCACCCGCCTCAGATATGCAAATGACACCACCCTTATGGCAGAAAGTGAAGAGGAACTAAAAAGCCTCTTGTTGAAAGTGAAAGTGGAGTGAAAAAGTTGGCTTAAAGCTCAACATTCAGAAAACGAAGATCACGGCATCCGGTCCCATCACTTCATGGCAAATAGATGGGGAAACAGTGTCAGACTTTATTTTTTTGGGCTCCAAAATCACTGCAGATGGTGACTGCAGCCATGAAATTAAAAGACGCTTACTCCTTGGAAGGAAAGTTATGACCAATCTAGACAGCATATTCAAAAGCAGAGACATTACTTTGCCGACTAAGGTCTGTCTAGTCAAGGCTATGGTTTTTCCTGTGGTCATGTATAGATGTGAGAGTTGGACTGTGAAGACTGAGCACCAAAGAATTGCAGCTTTTGAACTGTGGTGTTAGAGAAGACTCCTGAGAGTCCCTTGGACTGCAAGGAGATCCAACCAGTCCATTCTGAAGGAGATCAACCCTGGGATTTCTTTGGAAGGAATGATGCTAAAGCTGAAACTCCAGTACTTTGGCCACTTCATGCAAAGCGCTGACTCATTGGAAAAGACTCTGATGCTGGGAGGGACTGGGGGCAGGAGGAGAAGGGGACGACCAAGGATGAGATGGCTGGATGGCATCACTGACTCGATGGACGTCAGTCTAAGTGAGCTCAGGGAGTTGGTGATGGACAGGGAGGCCTGGCGTGCTGCGATTCACGAGTTCGCAAAGAGTCGGACACGACTGAGCGACTGAACTGAACTGAACCTAGGAAGTGATTTCATGATACATCAAGCTGTTCTTGGTTCTTCTGCAAGTCAGTGCCCCACATGTCTCAAGGCAAGAGACAATCTAAGGCACAGTTATAGATAGTTGACTCAGCATAACTGCCATTCTCAGAGCGAAACACATCCAACTACATGAGAGGAATATACTCTAGAATCCCTAAAACTGATAGCAGGGAGAAAAGGGAGAGCTAACAAACTAGTCACGCTGAACTCCCAAATGTATGCAAATAAAAAAATTTCCATCATTGTGAAAATTCTATTGGATAGCCCTGCTCTAGAGGAAATCAGTCTATTTACTACAATGGTATGCTAAGATAAAGAAAAAAGTGGTAAGTTATAGAGAAAGGGAGGATAAAAGGTAACCATGAAGGGAAATTTAAAAGATTGGGTATCCATTTAAAGACACTAACCAGTACAGGGTTCCAGTAGTCTTAATGTGTCAACTCACATGTACTTAATCTTGTTTGCTTTTTCCCTCTGAAGATCATGAACAGAATGTGAGAAAGGAACATATACTACTCTAATAAGAGTTCCCCACTGTTCAGAAGGTACCCCCGCCCTCCGCAACAAAATTCCAGTGTTAATGAAGAAGAAACTTGCAGAGCACATCTATGTAACAAGTCCTTAGCTTCAGGAACTTTAAACACTCTGCACTGCATTTGTATGTGAGTACCCATGGCACTAGTGGTAAAGAATCTGCCTGTCAATGCATAAGACGCAAGAGACGAAGGTTTGATCCCCGGGTCGGGAAGATCCCCTAGAGCAGGAAGATCCCCTGGAGCAGAAAATGGCAACCCACTGCAGTATTCTTGCCTGAAAAATCCTGTGGACAGAGAAGCCTGATGGGCTACAGTCCATGGGGTCTCAAACAGTTGGACATGAATGAGTACGTGCGTGCACCCACACACACACAGAGTTCTATCACTTATGAAAATCAAAAATCCTTGTCCAATGGTTACTTTAATGAATCTATTATCAAAGACATTCATTCAACATATTATGAATAAATCCCAGGCACCAACTAAATATTCAGGTTAGTTCACAGCTGACTAATGAGGGCAAGGGAAAAGAAGATTCAAATTTAATCAGGTTACAAATGCTTCAACAGCAACATTCTGTATTACTAGCTTGTCTCTTTTGATAAGACTCAGCAATGGCAACAATGACTCCAAGCCAATCCCTGAGCACTCTCAACTTGGCTAAGCAGGGTCATACCTGCAGAGCAGACACATGTCCTAACACCAATCTGCCTCCCCATCTCTGGATTCTGATTTAACTTTCTGCACTTCCAACAGACAACTCTGAGGCATAGTCAAGTGCTACGTGACTGCTGTTCAGTTATGAACAAGGATGCTATCATGACTGTGGCAACAAGATCAGGAGTCAGAAAGTTAGCAATATATTACTGACTGTGAAGATACTCTAAAAGATGGGTTAAAAATGTAGCATTCCCGAAAAGGAAGCTTATGAAACCTGTTGAAATTAAATACAGTTGCTTCCTTTTCATTCAGGCATTTACTAATGAGTTCCAAGCATAGCTGAGGGGAAAAAAGATGCCATCCACTGCCTATTTCTCAAAACACTTGCTAAGTTAAAGCACTTTGATACATATTAACCTTAACTTAACTACATAATGATCAGAGTAGGTGATGTGAAAAATAAATGTATAATTAAGAGGAAGTTTAAGATGTTTAGGAAACTGTATCTCCCCAACTTTATGACTCAGAAAAGAACTATCACAATTCTGGCATGGATGGATACAGCTAAACACAGTACAATAATCCTTAAAGGTATGATACAGTCAACTTTTAAGGAAGATATTTTTCATTTCTAATGCTCTTCTTTTAAAAAATGTTATCTCATTACAGATAACTATTACAGTATTCAGATTTTTGTATCTTATTTGTAACAACAAACCCTAAAGATACATCTCTCCATTCTGATGTATGAAATTAACTGCTTTAGTGGTCAATGAAGTTTTGATTCTCTCCATGTTCCTATTACTTTCAAGTCTGCACAAACTGTCACATTTAGCACCCAGTATTACTAACACCAATCTGCAATCTTTTATGTAACAAGTTTGTTCATATGTAGTTTTGATCTTTTCTCCATCTCTTCCTTGCTCTAAAACCCTTGCTTTCCTTCAACTCAATTCCCTCTTTCATATCTAAATCACACTCCTATTTGTACCCTTACTTACTTATCATATAACCCTCCGAGAATCCCATTCCAGCTCAGTGACAGTCAGTGATAAACATGTTCACCTAGCAGAGACGACCAGAAGTAAAAGCTGGAAAAGCACATGGAGTCAGAACCAGGAAAGAGGGGTACACTGGAATCTGGAAAATTATTCAGAGCAAAGAAAAGATTCCCAGCCTAAGTGCCTAGCTATAAAAAGGAAAGCAAGAGCTGAAGTTTTAGGTGTACCTTGAATGCCTAAAGACTATTTGGGAGAATGCCACATCTATAACAATAAAAAGCTAAAGCTTCCCTACATACATCCTGCTGATACATAAACACACCATTACATGATAGTTACTTTTCAGCTATAGTACCTTCTCGACTAATTCCTGGAAGCAGCTGAGTTAAAGGTTTGTGTGGCTCAGTCATGTCATTTCTAATGTAAACTGGAATTACGCTGAGAAGCTCCTGACGATCTTCCTCATGGACAACAGGAATAGATTCTAAAATCAGCTGCATCTGTTCAAGTTCATGTGCACCTAGATGAGATTAAAAAACACCAAATGTAACATTAATAAACACATTTCTCAATGTTTAACCTATTGGCAATAAACATTCTAAAGCTACAGGAAACTAACAGAACTGTAATGACCATCGAAGGGAAAAATGGTTTTAACTGCATCATTAATCAGCAGATTTCACTGCTTTGAACATCATCATCAATCTGCTCAAAAATAATTTATCTTTTTCAAATTCTGCTCATTGATATGTTCAGTTTTAGCTGCTTTGTTTCCGTAAGAAATTGACTTGAAGTCTAGCCTCATATTAAGGTATCACAAAGTAGTAAAAAAAGCAATAAACTGAGATTTAAAAGATGAGATTCTAGTCTCAACCATACATACTAATTAATTAACTCACTATAACTCGGAGAATACCTAACACAGTGCTGACTTAATTTCACTATCAATAAAATAGAGCCTTAGACTAGATTTGTGAAACAGAAAGTTTTATAATTACGATTAGGCTCAGTTAACATTTCAGAACCACTAGTAAAGAAATAAAAGGGGAAACTTCAGGCTAAATGGGCCGCTAATATTTAAAAAACAAAACATTCATTCGTTTTTCCACTTATGTCTAGAAATTCATTCAACAATCAAAATTTTTCTTGAGTGCCTACCATGAGCAAGGCACTTTAGAATACACCTGTGAAACAAAACTGGCCAGATCCCCGCCTTCGTAGAGCTCACAGTATAACGGAGGAAGACAGACAACAACCTCTGTAAACATTTACATCAGTGTCAAATGAAGAAAATTAGAGTAAGCTAAGGGGGACAGAAAGTGAAGAGGAACTAAAGAGCCTCTTGATGAAAGTGAAAAAGAAGAATGAAAAACGTGGCTTAAAGCTCAACACTCAGAAAACCAACATGGCATCTGGTCCCACTACTTCATGGCAAACAGACGGGGAAACAGTCGACACAGTGGCTGACTTTATTTTTTGGGGGTCCAAAATCACTGCAGATGGTGACTGCAGCCATGAAATTAGAAGATGCTTACTCCTTGGAAAGAAAGTTATGACCAACCTAGATAGCATATTCAAAAGCAGAGATATTACTTTGCCAACAAAGGTCAGTCTAGTCAAGGCTATGGTTTTTCCTGTGGTCACGTATGGATGTGAGAGCTGGACTGTGAAGAAAGCTGAGCGCCGAAGAACTGATGCTTTTGAACTGTGGTGTTGGAGAAGAGTCTTGAGAGTCCCTTGGACTGCAAGGAGATCCAACCAGTCCATTCTAAAGGAGATCAGTCCTGGGTGTTCTTTGGAAGAAACGATGCTAAAGCTGAAACTCTAATACTCTGGCCACCTCATGCGAAGAGTTGACTCATTGGAAAAGACTCTGATGCTGGGAGGGATTGGGGGCAGGAGGAGAAGGGGACGACAGAGGATAAGATGGCTGGATGGCATCACCGACTCGGACATGAGTTTGAGTGAACTCTGGGAGTTGGTGATGGACAGGCAGGCCTGGCGTGCTGCAATTCATGGGGCTGCAAAGAGTCGGACACGACTGAGCGACTGAACTGAACTGAACTGAAGGGGGACAGAGAGCACTGTTAGGAGTACGGTTAATTTATATTAACAACCCCTTCGTTGTTATGACCATATCATCTTTATGACCAAGGAAGGCCTCACTGAGAAGCTGACAAGGAAGTTAAGCAATACACCATACATTCATAAAGAGGAAGGGAGTTCCAGGAAGATGAGAAAGGGCCCAGAGGCCTAGAGGTGACAGCGGGCTTGGTGTGTCCAAGAAACAACAATTGGGCAAGTGTAGCTGAAGTACAGTGACTCAGGAAAGTGACAGGAGATGAGCCCAGTGGTACCAGAACACTGAGAGTTTATGTCATTCTGAATTAGATAAGAAACCATTAGAGTTTTGAACAGAGAAATGCCATGAGCTATGTTTTCAGAGAACTACTATGTGGCTATGTGGTAACTAGACCACAGACAAGAAGAGTTAAAGCAGGAAAGCCAGTTAGGAGATCATGTGTTAGACCAGGAAAGGGAGGATGAGAGCAGTGAAAGAGATACTAGCAGTAAGACTCAAGATATACTTTAAAGAAACAGCCCATAAGACCTGTTAAGGAGAAAAGTGAAAGACGATGCCAAGATTTTGGCCTGAGCAACTGAGAAGTGGGTCTGGTTTACTAAGATGAGGAAGACAGCAGAAAGAGGAAGTATGAAGGAGAGATATCAGGAGGTCAGTTTTGGATAAGTTAAATTTGAGATGCCATTAAATATCTAAGTGGAGATACTGAGTAAGACCAAAAAATAAGGCTAGGGCACTTACTATACGTTAAAAATACACAGATTTCCAATGAATGCTTAGGCTTCGCCTTTTATTACTATTAATATGAGGCCTATCCTAACCAATAGATTTCCCTCATGCTCCTTTTACTGAATGGTTCACAAACCTACTGAAAAGGTTTTTAGGACGGAACTAAAACTAAGTCTTTCAAGTCATTTCATAAGCATTTCTGTTTAATTAAATGTTTAAAGTGTACAAAGGTTTAAGATAAAAAATTGTTTTATTTAGATTTGTTTTAATCCACCTTAACTCAAAACTTTCTCATGTACTTTTTTAGATTCCCTCATAGCACCAAACTAATTATAAAATTGGTTGTTTCTGAAATATCACATCAGTCAGGCCAACAGGATATGGCAGTTCAAGCAACAGGGTTGACAGGAGACAAAGAAAGAACTACTGAATTTACAATAGCTGAAAACATTTCACCAGGAAGTGACAAACACAAACAGAATCAGGTAACACAGGTATCATTTAACAAAAACAATCGACAAATATTGATCTATAAAATAGGAAATTATGTTTAAGAAATAAAGATATATACAAAAGAAACACTAGAATTCAGACTAACTTTACTGAACAATCCAGTAAATATGTAAGTGTCCTCAATCTTTAAAATACCGTTTTATCTTTTTTAATAGTTTCAGTTCAGTGGCTCAGTCGTGTCCGACTCTTTGCGACCCCATGAATCGCAGCACGCCAGGCCTCCCACTATCACTTATGAAAATCAAAAATCCTTGTCCAATGGTTACTTTAATGAATCTATTATCAAAGACATTCATTCAACATATTATGAATAAATCCCAGGCACCAACTAAATATTCAGGTTAGTTCACAGCTGACTAATGAGGGCAAGGGAAAAGAAGATTCAAATTTAATCAGGTTACAAATGCTTCAACAGCAACATTCTGTATTACTAGCTTGTCTCTTTTGATAAGACTCAGCAATGGCAACAATGACTCCAAGCCAATCCCTGAGCACTCTCAACTTGGCTAAGCAGGGTCATACCTGCAGAGCAGACACATGTCCTAACACCAATCTGCCTCCCCATCTCTGGATTCTGATTTAACTTTCTGCACTTCCAACAGACAACTCTGAGGCATAGTCAAGTGCTACGTGACTGCTGTTCAGTTATGAACAAGGATGCTATCATGACTGTGGCAACAAGATCAGGAGTCAGAAAGTTAGCAATATATTACTGACTGTGAAGATACTCTAAAAGATGGGTTAAAAATGTAGCATTCCCGAAAAGGAAGCTTATGAAACCTGTTGAAATTAAATACAGTTGCTTCCTTTTCATTCAGGCATTTACTAATGAGTTCCAAGCATAGCTGAGGGGAAAAAAGATGCCATCCACTGCCTATTTCTCAAAACACTTGCTAAGTTAAAGCACTTTGATACATATTAACCTTAACTTAACTACATAATGATCAGAGTAGGTGATGTGAAAAATAAATGTATAATTAAGAGGAAGTTTAAGATGTTTAGGAAACTGTATCTCCCCAACTTTATGACTCAGAAAAGAACTATCACAATTCTGGCATGGATGGATACAGCTAAACACAGTACAATAATCCTTAAAGGTATGATACAGTCAACTTTTAAGGAAGATATTTTTCATTTCTAATGCTCTTCTTTTAAAAAATGTTATCTCATTACAGATAACTATTACAGTATTCAGATTTTTGTATCTTATTTGTAACAACAAACCCTAAAGATACATCTCTCCATTCTGATGTATGAAATTAACTGCTTTAGTGGTCAATGAAGTTTTGATTCTCTCCATGTTCCTATTACTTTCAAGTCTGCACAAACTGTCACATTTAGCACCCAGTATTACTAACACCAATCTGCAATCTTTTATGTAACAAGTTTGTTCATATGTAGTTTTGATCTTTTCTCCATCTCTTCCTTGCTCTAAAACCCTTGCTTTCCTTCAACTCAATTCCCTCTTTCATATCTAAATCACACTCCTATTTGTACCCTTACTTACTTATCATATAACCCTCCGAGAATCCCATTCCAGCTCAGTGACAGTCAGTGATAAACATGTTCACCTAGCAGAGACGACCAGAAGTAAAAGCTGGAAAAGCACATGGAGTCAGAACCAGGAAAGAGGGGTACACTGGAATCTGGAAAATTATTCAGAGCAAAGAAAAGATTCCCAGCCTAAGTGCCTAGCTATAAAAAGGAAAGCAAGAGCTGAAGTTTTAGGTGTACCTTGAATGCCTAAAGACTATTTGGGAGAATGCCACATCTATAACAATAAAAAGCTAAAGCTTCCCTACATACATCCTGCTGATACATAAACACACCATTACATGATAGTTACTTTTCAGCTATAGTACCTTCTCGACTAATTCCTGGAAGCAGCTGAGTTAAAGGTTTGTGTGGCTCAGTCATGTCATTTCTAATGTAAACTGGAATTACGCTGAGAAGCTCCTGACGATCTTCCTCATGGACAACAGGAATAGATTCTAAAATCAGCTGCATCTGTTCAAGTTCATGTGCACCTAGATGAGATTAAAAAACACCAAATGTAACATTAATAAACACATTTCTCAATGTTTAACCTATTGGCAATAAACATTCTAAAGCTACAGGAAACTAACAGAACTGTAATGACCATCGAAGGGAAAAATGGTTTTAACTGCATCATTAATCAGCAGATTTCACTGCTTTGAACATCATCATCAATCTGCTCAAAAATAATTTATCTTTTTCAAATTCTGCTCATTGATATGTTCAGTTTTAGCTGCTTTGTTTCCGTAAGAAATTGACTTGAAGTCTAGCCTCATATTAAGGTATCACAAAGTAGTAAAAAAAGCAATAAACTGAGATTTAAAAGATGAGATTCTAGTCTCAACCATACATACTAATTAATTAACTCACTATAACTCGGAGAATACCTAACACAGTGCTGACTTAATTTCACTATCAATAAAATAGAGCCTTAGACTAGATTTGTGAAACAGAAAGTTTTATAATTACGATTAGGCTCAGTTAACATTTCAGAACCACTAGTAAAGAAATAAAAGGGGAAACTTCAGGCTAAATGGGCCGCTAATATTTAAAAAACAAAACATTCATTCGTTTTTCCACTTATGTCTAGAAATTCATTCAACAATCAAAATTTTTCTTGAGTGCCTACCATGAGCAAGGCACTTTAGAATACACCTGTGAAACAAAACTGGCCAGATCCCCGCCTTCGTAGAGCTCACAGTATAACGGAGGAAGACAGACAACAACCTCTGTAAACATTTACATCAGTGTCAAATGAAGAAAATTAGAGTAAGCTAAGGGGGACAGAAAGTGAAGAGGAACTAAAGAGCCTCTTGATGAAAGTGAAAAAGAAGAATGAAAAACGTGGCTTAAAGCTCAACACTCAGAAAACCAACATGGCATCTGGTCCCACTACTTCATGGCAAACAGACGGGGAAACAGTCGACACAGTGGCTGACTTTATTTTTTGGGGGTCCAAAATCACTGCAGATGGTGACTGCAGCCATGAAATTAGAAGATGCTTACTCCTTGGAAAGAAAGTTATGACCAACCTAGATAGCATATTCAAAAGCAGAGATATTACTTTGCCAACAAAGGTCAGTCTAGTCAAGGCTATGGTTTTTCCTGTGGTCACGTATGGATGTGAGAGCTGGACTGTGAAGAAAGCTGAGCGCCGAAGAACTGATGCTTTTGAACTGTGGTGTTGGAGAAGAGTCTTGAGAGTCCCTTGGACTGCAAGGAGATCCAACCAGTCCATTCTAAAGGAGATCAGTCCTGGGTGTTCTTTGGAAGAAACGATGCTAAAGCTGAAACTCTAATACTCTGGCCACCTCATGCGAAGAGTTGACTCATTGGAAAAGACTCTGATGCTGGGAGGGATTGGGGGCAGGAGGAGAAGGGGACGACAGAGGATAAGATGGCTGGATGGCATCACCGACTCGGACATGAGTTTGAGTGAACTCTGGGAGTTGGTGATGGACAGGCAGGCCTGGCGTGCTGCAATTCATGGGGCTGCAAAGAGTCGGACACGACTGAGCGACTGAACTGAACTGAACTGAAGGGGGACAGAGAGCACTGTTAGGAGTACGGTTAATTTATATTAACAACCCCTTCGTTGTTATGACCATATCATCTTTATGACCAAGGAAGGCCTCACTGAGAAGCTGACAAGGAAGTTAAGCAATACACCATACATTCATAAAGAGGAAGGGAGTTCCAGGAAGATGAGAAAGGGCCCAGAGGCCTAGAGGTGACAGCGGGCTTGGTGTGTCCAAGAAACAACAATTGGGCAAGTGTAGCTGAAGTACAGTGACTCAGGAAAGTGACAGGAGATGAGCCCAGTGGTACCAGAACACTGAGAGTTTATGTCATTCTGAATTAGATAAGAAACCATTAGAGTTTTGAACAGAGAAATGCCATGAGCTATGTTTTCAGAGAACTACTATGTGGCTATGTGGTAACTAGACCACAGACAAGAAGAGTTAAAGCAGGAAAGCCAGTTAGGAGATCATGTGTTAGACCAGGAAAGGGAGGATGAGAGCAGTGAAAGAGATACTAGCAGTAAGACTCAAGATATACTTTAAAGAAACAGCCCATAAGACCTGTTAAGGAGAAAAGTGAAAGACGATGCCAAGATTTTGGCCTGAGCAACTGAGAAGTGGGTCTGGTTTACTAAGATGAGGAAGACAGCAGAAAGAGGAAGTATGAAGGAGAGATATCAGGAGGTCAGTTTTGGATAAGTTAAATTTGAGATGCCATTAAATATCTAAGTGGAGATACTGAGTAAGACCAAAAAATAAGGCTAGGGCACTTACTATACGTTAAAAATACACAGATTTCCAATGAATGCTTAGGCTTCGCCTTTTATTACTATTAATATGAGGCCTATCCTAACCAATAGATTTCCCTCATGCTCCTTTTACTGAATGGTTCACAAACCTACTGAAAAGGTTTTTAGGACGGAACTAAAACTAAGTCTTTCAAGTCATTTCATAAGCATTTCTGTTTAATTAAATGTTTAAAGTGTACAAAGGTTTAAGATAAAAAATTGTTTTATTTAGATTTGTTTTAATCCACCTTAACTCAAAACTTTCTCATGTACTTTTTTAGATTCCCTCATAGCACCAAACTAATTATAAAATTGGTTGTTTCTGAAATATCACATCAGTCAGGCCAACAGGATATGGCAGTTCAAGCAACAGGGTTGACAGGAGACAAAGAAAGAACTACTGAATTTACAATAGCTGAAAACATTTCACCAGGAAGTGACAAACACAAACAGAATCAGGTAACACAGGTATCATTTAACAAAAACAATCGACAAATATTGATCTATAAAATAGGAAATTATGTTTAAGAAATAAAGATATATACAAAAGAAACACTAGAATTCAGACTAACTTTACTGAACAATCCAGTAAATATGTAAGTGTCCTCAATCTTTAAAATACCGTTTTATCTTTTTTAATAGTTTCAGTTCAGTGGCTCAGTCGTGTCCGACTCTTTGCGACCCCATGAATCGCAGCACGCCAGGCCTCCCTGTCCATCACCAACTCCCAGAGTTCACTCAGACTCACGTCCATCGAGTCAGTGATGCCAAGCAGCCATCTCATCCTCGGTCATCCCCTTCTCCTCCTGTCCCCGATCCCTCCCAGCATCAGAGTCTCTTCCAATGAGTCAACATTTCGCATTAATAGTTTAGACTATAATAAATTGGTTTAAATCTTACATAAATCTTGATTCATAGAAATATATGAAATTATTTCTCCATTTATTTTAAAATTTCTAACCTGCAAAGAGGGTTTTACCAGTCAGCATTTCAGCAAAGATGCAGCCTGCAGCCCACATGTCAATGGCTTTAGTATAATTATTAGGAGAAAGTAAAAGACGTGGAGATCTGTACCATTTAGTAACCAATCCTTCAGAAAGATGACCCTGAAAAAGAAACAAAAATATACTTTTTACTTTAGCTGAATAACAGTACGTAAAACATGATTCATTAAAGGGCCCTTAATCTAAAAACAAACTGTAATTGTAAAATCCTTAAACAGTACTGGTGGCTTCTATGCCTATTTTCAAGGCTCTTGTACTTCTGAGGCCGTATGGAGATTCAATTCCCCCTGTAACATATCATCTATAACATGATATTCTCATGAAGTATTCTGACCAAAGATTACTATAAGAATTTAGTGTTAACTCTAGGGCACATATTCACAACAGGTTTGAGAAGAGAAGCTATTTATCACTTCAAGTCAACAATAAAGCAGTTATGCTTTAAATCAATGAGAGAAAGTCAGGAAAGAGTGCCAAAGGTGAGCTATTTATAAAGCAATGCCAACCTCCCTACTGACAAACCAGGGGACCTGGCTATACTGCACACGCCATTTCTAATCAATTTCACTACTTTATATTAAACATGTGTTGCCTTGTTTCATTCTAAAAATAATGCTGAGAAAATATGAAGGTAGACATTAACACTCAGGTTAAGGAGTCTGCAGGTCATATTTTAGCTGGATGTAGAAATGGAACTCAATTTTAGATAGTGTAACTCCTAGTTCAGTGTTCTATCCACAATACTTCACTGTTATCCACAAAGATGTGGTCATCCATTTCATTTTGGTACTCAGTATAGATCCTGAAGTTTTTTAAAGTTCAAGTTATACTCAATGTGAGATGATACATGCAAATACCAAGATGCGTCTTAGCTGTGTGCTTTGGGAAGCCAAGCAAGCAGGCCTCCCAGGGACGGTTTATCCCAAACAGCTCCATTTTTACATTTTAAACATCAGGCTCCCACGTATGCTTTCACTGAAAACTAAAAAACTAAAACTAAAGCGCTCAGCTCAAAAAATATCATTAATTTCCTGTACAAAAGCAAATTTTATGTAAGGCAAAGTTACTATGAATTCTTCTGCCTATTCTTATTGCCTACTTTATGTTTGTGCCAATTTAGATTTCAAACTAAGTTTGCTAAACAAGGCATAACAGAAGAGTATAACCAAACAAACAAACAAAAGTAAAAGTTGAAACAGCTACCTTCTGCCCTAAACACATGATATACCCTACTTTTAAGTAAGAGAGAATTTCAGTTATTACAAATAACCAGAATTTGTATTTAACTAGGATCCCGTTTCACCTTCACTTCAAATACAGGGAGACTGTGAATAGAAAAAAGGTAGCATGCAGAGTTTAACACAATTAACTACAAACTCTGCCACCACACACAAAGGAAATTACAAGCACCTGTTTCTGATGACGTGTATCAATTTAGAGGTCTGCCTCAACTGACTTTCCACATACCTTATGGGAATAATGGGGATCCATGATCCGTGCAAGACCAAAGTCACCTATCTTCAGCACCAAGTCTTCAGTATTAATGAAAAGATTCGCTGGTTTGAGGTCTCTGTGCAGCACGTTTGCTGAGTGAATGTATTTGAGCCCACGCAGCAGCTGATACATGAAAAGCCTGGCGTGCTCCTCCAGTAAAGGGCCCTGCTCCAGCACGTTGGCCAAGTCCGTCTCCATGTACTCCTGCACAATGTAAACGCTGTTCAGTTCGGTAAGAGAGCCCACGTCATCCGATAACTGGCTTCCACTAGGACCAAGAATTTCGAACACCTTCACAATGTTATCGTGGTCAAGCCTTCTAATAATTTTGATTTCACGCAGAGCATGTTTGACGCTCTGGGGGTCAGTAAGGACGATTTTCTTGATGGCCACTCTTTTGTCACAGTCATTGTCTACAGCAGAAAAAACCAGGCCATTGCCTCCACAACCCAGTGGTTTTAAGTCCATATACCTAGAGCCCAGGTCAAAGCCGTGAATGTTCATGAGACTTTCAAATTTCTCTGCCATTTTGAAACTCTTACTACTGGCTTTTCCTTTCAAACTGTCGAACTTGTGTGAACAAGGAAGAAAACTGGCATCAAAAGGAAAGATCTTTTAAAAAGGGAGAAAAAAATAATTCTGCGTCCACAGCAAGATGGTTTCTTGATGCTCATTGCATATGCCAACCAGGCCTGTTGAGTTCCCCTTAGATTTAAAGCTCAAAAAGCTCTACTCATACTGAGAATTAAAAAGATTGCAGTACTCATAGTTCAAGAAAGGGACAGCAACTCTGCAGACATTTAAAGAAAACACTCAAGAAACTCAAACGGAATGAAATGACATACTACGCACTCAGATTTACTGTGCTGAAGGATTTAACATTTAACAAAAATGTGAATAAATATGCACACAATAGGCTTCTATGAACATTCTCCTCACAGTGCAGATACATTCAGTGTTGGACTGGTCCTGAGCAGCATCATTCTAAGGTGCTGGTAAGCGCTATTTCCGTTTTGCTTCTTTTCTTCCTCTGTTGCTGTATATTTCAACAGGAAGCCCTGGCGGCTGTTGGTTAACAGAAGATGTCTTTTGTTAGTGATCAGGTGGCTCCAGCTCACCACAATCACAATCAAAGCTACCGTCCATCTTACTCTGATACAACCTGGAGGATGAGAAAAAAGAAGGAAAAGAGTCACCACTGCAGGAAATGCTCTTTTACTCAACTTTATAAAATGACACAAACTGGGCATTTAGGTATAAGCTACCACTGGTGGTGTATTAAACTTACATACGTCACTACATGGAAAGATTACCCTCAATCAAAAATAGCTACCCAAGTTGTAAGCAATTCACATGTGTTGACTCAGGCTCCAGACCTCACCATACTAGATTCTTTGTATTATCTAAGTCATTAGGTTGTATAGTTTCTTAAATGCCAATGAGCAAAGGAAAAGTTCATAATATTTTTACAGAATTCTTTAGAATTTTTCAGTAAAGCATTTGCAACATTTTTCTAAATACATATATAATAACTTAAAGTGTTAGTTCATTAATGGGCATGTTTATTAACTCTGCCTGACAGAGTTAATGCCTGACAATACCTAATGAACAAAAATGTAGCAATACAAATAAGAAATTTGCCAAACATGCTCTTAAACTTACAAGGTGAACTTCCGTTAAGTTCACTTACAAAGGGGTGAACTTAAACAGTGAATAAACCTATGAATAAAGCCTATGAAATGTTTAACTTCACTGATGATCAAAAACATCAAACTACTTCATGAAGATGATATTTCAGATTGGAAAAATAGTTTGAATGAAGTGTCTCAACTGCAAATATCAAGTCTGAAGAGGAATGTGGAAAAACAGGAACTTTCCTACAAAAATGGTGAGAGCTTACAAGGGACAGTTAGGGAGTTTGGGGTTGACTTGTACACAAAATGTTACAATTAAAATGGATAACCAACAAGAACCTCCTGTAGAGCACGGAGAACTCTGCTCAACATTCCGTGGCAGCCAGGATAGGAGGGGAGAGTTCAGGGGAGAACGGACACATGTACATGTACGGCTGAGTCCCTCTGCTGTCCACCTTGAACTATCACATCATTATTAACCAGTTATACTCCAATTTAAAACAAAAAGTTAATAAAAAATTAAAACAAAATAAAGTTATCATAAAATACTGGGAAAGAGTAAGAACATCAAAAAACAATTTGGCCTAAGTAAATAAATAAATATCATACCTATGACTTGGCAACTTTTCTTCAAGGAAAATTCCCTAGAGAAGTGCTTGCAAATGGATATACAGATGTTCTTTTTTTTTTTGGAATAGCAAAATAACAAAAACAGCCTAAACTTTCAACAATAAGAATAAATGAGTTATAATCATACAGTGAACTATTATACAATAGTAAAAATGAAGATGGCAGAAATCATCAAATATACACTAAATTTAAAAAGCAAACTGCATACAGCAATATACATGCTGCAACTAGTTATAGCAGGTGGATAAACATGCAATATAAAGCTATTTTAAGGTACATTCAGATGTAGCAAAAGTATAAAAACATAAGACTGATAAATAACAAATTAAAGATAATAATCACCTTAGGAATGAAGGAAGAAACAAGAATGGGGCGGGGGGATTACAGAGCATGCTTCAACCAATCTTTAATGTGTTATTTTAAAAAAACAACTGAAGTATGACAAATTATTAGAATGTTATAGTTAGGTAGAATGTAAATGAAGAGTTCATATAAGGGGAAACGCAGGCAGACAAAAAAGCAAAACACATATTAGATGGCAATAAGTGATATGGAAAAATAAAATAGAGAAAAGAGACAAAGAGGGTAGTGAGGAAATGCCTCTCTGATAAGGTGTTACTGGAGCAAAGCTCTAAGGGAGGAAGTAAGGAGGTGGGTGGGCCTTAAGGATGTTATGTGGAAGTAATTGTTATAGACAGAGGGGGCTCCAATATAAAATAAAAAGTTTAAAAAAATCAAAATAAAATAAATTTATCATGAAATATTGGGAAAAAGGAAAAACATCAAAAAGCTATTAGGCATAAATAAATACACTAAGATGAGCATTTGTTTCATGTTCCAGAACCAACTAGGAAACCAATGTAGTAGCTCATTTAAACATATTAATACATGCCTATAAGCATGTAATACAGTCTAAACCCTTAAATGGAAAGGCTTGCTGTTGCTGACTTTTGACCTTAAAGCTAGTATAGATGCATATACAATGCTATTTTCTCAATGAGTCTGAAAGGACTGGAAACAGGACAGCTGCAATAATCCTTGTTTCAAAGAGCTAATTATAATTAAAGGCAGGAGAAACTTATCAGTGAATGAAATAAAGCTGTCCATTCTGAACCTGAAGACACGACAACTTCCAATCACCTTCAGGTGTGGCTTGCTAGGAATTGCTAGGACCAAACACGTCTGCTATTTCACAGTGGTGAAGCTTCTATACAACAAAAGAATCTACCTTATTTCCCTGTCTGCTTCATTCATATTTCTATATACTTCACATGTGGAATATATGATCCTGAAAAATAAAATAAGGTAACAGCATATGCTTCAATCTGAGCAAATCTTCAATTCTGAGAGATCCATAAATACGAAAAATAACTGTGTGAAAGAGAAAATGATAATACGAATAACTCAGAAACTAAGTAGATAAATGATCCCTCTTGCCCTGATGCAGACAATTCCTTAAAGCTCAGTCAAGTTTTAAGTTTTTGATAAATGTACATGTTTATGTCTGTTTAACAGACTTGACATAAGAATACTAAAACCTCTAAGTACTCTCTCAAGCGTCTAGTTCACTAACACAGCAATCAGAGACAAGCAGAAGTAACGCTTCGCTAAAACACCACCACTCTCATCCATGAGAAAAGTACCACAGTAGAAACTCCATTCAGAGGATGAACTGAAGACTCAAGACCTCCATCCATATAGGCCCCCTGTCAATCTCAGTGAGATCAAGCATTACAGACCAGAAACAAATATAAGGATGAGAATGTCCTTTCGGAAATCTCAAAAACACTGGTCATCATTTACAGGGGTAATGAATGGGTAAAAATTCATTTCAGGGAAGGTAAGAGCTTGTGCCTAGGCTGAGAGCTGCAGAGTTCTCACTACAGACTCAGATGATGCCTATAAAGCCTTGAGCAAACTTTACAGAAATATGAGACCACAATCTAAAGAAAGAATGTAATATTTATCAACTAAACTGTAATTCCACCAGACAGTGAGGGCTGTACCAATAAAAAAACTGGGATGGGGGAGTGGCGGAGGACGCGTTGAGGAGTGCGTGCCTGTGTAGTTGCCTCACTGCTCTGTGAGTAGTGTTCTTCAAAGTCCTTCAGTATCTGTTAGACCAAAAGCTTTTTAACACCTTTTCATCCAGGAGCTTGAAAAGTAAGCCCACCTTAATCAGTAAGTTGGAGGTAATGCCATACCACTGTATGATAAAGTGGATCTAGTAAATGCTTCCAATTCAGTCCCCTCCATTCAGCAAGAATTTGCTAATTGTGTTATGTACTTGTCAGCATCCTAAGCACTGCAGATAAAATGCTAAGTAAAAATAGGCTTGACCCCTGCCCTCGTGAAGTTTATAGTACAGCTGCAAACAAACAATAACAACAGGAAAAAAGGGAATGCAGAAGGGAAAAAGCAGTACAGGATGCCGTGAGAGCCTAGACACTGGGTGAGCTGACCTAATTAAAGCAGTCAGGATATGTGCCTCTGGAAGCCATAAAAAGCCAAAGGCCTCCCATGCTCCTCCTTAGTGACCATGAAAACAGCTTCTTCCTTATCACTATGACCCTTACAGCAGTTACATTTCAAATCCTGATCTTGTCCAATCACCTCCATCTTTCACATCCACCAGGCAGTCACTGGGCATGCAACTGCAACTAAACTGGATCAGCAGAGTACTGGTCAGGGCATCCTCCATCCACCTCAATGACCTCTAGAAATGTCTCATTTATACCATTTTCTCCACCGTCTATCATGTTTAACTTCATAAAAGCAAAGTTCAAGGCTCAGACTCAAGATCTGCAGTTCTCCTTCCTTTTGCACTTTCTACACACTTCAAAGGAGGAAAGGGAAAACCAAGACAGGACAGTAACTTTAAAATGACCCTTCCCACCATCTTTTTAATTTCAATGTCTCCAAATGTTTCCCATTCCTACTAATCTGAGTGCTGATACTGTGTTGCTTGGAGAGAGATCATTGGTTAAGTTTTAATAAGCTGATGTTGCTTTAACAATTTGGTAAATAAAAATGAAGTGCAGAGAATGATTTATAAGAATGAAGTTGACTCTTTGGTCTTCTTTTAGTGATTCACCATAATATGGAAGTAAAAGCTCTCTGTGTAGCCAGGCTGAGTACCAGCTTCCAACACTTACAAGATAGTTCCCTGAAACTACATTAGCCACAAATGTTGCCTCGAGCTTTTTCTTCCCTAAATTGCCTTCTGCTTTCTGTCACGTAGCTCACTCCATCACCAAGAGAAATGCAGGTACTCTGAGTCAGGCCTAAGTGTATGAAGTCATAAAACACAAAAGAAAGAAATAAAAAAGACAGTAGAATAACTTCACTCTGCTTTCATGCAGTGGAGGAGGAAATGGCGACCCACTCCAGTGTTTCTGCCTGGAGAATCCCAGGGATGGGGGAGCCTGGTGGGCTGCCATCTATGGGGTCGCACGGAATCGGACACGACTGAAGCGACTTAGCAGCAGCAGCAGCAGCAGCTTCATTTCCACGTTCTACAGAAATTCGATTTTCTTTCCTTTCTTATCCAGGAACAACTTGGTCAGTGTCAGCAAGCACAAAGTTTGAGGTGAGGGCCTTAAATATAAAGGTTATTTGCCTGATATTCTCTTCCATCTTCTATTCTGCTGCTTCTCAGGTTAAATGCTGACTTGGGTCATCTGGCCTGATCACATTCACTCACTCACTTACCCCCACCCCTCACCAGCTCTTGCCTATTTAGCTCTTCTCCAGGGTCAACTGAGTAACCTGAGTTAACCGGCATTCAGCCAGCCTCAGATCTCAGTCAAAGCTCAGTTACTTTTGGAGAGAAGGGAAAGGTTGAGCTCTACTTACATTCACCTAGGACTGTTTCCTAACCCTGGCACAGAGAGGTGTTGTTATAGCAAATTCACCCTTCCCTAAGATCATGTTCTCAAGCTCTCATCGAAGCTACTAAGCTTCCAAGGCAGAGAAGGCCAAAGACTACAGCTTAACTGCTTGCTCATAGGCATTCCTGACAAAGCTTACTCCTAATGCAGGGTAGCCCTCAGTTATCAGGGACCCCTCTCAGGATTTGGGCCTCAAGGAGGTCCAAAGTGCAAATCAGTGTCAGTGAACCATCTCAGGAACTCAGTGTGAGAGGGAGGACCTTAACACTTAAGCATCAAAGCCGAAGGGGCTTTTGCCTGCCATCAGTACCTACCATTAGCTACAGAGACAGACTTTCAAAGATGGATGCTTACATAGCTTCTAACAAAGTAACCAGTTTTTTAAAAACTGCTCTTCTAGTCCTAACTTCTGTTCTTAAGTTGTCTGAACCTTTGCCTAAATGCATTTTAACATTAGGGACTTCAACCATTTAAAAGGCCATTATAAGATAAATGTCATATGTTTATTTTGATGCTCATATCTAGTTGCTATTTACTTTAGGTACTCACACTGGAATATCAGAACTTTACAGACCAGATAAACTAGTCACACGATCTCTAAAGACCCTTGCAATTCTAAAAGTCTATGACCTATGAAAGCACAGTACAATTTTCTAACCTGACTAGTTTTTGCTCCCACTTAATACAGTAGGACACCCAGAATGGTGGAACTGTGATTGAAATTGCTATAAAATTAACATTAAACAAACACAATCCCATCTACAAATTTATGGCTGGAAAATTTAAAATAATTATATGAATCCTTCAACCCCTTCCTATTTTCCTCCCTCCAGAGCTGTCATTTCTAAGACTCTTCTCCTAGCCAATGATAAGGAAATACTGGGGCAAACATATAAGCAGAAGACACTTGCGCATCCTTCTTCTTCAAGTACCTTTGGAAATCTGACGATTCCAACCAAACAGAAATGAATACAAATTTCTGCAGTAGTCGAGAGACAGGTTGTACAGTGTTACAGTAACAAATAACCCAACCCCCAAACCTCAGTGAGTAAAAAGACTTTTTAAGTCTGGCTCATGCAACAAGTGAAACATAGCTGTTATCCAAACTCTTGAAGGAGCTATATCACGTCTATCACAGCCACTCGATGTGCCAGAGGGAAAGAAATGAGAATATCTCACTGATATGTAATGTTGTGCGTGCTCAGTCATGTCCAGCTGTTCACAACTCCATGGACTGTAGCCTGCCAGGCTCTTCTGTCTCAAGGATTATCCTGGCAAGAATACTGGAGTAGGTTGCCATGCCCTCCAGGTGATCTTCCGGATCCAGGGATAGAACCCGCATCTCCTGCACTGGGCGGCAGGATCTTTACCACCAATCCACCTGGACAGCCCCACTGATTCATAAACTTTCATCCAACAAATCATACACCTCACTTCTACTCATATTTTACTGACCAAAGCAGGTCACATGGTGGCACCAACTTCAGTGCAGTAAGGAAATGCAATCCCAAAATGGCCCAGAAGCAGTTTTTAAGAGCTTTCACTGTTTGTTTCAATTCTTCCATCCATCCACTACATTTTTATTCAACAAAACCTTGAGTGCTTATCAAATACCAGGCACTGTCTTAGGTATTAAGGTATAGAGGGGATCAAAATAGTTTAAAAAAAAAAAAAAAAAAAAAAGCCTCATGGAGCCCGTACTCCTAGAGCATTGTATTCCACTGCAGTAGATTCCACTGTAGTAGACTTCTCTCTGTCCCACTAGGCTTGCTTTCTCTTTTCTATAGCATTTTCCTTCCTTTGTCTTTTGCCATCATTCCCAATCTCATTTAATCTACCCTCTAATCTTCAAATCCTCGAATCTTCATTTTCTAGGGCACCACTCCCTTCCCCCTTGCTGCAGTTCTATTTTTAAAGGTTTGGGACTAAGTACCTTTACTGACATTTTCTGAGCATAGCTCCTGATGGTAGGCACCTTAAACACTATTGAATGAATTAATGTAAATAACAAATTCTACTTGGTAGGAGAAAGCTTTGGAGAACAGAAGCTCTATCCTCAGTTTTTTCAGAATCTGATCACATTCTGACCTACCATGTGGGAACATCAGTGATGACTCCAGATATGGTGCTTTCCTTTCCAGCCATTAGCCCAGGAGCCTCACCCTATGGTGTACATATAGGTCTGCCAACACACGAAGAAAGCAATTGATTTCAACCCAGTTGGAATGAAGAAACAGAAAAACGTTAGCTCTGTTATAGCTCCTAGTGTGTTTTGCTGAGGTAGTGGAGAGGGACTGCACCACTTAAGCAGTGCCCTATATAACCAGACGAGCAGGGCTCTGTAAAAAGTCTTGCTAGCTTAGCAGGTAGGTATTGTGAAGATATGGAAGATCATGCCAGTACTCTGATTGTACTGTTCTTTATCCCATGTTAGGAGAATCTAAAAGCACCACAGCTTTCCAGACTGGCATCAAATACAACAGCTGTCATTTCTGAGCTAACCCTGGTGAGGGTCTGAAGAAGGTCCCATTGCGCAAGGCCACATATGGAGACAACCACATTCAGAATGGCATATAGCTTTTCTGGAATATCTTTTCTCCTTTGTTTCTCATTTTCTCCAAACCTAAACAAGAAAGCTTGTAAGATAGAAAATAGTTTAAGTAGGGATTTCCCTGATGGTGAGTGGTTAAGAATCTACCTTCCAATGCAGGGGACACAGGTTTAATCCCTGGTCCCAGAAGATTCCACATGCTATGGAGCAATGAAGCCCAGGCATCATAATGATTGAACCTGAGTTCTAGAGCTTGTGAGCCGCTACGAAGACCTGATGCAGCCAAATTTTTTTTAAAATAGCATAAGTCTCTTATCAGAGTCACATGACAGTCTGATACTGTTGAAAACTTCTCCTCTGATGTCACCAACCTCATATTAAAAACAAAGAAACATGAACTAAAGTGATCTGAACTTTAGTCCAGGATCTGTGGCTAAACTAGCTTTGTAATCAAAGCCTCTCATATTACTATGTCTCAGTTTCTCATCAGGAAAATGATGTAGCTAAACTCCATGATTTCTGCAATCTCTTCTAGCTCCAAAATATTTTAAGTTTAGTGAAAGACTCAGGATTTCCACTTCTGATTAAAATGCAGAAAGTTGCAAGACACCATTACTCTCTCCTGAAAAACCATGATAAACTGAATAAGCTACAGAACTGTAATTACGAAATACATCAGAAAGCTAAGGATACAAAGAACTCTAAACTCTAGAAAATGTCAAGCCCTTCCTAACATAAGAGACCATGGCAATTCTCATTTCTCATAAAGTTGCAAGAGAAAAAGATATTTTCCACTAACAGGATGAAGAAGAAACCAGTCAAATTTATAAACAATATATTTGCCGCATGCGGGTTCAGGTAACAGATTAGAATTCAGAGGAAGCCCAGTTACAAGCCCTACCTGCCAATCCTTCCCCATGGGTCTTCACTAAGAGTGCAAGTCTGAAGCCAAGTCAGGAAAGCTGAGAGAAAACCCCATGAAGCATATAGGCATCCATTTTGTCCAAGACAGATGGCCCTTTCAAGGTGGAGGTCAAGACAGGAAATATGAGATAAATCCCTCAAAGGCACTCTTGAGTATAAGGCAAATATTCTTCCTAAGAAAATGGGCAAAAACCTGATGTAAAGAAAACCTGAGGTGGTACTGGAAATCAAAGAAAATGTCCAAGCAATCCAAAGAGCCAGCAGCAAGGCTGAAAAGCAGTTCAGAAAGCTGACATGATTTACAAAGCTGACAGGGCAGAAGTATGTGATGAGACAATGGGCAAAAACTTACCCAAACTGATAAAGACATCAACTCACAGACCTGAAAGGTCAATGAACTGCAAGCAGGATAAATACAAAGAAACTCGTATCTAGGCACATGATAAACTGTTGAAAGTTAGAGAGTGGAAATAAGTGAAGTCGCTCAGTCGTGTCCAACTCTTTGCGACCCCGTGGACTGTAGCCCACCACACTTCTCTGTCCATGGGATTTTCCAGGCAAGAGTACTGGAGTGGGTTGCCATTTCCTTCTCCAGAGGATCTTCCCAACCCAGGGATCGAATCCAGGTCTCCCGCATTGTAAGCAAGACACTTTACCGTCTGAGCCACCAGGGAAGTCCTGGTAAAGACCAACTCTTAAAAGCAACTATGAAAGAGAAAAAAGTATATACTAGGGAAAAACAATAGGAACAAAGGCTGACAAACACAAAAGCTAAAGAAAACAGAACATCATCTCTCAAGTGTCAAAAGAAACGACCAGCCCAGAAGTCTACATTGAGGGAAACATACTTCAAAAAGAACAAAACAAAAACATTTTCAAAGAAAAAAAAGTGAAAAGACTTTGTCTCCAACAGATTCCCATTACAAGAAATGCTAAGTTTGTTATCATAAAGATGAACCAAATGGAAGATCTACAGAAAGCATAAATAATTGGAAAAAACAAAAAGCCTTAAAAAAAAAATCCACATGTTTAAATGTCTTTAAGAGACTACTGATTGCTTAAAGCAAAAGCAGCAGTGTGTTGGGGTTACAGCATATGGAGAAGTAAAACGTAAGAGCACAGTGTGTTACAAGAGGGTAACCTGAATCGTGCGGTCTTAAGGTCTGCAGCGTTAGTGAAGCAGTTTATATCATTTAAAATAGACTGTGAAAATGATACACTGAAAAAATAAAAAGGCTCAGGGGTCATCCTTAAACACCTTCTCCCTTTCTGGTCACCTGTCGCTGCTGTATGTGTTGTTTTAGTCAAGAGTCATGTTTGACTCTTTGCGACCCCATGGACTGTAGCCTGCCAGGCTCCTCTGTCCATGGAATTTTCCAGGCAAGAACATTGGACTGGTTTGCCACTTCCTTCTGCAGGGGACCTCCTGACCCAGGGATCGAATCCACATCTCGTGCATTTCCTGCATTGGCAGGTGTATTCTTTACCACTTAGCCACCTGGGAAGTTCCTTTTTGGTCATTATGTTTACTTAATAATATCCCATCAAGGGGAGTGAAGGGAAAGAAAAAGAGAAAACTAAATGAATCACCAATTATAAGTAATGATTCATTATGCTAGGCAGTTTTTGTGTATTTTTACATCAATAATAATACAAACTAATATATTAGCATTTAAATACCACAGATGCACTGACAATTTCAAAGATAAAAATTTAGCATGTTACTCAAGACAAAGACACATATTTTATTATTTTTTCCCACATATTTTAATTGAAATAATTGAGAGGCTCTACTTTTTAACTTAAAAGTATATAGTTTTTAAGAATTTTAAAACTACATTATGGAATACAGTTCAAAAAGTTTTAACTTGAGGATATAAATAACACCATTTGGTACATATTTATCTTACATTATCAGCTCTTATAAAAGCAATTAATTTAAAAATTTGTATTATAAAGGAAGTCACAGCGCTGAACATGAGAATAGATTTTTTTTAATATAGAACAACAGCAAGCATAAGAATATATTATGTGTGAAGCATACTACTCTTGCACTAAATCCTCCTAACAACACTGCAAAATGGGTCCTGAGATTTTTAGAGAATTTAAATAATGCATTAAAAGTCACACACACTGAGAGCCAGAATTTGAACCTCAGGTTTCAGTCCAAAGTCCATGATCTTTTTTCTAATAGTAATGTAATTTATTGACAAGTACACTATACCTTCCTGCCCAACCCTAGTATGTCTCTTATAGACAAGACATTCTTCCGCATAACCAGAATACAATCATCAAAATCAGAAAATTGACACTGGCGTAGTATTACAATCTAATACTCAGATCCCATTTAAGTTTTTGCAACTGTACCAATAATGTACAGAGAGCTAAAAAACTCAGTTCAGAATCATCTTACAATGACTACAATGCAATCTTTAACATACTTTTTCCCTTCAGAAATTTAAGGGAGCCAAACATTTTATAGGTGCATAAAAATTTACTGAGCACTTGGCATGTGTCAAGCACTGCTCTATGGCTCAGTGGAGAATAAGACAATTAAGGTTCTTCTGCTTCCACACAGTTTACACTCTAACGAGAAAAGACTAACAAGTAAGTATCCCTTCGGGTTTGGCCAAGTGCTCTGATGGAGTGGCTTGGAAATGGCCATCTACGATGCTGAAACCTGAACAGTAAGATGGAAGCAGCACTACTAAGATGGAAAAGAGGATCCCAAACAGAGGGGAAAGCAAATACAGTCTAGCTCAGGATGTAGCCTGGACCTCTGGAAGAAAAGAGAAGAAGCAGTGTACTGACGGCATCCTTATAAAGGGAGCAGGGACTGAGGCGAACAAGAGGCACGATTCTGAATGTTACAACTAAGAAAGCTATTGAAGAATTTTAAGCAGACAACTGGCATGGTTGCATCTCCACGTTTCCAAGATAGCTACTGGGAGGAGAATGCACTGAAAAAGATGGTCAAGTGAAAGCAGAGACCAGTTAAAAGCTATTTCAGCAGGCCACATGAGATAATGGCGACTGAGACCAGGCTGGTAGAAATGAGGAAGAAAAAGAGGACAACCCGAATATTCTGGAAACCAAGAAAACCTGGCGATGGGTTAGATGCGATGGATGATTCAGGAAAACACAGGTTTCAAGCATAACTCCTAGGTGCCAATCGCTGAGATGGGGGAGACTTGGATAACACTAGAAGAGAAGGAGTTCTTCTATTTTGGACACATTAAGTCTACTCAGGTGAGATATTTAAGCCAGAAACATATATTTGAAATTATTCACATGTAGATAGTATTTTAAAAACTAAATTGAATGAGATCATCTACGGAAAGAACTAAGAGAAGGGGAACAAAGTCCAGGACCAACCTCTGTGTGCTTAGTCGCTCAGTCGTGTCCAGCTCTTTGCGACCCCATTGACTGTAGCCCATCAGGCTCCGCTGTCCATGGGGTTTCTCCAGACAAGAATACTGGGGTGGTTTGCCATGCCCTCCTCACGGGATCTTCCCAACCCAGGAACTGAACCTAGGTTTCCTACACTGCAGGTGGATGCTTTACCAGCTGAGCTACCAGGGAAGCCCGGACCAACCTCTGGGATATGCCAATATTTAGAGGCAGGAGAGGAGAGAGAAGCCTGTTAATGTAGGACAAAGTGTGAAGTAGGAGGAAAAAAAAAATACGTGTTCCATAAACTAAGAGAAGCAGGTGAATAGGCAGGAAACTGTTAACAATACTGAATGCTGCTATAAGATCCTTTAAGATGGATTTGGTAAATGGTATCGCTGGTAACCCTGACTAGAGTACTTTCAGTGGTGAGATGGTGACAGAAGTCTGGAGTTGAAGAACAAAGCAAAGTGGAACGAGAACACAAAGACAGTTCTTGAAAATATGCTTAAAAAAAAAAAAAAGAAAATATGCTTGAAAGTGGACTAGAGAAACGAGGCAATAGCTAGAAGAGAAAAATGTGGAATCAGGAGAGGGTTTGTAAGAGATTTCTACTCTATATCTACACTGTCCTGTACAGAAGCCAATAGCTACACATGGATACCAAGCAAGTAAAATGTAATTAGCATGACTAAGGAACTAATAATTTTTGTTTAAATAGCCAAATGTGGCTAGTGGCTACTGTTTAGTATAGCTCTATAAACACATTTGTATATCAGTAAAGATACCCGTTTCAATCCCTAGGTCAAGAAGATCCCCCGGAGAAAGGAATGGCTACCCACTGCAGTATTCTTGCCTAGAAAATTCCAAGAATAGAAGAGCCTGGAGAGCTACAGCCCATGGGATTGCAAAGAGTTGAATTAGTACTTTTACTTTTCACTTTTTCAAAGACACTCCAATAGAAGGGGCAAAATTAATGAGGCAGGCAAGAGAGGAGTCCTTAAGAAGTTAAGAGAATGGGACTCCCCTGGTGGTCCAGTGGTTAAGATTTCACTTTCTAACGCAGGGGGTGATGCTTCGATCCCTGGCCAGGGAGCTATGATCCCACATACCTCTTGGCCAGAAAACCAAAAGGTGAAACAGAAGCAATATTGTAACAAGTTCAATAAAGACTTTAAAAATGGTTCACATAAAAAAAATTCTTAAAAAAAAAAAGATCAAGTGAAGGAATTCAGAGCACAAGTGGAGGAATGTACTAGGGATATACATGAATGAAGCAAGGCAAAAAGCCATGTAATTGGTGGGAACCAACAAGATTTAAAATCAGAATTTTAAACATAAAATACAGGCTGTACGAAGCTCAGAACAAGGGAAAGGGAAGGTAATTCAAATTTACTGAGTGTCCATTAAGTGCCAGGCATTTTCTAAGTGGGGATTCCTTGGTGGCTCAGCAGTAAAGAATCACCTACAATGCAAGAGAAGTGGGAGATGTGGGTTTGATCCCTGAGTCAGGAAGCAGGCCTGGAGAAGGAAATGGCAACTCACTCCAGTAATCTTGACCAGAAAATTCCATGGACAGAGGAGAACGGAGGGCTACCAGTCTATGGGTTCACAAAGAATCAGACATGACTGAGTACACACACACATTTTCTAAGTAAACAACTATTTCTGTTACTCAGAACCAACCTTTTAGGTCTCATTTTACAAACAAGAACACTTTGTTCCAAAAGATAAAGCAAGTTCACCAAAATCATGCAAGATTTGGACACAGGTCACTCTGACTTACTCTGGGGTTAGAATCTTCCCACTGCATAAGGTGGAAGGTTAAGAACCACTCAATGTTTCTACACCTGGAAATAACACAACAAAAGCCAGATCAATCTGGCAGCTATCGACAACTGCCAAAAAAACTTGGAGACATTACGCCAGAGGTAAAAACTGTCCCCTCAATGTTATCCATAAGATAATTAAGGTTCCTTAATTTACTTAACAGGTTATTTACTTTAAATATTTACTTACTTGGCCAAACCAGGTCTTAGTTACAGCCTTTGGGATTTTCAGTTGTGGCATGCATACTCTTAGTTGGGGCATGTGGGATCTCGTTCCCCGTCTAGGGATTGAACCCAGGCCCCTGCATTGGGAGTGTGGAGTCTCAGCCACTGGACCACCAGGGAAGTCCCTAACAGGTTATTTTTAATATTTTTAAATCCAAGTGATTGAGACAAATGGGGAAATAGATATTCTTGCAGCTTAGATTATCTATACTATTGAACACAGAAGTATATCAGAAAATCAGCATTGCTTTATAATAACTACTAAACTAATACCTAGGCATTTTAGGGGTGTAGGTAGTTAGAAACCTACCATCACTCCAATTTGTAAATTAGGAGGAAATTGTTAAATTAAGTCTAAGTGAAGTGAAGTTGCTCAGTCCTGTAGGACTTTGTTGCGACCTCATGGACTGTTGCCCGCAAGGCTCCTCCATCCATGGGATTCTCCAGGCAAGAATACTGGAGTGGGTTGCCATTTCCTTCTCCAGCGGATCTTCCCAATCCAGGCCTCCCACATTGTAGGCAGACTCTTGACCATCTGAGCCATCAGGGAATCCCAAACTAAGCCTAACCAGTTATTAAATTACAGCTTAAATAATTTTAAAATTATTATATATGTGCTGTCCAATACAGCAGCCACTAACTTCATGCAGCGAAGCATAAATTAATTAGAAATATATATAATTAAAAATTCAGTTCCTTGGGTATACTAGCCACCTGTCAAATGCACGTGGCTAGTGATTATCTCACTGGACAACACAGAGTAAAATACTAATACTTCTATCATCACAGAAAGTTCTACTGGACAGTGATTAGATTCTCAATCTTCCTTTTGATGTTTTTCAGGAGAGTCAATGGAAAGAGCCACTCAGAAGACCTGAGTTTTCCAAGTCAGTCACTAACCAGCGGAGCAACTTATGTATGCATCACTTAGCAATGTTTCCAGAAATGAACACGCGTTTGAATCACTTGAGAATCTAGTTAAACTGTAGCTTCTANCCGGAGACCTGAGCCGACACTGGGGGCTGTCCGTGGGCCCTGCACTCCCTCGATGAGTCGGAGAAGTCCGGTAGGTATCTGTGTGTGCGTGTGCGGGGCGCGCCGGCGGGGCGGCTCGGGAGGGCGCCGCGGCGGGCCCGGCGGCTGAGCCGGCTCTCTCCTCCATTGTGTGTGACCCTCCGGCGGCCGTCGCTCAACAAAGGCGCTTTTGTTCCGTCTCCCGCCCGCCCTCGGCCCGCCCGCCGGCTCGCTCTCTCGGGCCTGGCCGGCGCGTCCTCCCGCGGGCCGCCGGCGGCGGGCCGGGGTCCCCGCGTGGGGCCGGCAGAGCGGCCGGCGCGCCCCTCCCACCCGGCACGCCCCTCGCGGGCCGGGGTGCCGGGCCCGGCGGTGCGCGCCCGCCTCGGGCCCGGCTTGCCGGCTGCCTCCCGGCCGCTTACGTCTGGCTCCGCAGGTTCGAAACTCGGCCCGGCCGGCGGCGGGCTGACGCGGGGCGGCGGCCAGGAGGGGCTGCTCGCCCCAGCAGCGTGAGGTGGCGCGGAGTCTAGCCTTCCTGGCACGCCGCCTTTCGAAATGCTCCCGCGTCTCCTCCCCCATCCCACTCCGGTGACTCGGCCTCAGCTGACTCCGGCCGGGCAAAGTCTCCCAGTGCACAAGGCACATTGCGTAGCGCGCCGCTCACTCGACTCGGCGCGGAGCCCCGAAGTCCTCTGCCCGAGTTGAATCTGGCCGCTAAGGAGGTACAGAAAAACTCCTCCAAATCGGAATTCCTAATTTCTTCCCCCTCCCTCTACTACAGCCTTGTCTGAGCTGCGTTCGGGACGCGCAGCGGTGGTGGTCCGTGAAAGTCCCCAAAGGAAGACTTGTTTTGTCGGTTCACTGAAAAAGGGCTTCCTCGCTTCTCGGTGCATTTTTCTCTGACTTGGTGAGGCTCGTTGATAAGTAAGGATTTTTTTGGCCGCTTTTTGTTCCTTGATTGGTAAGACTGGTTCAGGTGTTAGGTGGGAGCGCTCCGAAGCAGGATCTTTTCGATTCCTTTCCTTTTTATTTCTACCTTTGCTCGCTCATTGGGAAAGGTGCACTAACTTGAGGTACTGCATTTGCAGCACAATTCGTGTTCTTTTAATTCATCCTTAAAAATGCCCTCCAAAGTCAGTCTGAGTATTTTTTTTGTTTACAGATACAAGATGATTTATCAAGGGAAAGAAAAATTAACAGGGGACAAAATAGAGCGATAACAGCTTCAGAGTACTTTTCCGATTGTTTGAGTCTTCTAGCCTTGCTATTTTTTAAAGCTCTGATGGGACGCATCCTCTCTCTTGAACGTTGGGGAACTGAAATGGAAAGAGCAGTCTAATTAGAAGATTGAAGGGCTCAAACAGGACTGGGCCCTGAAAGGAAATTGCCTCTAGAGTTTCTTCTTAGAATGTCAGATATTTTTGTTTGAAATATGCTTGCTAATCGGTGGCAGAGACTTTACATTTCTTGAATGGCTAGTTGTTCAGACATGTTTAGGAAGGGCTTGCTATGTGCCAAGGAGCAGAGAGTCCTTTCACATATATGTGCTACATCACTGAGTAAGAATTGCCTTGTGAAACTTGTAAAATTGCTTATTGGTGTCCTGAATTCAAGAATTGCAGTCGTCTAGGAAATATACCAAATTTGAGCAGGACCTGTTTTAATCACCTAAGAATTACTATTAGAAAAAGAGCTCTGGGAAATGGAGGATTATTTATAAAAACCTTTATCTATGACCATATTTTCTAGTTCAGTTATTTGCAAAAGAGGATTAAAAATGTTTGCTACTTTCTGTGATTAAGAAAAAGTCCAGAGAAGATTGATTTGAAGATCAGTTAATTTTGCGATAGAAAAAGTACATGTTCTAATGACAAATGTTAGTACTAAAAGTGTTGCAGCATTTTGCATAAGTTCGTTTAAACATCGTGAGAATTCATAACTGAGAAAATAGTAAGGTTTGCTGACTCAGGGTACATTGCCGAGGGGATGGGGTCGGGTAGGAGGAAGCTTCCAAGTGCTGCAAGTTTTGAGTTGGGTGATGACTCATCCTGCCCACGGACTGCTACGTGGCCCTTTTTTTTTTATACACTGTATTTTTTTTTTTAAATGATAGGCTAAAATGCTCCTGTCTACATTATAATTCTCTCTCACACAGGAGCCACAGATTCTCTAAAGTAATGGTTTCTAAAATTGCATTTTAAAGGGATATCATATATCCTGCAGGTGGAATTCGGTAACGTTTGTTGAAAAGAAAGGTAAANTTTTTTTTTTATACACTGTATTTTTTTTTTTAAATGATAGGCTAAAATGCTCCTGTCTACATTATAATTCTCTCTCACACAGGAGCCACAGATTCTCTAAAGTAATGGTTTCTAAAATTGCATTTTAAAGGGATATCATATATCCTGCAGGTGGAATTCGGTAACGTTTGTTGAAAAGAAAGGTAAAATTAATTGCTAGTCAGTTGGGGCAATGAAATATTTGATCCTATGGGTTGGCCAAAAAGTACGTTTGGGTTTTCCTGTATAATGTTAGGTGAAAACCGAAGGGAACTTTTTGGCCAGCGCCACAGCAGTTCCTTGGCTATTGATGAGAGATTTCTTATGGACTTTTTTTTTTTACAGATAGTACTTTTATGGTATAGATAGAAATTAACCTTTTTGTTTTCATTGGTAATGTAAAAGTTAACTTTGTATTATCTAGAAGTTAGTTTGTATTGTAAAAGTACAGCAGTGTTTAATCAGATACAGCTCTGAACATGAGCATTTCACTCTGGTGGAATTATATATAGTGCTTTCTCCTTTTTTCTAATCTATATTAATTTAATAGGCTATAATATATAATAATTTAATTTAAAAGTTAAAATAGGTATTGTTATAGGCACTGTTTTTTCATCATTCCTTTTCTTAGATAAGCTGATTGTACAGTTCCAAATTTAGGATTTACATTGAAATTTGGTAATAAAATATTTTGACTGATTGTGGAAAGCCATTGTTCAGCAGGTTGGCCTAAAATAAGATTGAGAGAAAAGGGGATTGAGAATAACAATGTGCTTTAAAGTGAGAAGAAAAACTCGCCACTCTCATATTTTTCTTTGTATATATTTTTATCTTCTCAGTGATTTATTTGAATGGTTTTATGGGCGGTAAAGTATATTAATTTGAATTAAATCTTTGAAGAGATTTTGGAAGAACATTGCATGATTTATATAGGGGAACTTCAGTAAAGTTTAATTCAAACTTTAAAATATACTTTCTACTAAAGGAAATATAAAAATACAAGTATGAAAGTATTAAAGACTTTCAAAAGCCTTTTAGAGGTTGGATGTGTATTTCCAGTGTGTGTTTGTGTTTTAAGAATGTAGGTAATTACCTGTCATGCTTAATTCAGAATTTATAAACTGGTTGTGTTAGTCTGTTTTCCTTCTATGAGGTATTGACTTATGAAATGATGACGAGCCTCCCTGTTGCTATCCAGTTCTGTGTTTGCATTGCCCACTTGAATTCTGTGTTACTTCAGGGCCCCTGTTAAAATAGAACATGCCTCAGTAGTAAATTCTTTGTAGCATTGTTGGCTTCCCACTGTCAGCTCCTTCAGCCTGTTTTGTGGGGTGTTAACATTACCCTATAGCCTGCTAGAGATATGGAGATTTTGGTTGGTTTTATTGCTCAGTCCTGATTGAGACTTTACAAAAACAAAAATGTTATTGTAGTTACTGTTTTTTTTTTTTCCCCCCTTGGGAGTTGCTTTTCATGTGGAACTGATGCCTTTAAAGTAATAGTACCATGGGCAGAGTCCACCAGTGTTTTTTTCCCTTCTGAACTGCATATTTGGAAAGTGTAGTGTATCCCCTTTGATATGTTTTAAAAGGTTTATCTTACATAACATGTCCACCTTTTAAATCCATTTCTGAAAAAGTATACAGTGATTGTAGCAAATGACATTTTCCCATTGATTTTCATTTAAATTTTATCTTTTTCATAGGGGGACAAATTTATTTCAGGAAAGAGACTGTCTCTTCAGAATGTGAGAAATCTATGTGCATTTAATTCTGTACAACCATAAAACTATAAAATGTTAGTTTTTACAGAAGGGTCATAGACATTTTATCTTCCCCCAGGTACATCATTTGACTGCTCAAGAAACTGAGGCCCAGAGTGATGTAAAATCTTGGTACAGGGTGATTTCTGGACCAGTAGATTAGCATCATTTGGGAATTAAATGCAGACTCCTGACCCTATCTCAAGACTTATTTAGAAGCTACAGTTTAACTAGATTCTCAAGTGATTCAAACGCGTGTTCATTTCTGGAAACATTGCTAAGTGATGCATACATAAGTTGCTCCGCTGGTTAGTGACTGACTTGGAAAACTCAGGTCTTCTGAGTGGCTCTTTCCATTGACTCTCCTGAAAAACATCAAAAGGAAGATTGAGAATCTAATCACTGTCCAGTAGAACTTTCTGTGATGATAGAAGTATTAGTATTTTACTCTGTGTTGTCCAGTGAGATAATCACTAGCCACGTGCATTTGACAGGTGGCTAGTATACCCAAGGAACTGAATTTTTAATTATATATATTTCTAATTAATTTATGCTTCGCTGCATGAAGTTAGTGGCTGCTGTATTGGACAGCACATATATAATAATTTTAAAATTATTTAAGCTGTAATTTAATAACTGGTTAGGCTTAGTTTGGGATTCCCTGATGGCTCAGATGGTCAAGAGTCTGCCTACAATGTGGGAGGCCTGGATTGGGAAGATCCGCTGGAGAAGGAAATGGCAACCCACTCCAGTATTCTTGCCTGGAGAATCCCATGGATGGAGGAGCCTTGCGGGCAACAGTCCATGAGGTCGCAACAAAGTCCTACAGGACTGAGCAACTTCACTTCACTTAGACTTAATTTAACAATTTCCTCCTAATTTACAAATTGGAGTGATGGTAGGTTTCTAACTACCTACACCCCTAAAATGCCTAGGTATTAGTTTAGTAGTTATTATAAAGCAATGCTGATTTTCTGATATACTTCTGTGTTCAATAGTATAGATAATCTAAGCTGCAAGAATATCTATTTCCCCATTTGTCTCAATCACTTGGATTTAAAAATATTAAAAATAACCTGTTAGGGACTTCCCTGGTGGTCCAGTGGCTGAGACTCCACACTCCCAATGCAGGGGCCTGGGTTCAATCCCTAGACGGGGAACGAGATCCCACATGCCCCAACTAAGAGTATGCATGCCACAACTGAAAATCCCAAAGGCTGTAACTAAGACCTGGTTTGGCCAAGTAAGTAAATATTTAAAGTAAATAACCTGTTAAGTAAATTAAGGAACCTTAATTATCTTATGGATAACATTGAGGGGACAGTTTTTACCTCTGGCGTAATGTCTCCAAGTTTTTTTGGCAGTTGTCGATAGCTGCCAGATTGATCTGGCTTTTGTTGTGTTATTTCCAGGTGTAGAAACATTGAGTGGTTCTTAACCTTCCACCTTATGCAGTGGGAAGATTCTAACCCCAGAGTAAGTCAGAGTGACCTGTGTCCAAATCTTGCATGATTTTGGTGAACTTGCTTTATCTTTTGGAACAAAGTGTTCTTGTTTGTAAAATGAGACCTAAAAGGTTGGTTCTGAGTAACAGAAATAGTTGTTTACTTAGAAAATGTGTGTGTGTACTCAGTCATGTCTGATTCTTTGTGAACCCATAGACTGGTAGCCCTCCGTTCTCCTCTGTCCATGGAATTTTCTGGTCAAGATTACTGGAGTGAGTTGCCATTTCCTTCTCCAGGCCTGCTTCCTGACTCAGGGATCAAACCCACATCTCCCACTTCTCTTGCATTGTAGGTGATTCTTTACTGCTGAGCCACCAAGGAATCCCCACTTAGAAAATGCCTGGCACTTAATGGACACTCAGTAAATTTGAATTACCTTCCCTTTCCCTTGTTCTGAGCTTCGTACAGCCTGTATTTTATGTTTAAAATTCTGATTTTAAATCTTGTTGGTTCCCACCAATTACATGGCTTTTTGCCTTGCTTCATTCATGTATATCCCTAGTACATTCCTCCACTTGTGCTCTGAATTCCTTCACTTGATCTTTTTTTTTTTAAGAATTTTTTTTATGTGAACCATTTTTAAAGTCTTTATTGAACTTGTTACAATATTGCTTCTGTTTCACCTTTTGGTTTTCTGGCCAAGAGGTATGTGGGATCATAGCTCCCTGGCCAGGGATCGAAGCATCACCCCCTGCGTTAGAAAGTGAAATCTTAACCACTGGACCACCAGGGGAGTCCCATTCTCTTAACTTCTTAAGGACTCCTCTCTTGCCTGCCTCATTAATTTTGCCCCTTCTATTGGAGTGTCTTTGAAAAAGTGAAAAGTAAAAGTACTAATTCAACTCTTTGCAATCCCATGGGCTGTAGCTCTCCAGGCTCTTCTATTCTTGGAATTTTCTAGGCAAGAATACTGCAGTGGGTAGCCATTCCTTTCTCCGGGGGATCTTCTTGACCTAGGGATTGAAACGGGTATCTTTACTGATATACAAATGTGTTTATAGAGCTATACTAAACAGTAGCCACTAGCCACATTTGGCTATTTAAACAAAAATTATTAGTTCCTTAGTCATGCTAATTACATTTTACTTGCTTGGTATCCATGTGTAGCTATTGGCTTCTGTACAGGACAGTGTAGATATAGAGTAGAAATCTCTTACAAACCCTCTCCTGATTCCACATTTTTCTCTTCTAGCTATTGCCTCGTTTCTCTAGTCCACTTTCAAGCATATTTTCTTTTTTTTTTTTTTAAGCATATTTTCAAGAACTGTCTTTGTGTTCTCGTTCCACTTTGCTTTGTTCTTCAACTCCAGACTTCTGTCACCATCTCACCACTGAAAGTACTCTAGTCAGGGTTACCAGCGATACCATTTACCAAATCCATCTTAAAGGATCTTATAGCAGCATTCAGTATTGTTAACAGTTTCCTGCCTATTCACCTGCTTCTCTTAGTTTATGGAACACGTATTTTTTTTTTCCTCCTACTTCACACTTTGTCCTACATTAACAGGCTTCTCTCTCCTCTCCTGCCTCTAAATATTGGCATATCCCAGAGGTTGGTCCGGGCTTCCCTGGTAGCTCAGCTGGTAAAGCATCCACCTGCAGTGTAGGAAACCTAGGTTCAGTTCCTGGGTTGGGAAGATCCCGTGAGGAGGGCATGGCAAACCACCCCAGTATTCTTGTCTGGAGAAACCCCATGGACAGCGGAGCCTGATGGGCTACAGTCAATGGGGTCGCAAAGAGCTGGACACGACTGAGCGACTAAGCACACAGAGGTTGGTCCTGGACTTTGTTCCCCTTCTCTTAGTTCTTTCCGTAGATGATCTCATTCAATTTAGTTTTTAAAATACTATCTACATGTGAATAATTTCAAATATATGTTTCTGGCTTAAATATCTCACCTGAGTAGACTTAATGTGTCCAAAATAGAAGAACTCCTTCTCTTCTAGTGTTATCCAAGTCTCCCCCATCTCAGCGATTGGCACCTAGGAGTTATGCTTGAAACCTGTGTTTTCCTGAATCATCCATCGCATCTAACCCATCGCCAGGTTTTCTTGGTTTCCAGAATATTCGGGTTGTCCTCTTTTTCTTCCTCATTTCTACCAGCCTGGTCTCAGTCGCCATTATCTCATGTGGCCTGCTGAAATAGCTTTTAACTGGTCTCTGCTTTCACTTGACCATCTTTTTCAGTGCATTCTCCTCCCAGTAGCTATCTTGGAAACGTGGAGATGCAACCATGCCAGTTGTCTGCTTAAAATTCTTCAATAGCTTTCTTAGTTGTAACATTCAGAATCGTGCCTCTTGTTCGCCTCAGTCCCTGCTCCCTTTATAAGGATGCCGTCAGTACACTGCTTCTTCTCTTTTCTTCCAGAGGTCCAGGCTACATCCTGAGCTAGACTGTATTTGCTTTCCCCTCTGTTTGGGATCCTCTTTTCCATCTTAGTAGTGCTGCTTCCATCTTACTGTTCAGGTTTCAGCATCGTAGATGGCCATTTCCAAGCCACTCCATCAGAGCACTTGGCCAAACCCGAAGGGATACTTACTTGTTAGTCTTTTCTCGTTAGAGTGTAAACTGTGTGGAAGCAGAAGAACCTTAATTGTCTTATTCTCCACTGAGCCATAGAGCAGTGCTTGACACATGCCAAGTGCTCAGTAAATTTTTATGCACCTATAAAATGTTTGGCTCCCTTAAATTTCTGAAGGGAAAAAGTATGTTAAAGATTGCATTGTAGTCATTGTAAGATGATTCTGAACTGAGTTTTTTAGCTCTCTGTACATTATTGGTACAGTTGCAAAAACTTAAATGGGATCTGAGTATTAGATTGTAATACTACGCCAGTGTCAATTTTCTGATTTTGATGATTGTATTCTGGTTATGCGGAAGAATGTCTTGTCTATAAGAGACATACTAGGGTTGGGCAGGAAGGTATAGTGTACTTGTCAATAAATTACATTACTATTAGAAAGAAGATCATGGACTTTGGACTGAAACCTGAGGTTCAAATTCTGGCTCTCAGTGTGTGTGACTTTTAATGCATTATTTAAATTCTCTAAAAATCTCAGGACCCATTTTGCAGTGTTGTTAGGAGGATTTAGTGCAAGAGTAGTATGCTTCACACATAATATATTCTTATGCTTGCTGTTGTTCTATATTAAAAAAAATCTATTCTCATGTTCAGCGCTGTGACTTCCTTTATAATACAAATTTTTAAATTAATTGCTTTTATAAGAGCTGATAATGTAAGATAAATATGTACCAAATGGTGTTATTTATATCCTCAAGTTAAAACTTTTTGAACTGTATTCCATAATGTAGTTTTAAAATTCTTAAAAACTATATACTTTTAAGTTAAAAAGTAGAGCCTCTCAATTATTTCAATTAAAATATGTGGGAAAAAATAATAAAATATGTGTCTTTGTCTTGAGTAACATGCTAAATTTTTATCTTTGAAATTGTCAGTGCATCTGTGGTATTTAAATGCTAATATATTAGTTTGTATTATTATTGATGTAAAAATACACAAAAACTGCCTAGCATAATGAATCATTACTTATAATTGGTGATTCATTTAGTTTTCTCTTTTTCTTTCCCTTCACTCCCCTTGATGGGATATTATTAAGTAAACATAATGACCAAAAAGGAACTTCCCAGGTGGCTAAGTGGTAAAGAATACACCTGCCAATGCAGGAAATGCACGAGATGTGGATTCGATCCCTGGGTCAGGAGGTCCCCTGCAGAAGGAAGTGGCAAACCAGTCCAATGTTCTTGCCTGGAAAATTCCATGGACAGAGGAGCCTGGCAGGCTACAGTCCATGGGGTCGCAAAGAGTCAAACATGACTCTTGACTAAAACAACACATACAGCAGCGACAGGTGACCAGAAAGGGAGAAGGTGTTTAAGGATGACCCCTGAGCCTTTTTATTTTTTCAGTGTATCATTTTCACAGTCTATTTTAAATGATATAAACTGCTTCACTAACGCTGCAGACCTTAAGACCGCACGATTCAGGTTACCCTCTTGTAACACACTGTGCTCTTACGTTTTACTTCTCCATATGCTGTAACCCCAACACACTGCTGCTTTTGCTTTAAGCAATCAGTAGTCTCTTAAAGACATTTAAACATGTGGATTTTTTTTTTAAGGCTTTTTGTTTTTTCCAATTATTTATGCTTTCTGTAGATCTTCCATTTGGTTCATCTTTATGATAACAAACTTAGCATTTCTTGTAATGGGAATCTGTTGGAGACAAAGTCTTTTCACTTTTTTTTCTTTGAAAATGTTTTTGTTTTGTTCTTTTTGAAGTATGTTTCCCTCAATGTAGACTTCTGGGCTGGTCGTTTCTTTTGACACTTGAGAGATGATGTTCTGTTTTCTTTAGCTTTTGTGTTTGTCAGCCTTTGTTCCTATTGTTTTTCCCTAGTATATACTTTTTTCTCTTTCATAGTTGCTTTTAAGAGTTGCTCTTTACCAGGACTTCCCTGGTGGCTCAGACGGTAAAGTGTCTTGCTTACAATGCGGGAGACCTGGATTCGATCCCTGGGTTGGGAAGATCCTCTGGAGAAGGAAATGGCAACCCACTCCAGTACTCTTGCCTGGAAAATCCCATGGACAGAGAAGTGTGGTGGGCTACAGTCCACGGGGTCGCAAAGAGTTGGACACGACTGAGCGACTTCACTTATTTCCACTCTCTAACTTTCAACAGTTTATCATGTGCCTAGATACGAGTTTCTTTGTATTTATCCTGCTTGCAGTTCATTGACCTTTCAGGTCTGTGAGTTGATGTCTTTATCAGTTTGGGTAAGTTTTTGCCCATTGTCTCATCACATACTTCTGCCCTGTCAGCTTTGTAAATCATGTCAGCTTTCTGAACTGCTTTTCAGCCTTGCTGCTGGCTCTTTGGATTGCTTGGACATTTTCTTTGATTTCCAGTACCACCTCAGGTTTTCTTTACATCAGGTTTTTGCCCATTTTCTTAGGAAGAATATTTGCCTTATACTCAAGAGTGCCTTTGAGGGATTTATCTCATATTTCCTGTCTTGACCTCCACCTTGAAAGGGCCATCTGTCTTGGACAAAATGGATGCCTATATGCTTCATGGGGTTTTCTCTCAGCTTTCCTGACTTGGCTTCAGACTTGCACTCTTAGTGAAGACCCATGGGGAAGGATTGGCAGGTAGGGCTTGTAACTGGGCTTCCTCTGAATTCTAATCTGTTACCTGAACCCGCATGCGGCAAATATATTGTTTATAAATTTGACTGGTTTCTTCTTCATCCTGTTAGTGGAAAATATCTTTTTCTCTTGCAACTTTATGAGAAATGAGAATTGCCATGGTCTCTTATGTTAGGAAGGGCTTGACATTTTCTAGAGTTTAGAGTTCTTTGTATCCTTAGCTTTCTGATGTATTTCGTAATTACAGTTCTGTAGCTTATTCAGTTTATCATGGTTTTTCAGGAGAGAGTAATGGTGTCTTGCAACTTTCTGCATTTTAATCAGAAGTGGAAATCCTGAGTCTTTCACTAAACTTAAAATATTTTGGAGCTAGAAGAGATTGCAGAAATCATGGAGTTTAGCTACATCATTTTCCTGATGAGAAACTGAGACATAGTAATATGAGAGGCTTTGATTACAAAGCTAGTTTAGCCACAGATCCTGGACTAAAGTTCAGATCACTTTAGTTCATGTTTCTTTGTTTTTAATATGAGGTTGGTGACATCAGAGGAGAAGTTTTCAACAGTATCAGACTGTCATGTGACTCTGATAAGAGACTTATGCTATTTTAAAAAAAATTTGGCTGCATCAGGTCTTCGTAGCGGCTCACAAGCTCTAGAACTCAGGTTCAATCATTATGATGCCTGGGCTTCATTGCTCCATAGCATGTGGAATCTTCTGGGACCAGGGATTAAACCTGTGTCCCCTGCATTGGAAGGTAGATTCTTAACCACTCACCATCAGGGAAATCCCTACTTAAACTATTTTCTATCTTACAAGCTTTCTTGTTTAGGTTTGGAGAAAATGAGAAACAAAGGAGAAAAGATATTCCAGAAAAGCTATATGCCATTCTGAATGTGGTTGTCTCCATATGTGGCCTTGCGCAATGGGACCTTCTTCAGACCCTCACCAGGGTTAGCTCAGAAATGACAGCTGTTGTATTTGATGCCAGTCTGGAAAGCTGTGGTGCTTTTAGATTCTCCTAACATGGGATAAAGAACAGTACAATCAGAGTACTGGCATGATCTTCCATATCTTCACAATACCTACCTGCTAAGCTAGCAAGACTTTTTACAGAGCCCTGCTCGTCTGGTTATATAGGGCACTGCTTAAGTGGTGCAGTCCCTCTCCACTACCTCAGCAAAACACACTAGGAGCTATAACAGAGCTAACGTTTTTCTGTTTCTTCATTCCAACTGGGTTGAAATCAATTGCTTTCTTCGTGTGTTGGCAGACCTATATGTACACCATAGGGTGAGGCTCCTGGGCTAATGGCTGGAAAGGAAAGCACCATATCTGGAGTCATCACTGATGTTCCCACATGGTAGGTCAGAATGTGATCAGATTCTGAAAAAACTGAGGATAGAGCTTCTGTTCTCCAAAGCTTTCTCCTACCAAGTAGAATTTGTTATTTACATTAATTCATTCAATAGTGTTTAAGGTGCCTACCATCAGGAGCTATGCTCAGAAAATGTCAGTAAAGGTACTTAGTCCCAAACCTTTAAAAATAGAACTGCAGCAAGGGGGAAGGGAGTGGTGCCCTAGAAAATGAAGATTCGAGGATTTGAAGATTAGAGGGTAGATTAAATGAGATTGGGAATGATGGCAAAAGACAAAGGAAGGAAAATGCTATAGAAAAGAGAAAGCAAGCCTAGTGGGACAGAGAGAAGTCTACTACAGTGGAATCTACTGCAGTGGAATACAATGCTCTAGGAGTACGGGCTCCATGAGGCTTTTTTTTTTTTTTTTTTTTTTAAACTATTTTGATCCCCTCTATACCTTAATACCTAAGACAGTGCCTGGTATTTGATAAGCACTCAAGGTTTTGTTGAATAAAAATGTAGTGGATGGATGGAAGAATTGAAACAAACAGTGAAAGCTCTTAAAAACTGCTTCTGGGCCATTTTGGGATTGCATTTCCTTACTGCACTGAAGTTGGTGCCACCATGTGACCTGCTTTGGTCAGTAAAATATGAGTAGAAGTGAGGTGTATGATTTGTTGGATGAAAGTTTATGAATCAGTGGGGCTGTCCAGGTGGATTGGTGGTAAAGATCCTGCCGCCCAGTGCAGGAGATGCGGGTTCTATCCCTGGATCCGGAAGATCACCTGGAGGGCATGGCAACCTACTCCAGTATTCTTGCCAGGATAATCCTTGAGACAGAAGAGCCTGGCAGGCTACAGTCCATGGAGTTGTGAACAGCTGGACATGACTGAGCACGCACAACATTACATATCAGTGAGATATTCTCATTTCTTTCCCTCTGGCACATCGAGTGGCTGTGATAGACGTGATATAGCTCCTTCAAGAGTTTGGATAACAGCTATGTTTCACTTGTTGCATGAGCCAGACTTAAAAAGTCTTTTTACTCACTGAGGTTTGGGGGTTGGGTTATTTGTTACTGTAACACTGTACAACCTGTCTCTCGACTACTGCAGAAATTTGTATTCATTTCTGTTTGGTTGGAATCGTCAGATTTCCAAAGGTACTTGAAGAAGAAGGATGCGCAAGTGTCTTCTGCTTATATGTTTGCCCCAGTATTTCCTTATCATTGGCTAGGAGAAGAGTCTTAGAAATGACAGCTCTGGAGGGAGGAAAATAGGAAGGGGTTGAAGGATTCATATAATTATTTTAAATTTTCCAGCCATAAATTTGTAGATGGGATTGTGTTTGTTTAATGTTAATTTTATAGCAATTTCAATCACAGTTCCACCATTCTGGGTGTCCTACTGTATTAAGTGGGAGCAAAAACTAGTCAGGTTAGAAAATTGTACTGTGCTTTCATAGGTCATAGACTTTTAGAATTGCAAGGGTCTTTAGAGATCGTGTGACTAGTTTATCTGGTCTGTAAAGTTCTGATATTCCAGTGTGAGTACCTAAAGTAAATAGCAACTAGATATGAGCATCAAAATAAACATATGACATTTATCTTATAATGGCCTTTTAAATGGTTGAAGTCCCTAATGTTAAAATGCATTTAGGCAAAGGTTCAGACAACTTAAGAACAGAAGTTAGGACTAGAAGAGCAGTTTTTAAAAAACTGGTTACTTTGTTAGAAGCTATGTAAGCATCCATCTTTGAAAGTCTGTCTCTGTAGCTAATGGTAGGTACTGATGGCAGGCAAAAGCCCCTTCGGCTTTGATGCTTAAGTGTTAAGGTCCTCCCTCTCACACTGAGTTCCTGAGATGGTTCACTGACACTGATTTGCACTTTGGACCTCCTTGAGGCCCAAATCCTGAGAGGGGTCCCTGATAACTGAGGGCTACCCTGCATTAGGAGTAAGCTTTGTCAGGAATGCCTATGAGCAAGCAGTTAAGCTGTAGTCTTTGGCCTTCTCTGCCTTGGAAGCTTAGTAGCTTCGATGAGAGCTTGAGAACATGATCTTAGGGAAGGGTGAATTTGCTATAACAACACCTCTCTGTGCCAGGGTTAGGAAACAGTCCTAGGTGAATGTAAGTAGAGCTCAACCTTTCCCTTCTCTCCAAAAGTAACTGAGCTTTGACTGAGATCTGAGGCTGGCTGAATGCCGGTTAACTCAGGTTACTCAGTTGACCCTGGAGAAGAGCTAAATAGGCAAGAGCTGGTGAGGGGTGGGGGTAAGTGAGTGAGTGAATGTGATCAGGCCAGATGACCCAAGTCAGCATTTAACCTGAGAAGCAGCAGAATAGAAGATGGAAGAGAATATCAGGCAAATAACCTTTATATTTAAGGCCCTCACCTCAAACTTTGTGCTTGCTGACACTGACCAAGTTGTTCCTGGATAAGAAAGGAAAGAAAATCGAATTTCTGTAGAACGTGGAAATGAAGCTGCTGCTGCTGCTGCTGCTAAGTCGCTTCAGTCGTGTCCGATTCCGTGCGACCCCATAGATGGCAGCCCACCAGGCTCCCCCATCCCTGGGATTCT